>CM034468.1:12341751-12941751 GCA_019925255.1 Litchi chinensis
TTTTTAAAGGGGCCCAACATCTTCAGGGAAGGTACTTACAGAAGGAAAAATTTTATTTAAAATCTACTTCTGGTGTAGAATAGACTTCTCAATTTGTAAGCATTACAAACATTAACATATTTGTTCAAACTAGTTGTCCACTCTGAGAAGCCTAGCTCGCTGTGCATTATTGTATCTTCAAACAAATGAAGCAACTGTTTGTAGAAATGGAAGTGCATATGTGCTTGAAATGATAAGATGATGCTCTCTCCATAGCATACAAAATGGTGCAAATCATTTTTTTTTTAATTTTAAAAATATTGCCGATGTGTGCCGATCCTATGTGGAAGAGTGAAATTCTGTTAATTGAGGTTGTTGAAAACTTCAGGCGTTATAATTGTACTGATAGACTGTGATTTGCCGACCAAGGTCTGGACCACATTCAAGTCGGTTGAGCCATTCATTCATAACATGCACATTATTATTCATAGAGTTGGCAGGGCCAGGCTTAGACTTAAAATAGTAACACTCGATACCAGTGACTTAAATTCACGCTATTGCATCTGATGATGTTCCAGTGTTATTTGGTAAAGAGATAGCTTTGAATTTGATATCGCACTTGAAATTGTGGAGGCGGAAAAAACAGAGGCAAAATGTAAGACAGTGGAACAAGTAGGCCCCTTTGTTCTTATCTAAAAATAATCTGAACTTTAGGCCCGTTTTGCGGAGGTACTGGGCTTTGTATGATTGAGAGATAGAGAAACGATGTATGATGAGTCGAAGAGTGAAGAATTATTGCCTGACATGTCTGAGCCCTGAGGGTCCACATAAATTTACCTTGAACCTCGCGTCCCGGTTAGTGTTTCTTTCTAAGATAAAAAACCACCTAGCGCAAGTAATATAGTTGAAATGTCTAGTTGAATTCCGATAAACAACTAACACATTCACCAAATTTACATTAAACCCGTGATTTGGATAAAAAAACCCCACCTAGCCGAAGTAATATATTTGAAATGTCTAGTTGAATTCCCATAAACAACTAACGCATTCACCAAATTTACATTAAACCCGTGATTTGGCTTGTGGCGTGGTGGGCACAAGCATCCACTCAATTGGCCTTAGTAGCAATGGGTTTGATCTGGACTCTCTTAAAGTTTCATTAATTACGTTGATATTTTCTTACTTATTATGAGTCGTTCTTTATTATTTCTTAAGAGGTGATTTTTGGACTACACTATAGAGTCATATTTCAATTGATCCCTGTCGGGTACATATCGGTATTCAGAAAAGGAAAAAAAATACATTAAATCCTTTGTAGGGTTTCAAATAATGAGAGACACATCATGATTTTTTATTTTTTTTAAACTTATTTAATGCTTTTAACATATGAATTCCACAAAGACTCGGATAAGGCAAAAAGACATTTGAGTTTTTAATAACTTAACTCCCCTAAAAATTACACCAATAAGAAACATATTGAGAAATTAATTGTAGTCAAGCTCATAATAAACAAGCGAAACAATGCTCTTCAAGGTACTAAAAATATCAAAACAAGATAGAAATAAAAACTAAATGTAGCTTAAGATTGGAGATGTACATGAGTTATAGGTGGGCTTGGCGTGGAGTGGTGCTGTTGTTGTTGTTGTTGCTCTTCAGGCTTCGTTTCTTGGTGGGTGTCGGCGGAGGACACTGGAGTTGGAAGTGAAGTAGTGTCGGATAATACATGAAGCCTTGGCAGTACTGGGGGGCTGATTCTTCCATCGATGCAAGTAGAGCACTTGCTCTCAGCCCAGCTCTCTATATCGTACTGACCATAACCCATGATTGTCTTCCCTGAGCAGAGCCGTCCGATCATGCCGGCAATTATGCCTAAGATAATGATCACCACTAGCACGCCAATGAATGGCCCGACTGAGGTGTGGATTGGGTGGTTGTAAGACTGCTGTGCTATGGTCACTGGAGGTGGCGGTGGGGGTGGTACTTGGACTAGTGGCATTGACATTTTTTTTACCTTTAAAATGTAAGAGGAAATAAGAGTGGGTTGTGTTGTTGTAATGGGGGTTTGGGGGTGGAAAATGGAGTTTCAAGTTCAAAGAGACTTGTTTTGTTTGTTTGAGAGGTTAGCGTTGAAAAGAAAAACAAAAAACAATTGTCTATTATTACTTGTGTCTGAAAATGCTACAGGCCCAAAATGTTTGAATGAATACTCCTGCCTGCAATATAAAAGACCCAATAGAAATGCGGCTTCAGGTTCATCACGAGAGCAGCAAGAGAGAGAAAGAGATTCTCTGGCAAGAAAAAATTAAGAAGAGTACTAAAAATAAAAATGTTGTATTTAGGCGCCTAAACTGATGCCCAATTATGTCAACCGTACACAGTATAATTTACCCTTTTAAAGAAGATCTTGAGAGAAGAGACTAGAGAGGAAGAGAGACAGAGAGACATATATATACATATATATATATATAGAGAGAGAGAGAGAGAGAGAGAGAAAGAGAGAACGAGCGAGAACGAAAAGTGGTAGATCTAGTAACAATGGTAAGAAGTGGGATGCATTATTGTTGATAATATTATCGTTATTATTTTGATGTTTGAATGGAGAACCCAAGAGACAGCAAAAGGACGAAAAGAAAGTTAAAAATTCAGAAAAGACGTGGGAATCTAACGGGTGTAAAAGTTTAAAAAAGTCCAAAAACTTTTCTAGAGAAGCTCTTTTCAAAACGTCGACCTGCCTTTTGCAGTACTTTTCTGGTACTGTTGTTATACAACCCATGGGTATCCAAAACTACCCTAAAATATAAATATACAAGGGCGAATGCTTCCACTCAACTCTCACTTACATTGCGCGATCCCAACTTCTCCAATAACATAGGCAGCAAGAAACTTTCTTCTGTAGACAAACGATGCCCATTTGGATTTAATTGATCACAATTTCATTCACTTTTGACTCATTGTCAAAATTAAACATTTGATTCCTCGTTGAGTGGAGAAAGTGGAAGAACCATCTTCATGTGGCAGTGTAGAGAAGGATTAATAAATTAAAATTCACCTTCAGATCTAAATGATTTCATTACGAACAAATATTGGTCACTTGCGGACAAAATGATAATCCATTAAGTTCAAACTTTAAACTTTTAGAACAATCATTTGAAAAATGTTTTAGCATCTCTTTTTCGTAAAATATCTTTAGTACACCAGTATATCATCACTTGCACTTCACTATTGGACATATATCATCACTATCGAATATATAGCAGTACCAAATGTGACACATATACATCCTCTCTTATTTTCTTGTTATGCCACAATAAGTTTTATAAAAAACTGGTTAGTTGCCCCCACTCAATAGTACACCCAATGCACTCAAGTCTAAACAAAATACCTTTCCTGTTGTAGCACAAGCCAACAAAAATTGGTGGTACTAACGCAAACTTCAGGAAATTCCTATTTTTATGGACAATACCTAACACATTAATGCGATGTGACCGGGTCCGCGCATTTAGTGGTAGGTTCTTACCTTTCTGAAGCGATGCGATAGCAGGAGCTACATTTGTTAGACTTCTTTCGTAAACATTTCACCGATCCATTCCAAGTAGTCACCTTGCCAGCTAATTGGAAATTGTAATCGGATTAATCCCTGGTTTTCTGGCATTTTATCTGCTCATTTCTGATAATAATCTAATATTTTCTATGAGAAATATGGTCCTCACTTTTGTTCAGCAATGATTTATGAATTTGAGAGCTTACAAATGATTTTAAGCCAATACATCTTATAAATAAACACTGCCGTTGCATACCCACTTCCCCTTCCCCTTCCCACAACAATGGCTCCACATCTTGTTTGGGAAAATATATACAGATGATCAATACACAATTTACGATTTCAGACTTACCTGATGGAAAAGGACGCTTTCATTTCGCAAACAACAAATTACCCGTCAAGTAGTTCTTGAAGTGCATTCCTAGCCTCAGTTATGGGGTTGGTATAGCAAACTTCTGAAGCCCATACATTTTGCATGGAATGCATTGGCAATTCCATTTCTACAAGGTGTTCATTTTCAAACTGCCGAACAGCACCAGTATCCATCACTCTTGCAACAAGAGTCTGCTCAAGTAATTGGAAAAGAACCAAATTCAACCAAAACGTTGAAATGCATGAGCAAAATTGAAAGCTACGATATAAAATGGTAAACTAAAAATAGTAAATAAAATAAGCTACCTTTGGATGTGCATATGCAAGCACATATATATTAAATAAAAAATATATAATTTTTGATAGCTATGAGAATAGATTAGAAGTACAGCCAAAACACCAAATAATAATTTCTCATGCAAAAACAAAAATCACCACAATCAAAACTCAGCAAATTACACTTATGAAGGTTTTTTTATATAACATCTGTTGAGCTTCTCATGCAACTTAAAAGCAGAACTAGTCATTTACAAATAAAGTGCTGTTTGTCTTTTCTTCTGAAGCAGTGTTATCTCTCTTTGACACATTTCTCAAATTTGAACAAAATCAAATTGCAAATTCTAATTCAAATGGCTAGAAAACTAATGTAATAATCACATTCATGCTCTATTCCAAGAGTTGGAAATGATGCAAATTATTCTATAATCTCCTCATGCTTTTTTCCTGTTTCTAATTAAGTTATAATTCATCAAAAGAAAAGAATATCCCAAAAAAAACAAAAAGAAAGAAAAAGAAAACTCTTCTACATTAACAAGTGAACTCACCCAAAATCTGCCAAAGCAAGCATTGAAGATTATGAATTTGAGAAGATTTTCATCTGAGCTGTTCAGGGCATTTTCTGAACTGACAGAAACAGTAAGATCTTGATAAGAAGAATCAGTCACTGAACCACAGTTTACAACTGTAATCCTGTCGTGCTTCTTTAATATCCTTTCAACATGATACAAGGTCGTGCTCCAGGCATGGTTACCAATCCCAGCCTGCTTTAATGTCCACCTACTGTTTCCAAGAGCACTTTGCGGAAGTTTCTCTTGTAGCTGCAGCAAGGTCGCTGCTCTTTCAGCATTAGCCCAGCAACAAAAGGAGGATGACCCATCATCTAGGCATAACAAAAATAAAACTATAAATAAGAAACTAGATTTCACTAAGATTTTCACTAACAACAAATTAGAAAAAACTACTTCCACATGTTGAAGATTGTTTAGATCTAAAGGTCTTACATATGCTACTATTTTATTGTGACAAGTGTAGAGACGTAAGCAAGACTATTCAGAAATTCATCAAACATTTAAAACCACATTTACAATGCAATTTATTATTAATCTAGCTATATTACAATGACACAAAAAGAATGACTAAATTACTTTTTTGATGCTCTCAGATGGATGCTTAAAAACAGCTTCATTCAATAAGAAGCGCTTAAGCATTTAGGAAAATGCAACTTCAGTGTATTTCAGCTTTGTATTTTTTTGTACTCATTTTCCAATATGCCAGAGGAAATCCTAAAAATATTTTATAGAAGCTGTGTTATATAAGTCAGCAACATAACCCAGCATATTGATAGATTTAAAAGTGATACTGGATACAAAATAAAATATAATCAAAACAACATGAGCCGGCCAAGAATGTAATTGGTTTCCTAAAGCTTTGGCTGGACAACCACTCATGTATATTTCATTAACATTTGCTAAAGTACACTGTACACAAGTATCTCACCTAGTACAAAACCAGCAAGAGGAATGTCAACAAGATGGGTCCTGGAGCAAGTTTTTGATTGCACATCATCATATATTCTATTCTTCTTCTCCAGAACCAGGACATGGACAGCAACAACCTATATCAATATCCACACCATGAGTAATTGATTATCCACAATGAAATAAAGCACAGACAATAAGAGGTGTAATTAAGACAAATTTAGACAGTTGGAAAAGCAAGAAAAATTGCAGTGTCAAAACAATTTACCCTGCAACGGAAGCGCATTGGCTTGTCATCTGAGCACTGGATCAATTCAGAAATCAAACCAGAAGACACATTGTCTAGAGAACCTTTGCCGTTCACATCTAAATTAAACCGCAAGTTAGACCACTTGTCTCTATGCGGTTCATTGACTAACCTTATGGAGTTAATTTCAATAAGTGATACAGGTGTCAACATCAACCTAGTTGGGCCCCTGGAAAACCATGGAATAGCAATTACGTTAGTCAACATAGCGATAATCCAGAAAACCTACTGAAATAACGAAAATTAGAAGGTAAGATCCACATAGGTCCAAGTTTCAAGCTAAAACTTGCAACACAAATACATGTAGAAACAACAGAAATACATACACTTAAAAATGGTGCATGATTCCAAAGCATGTAAGCTAATTTTAATGCAATATATCATTATATGACATGCACCATATGGGTAATTGAACAATCCCACATTAGAATTCTTACATTTTGCATACTAGACGATCATCCTAAATACATAACATGCTTCCTTATGCTGTCCTTCAAAAACCAACAGACATGTCACTTTAAATGGTTAACAGCCAAAGCTGCTTTATCATCCTATGAGCATAAGTTGAAGTTTTGTATTTTTGACATGGTTCAACTTCCTTACCTGCTTAACTAATGAGTTCAGTTTTTAGTCGAAATTCAAGATATAAAACATTTAACTTACAAGTTTCTCTCATAACTAATGCTAAAGTTAATATTATCACTAATCTATTTCTGATTAAACAGGGTGTGCAAAGGCAAGGAGGTATATAAAACACAAGCATTAGCCACTTTCACCTTACAATACCAGTTATATAATTATTCCAACATTTTGATAGAAAATACCCCACTGTCTGTCTAACTATAATCTTACATCAAACCAAAATCTGTAAAACCATCAGAAAGATAAAATACAATGAAGGGGACAACAAACGTGACTAATGTATTAAAGCACAGGCAGCCAATCTAGCGCGATTTTAATGGACAGCTTACCCCATTTCCAAAAGTCGATGAAATGTAGCATTTACACCAGGTCCAAACCCAATCAGATACACATGTTCACTTAAACACCCGAAAACCCTCACCTGACCAAATAAAATGATGCAATAAGATGATACAAACTACCTTCAAATTTTATATATATATATATAAGAAAATGTAAAGGTATAATAAGCAATTACAGGCTGATGGTCCACCAGAATATGAATACAAAAACTCCTTGCTTGTTCTTGAAAAAATCTCAACTGCATAACATCAGCAAGACTTTTACAGCTTACAAATAGATTGTCAGAACTGTGGTCTAACCCATGAACAACAACTACATCTCCACGGAGAGAGATCAAATTTCCCTCTGGAAACAGGCAATTGGAATCATGAAGATCAGTTGACATGTTTGAAGTACCTTCTGGACTGACAGATGGCTTACAGAAACCTTCTTCCAACTCCTTTAGACTTATTTTCAAAATATCCATTGCATCACTAGACAAATGAAGATGCACATCTGAACAAGTTCCTACAGAACTGCCAGAAACCTTGAGAGGTACTTCAACTTGATTCACTGCCAGGACTTCATAATTGCCAGAAGAAGAATCATCCTCTGAAGAATTATGCGATGATCTGTTACCTGATAGGCTGTCTGAAGAAAACGTAAGGTTCCATATATTTGTTCTCAAAGTGATTAGAACTTTTATACTGCTGCCATCATTACCGTCCTTAACATTACAGAAGGGATCTTCAATGCAATGCTTTATTATATAACAACGTCCCACCTGCAATAACTGGAAGTTGGATGAAAGTAAACACATCTCCTCTCATATTGTCAAGTGAAATCACATTAAGGAAACAAATCATAAACCATTAAGGATAGGTAATAGAGAGAACAAAAAGAACAAGGCAAAACCAAAAAAGAGGCACCCTTGCATACCTGATACTTGCCAAAGTTTTCCGAGTTAAATTCTAGCAAGACCTTCTCAGCAGTCAAGTTTTGGAAATCAATACAGGTCTTTACATTGGCCTTTGTGCAGCATAAGGTTCCCGAATTGATGAAGCTGTGATCATTAACACTTCTAACCATAGCTGAGCATGAAATTTGATAAGAACTCAGGTTTGTACACATTTGTTCTTTGCTAGGTTCCCTATGAGAAAACTTGCTTACTTCGCTGTCAACCAAGTCACCCATTGAACTCAGAGCCCCAATTGATGTATAATCAGTTTTACGCCTCTTAGGAGGATTATGTCCTTGGTAATCTTCACCAGCACAATACTCCGCAGGTTCAAATGATTGATCCGTTAATATCTTAGTTAGATGCCCAGTTCCATTTTTCCCATCAAGAACCAGATCCCATGGCAAGACTACAGCCTCGACAAACATAATAATCCCATTGGCTATCATTGAATCGCCTTGAAACTGTAAAAAGAGAGATATGAAAAGTTAATAATCATTAAAGCATAAGACAAGAATTGGTTCTAGAAGAACAGCACTAATTATAAACTGTTCTTCTTAATGGTCCTTAAGTGATAGCACATTGAAGGAATAGAAGCAGCTTTTGTAAATTCCTACTAACATACCTTTTGTAGGAATGGAAATTTGTGTGTTACTTGAATCAAATGAAACGTTCCACTTTCAAGTTCTTTGAAATGGTTTATCGTGTCCACACAAGGGTAAATGGGAAGAATTCTGTTGCTGGCATTATTCACATGAAAGTAGAAAAACATTGAAAAGTTTTCCTTCCTTGGCAGCAGGGTGCAATTAAAGATACTTCTGCAAGAGAATGCCACATTGTCAAGCAATCGCAATGGATCCACCATTTCAGGTATGCCATGCATCGTGAGACCATAGTCAACTACCTGAAAAAACCCAACATAAACTACAGTGACTCTAGAGATTCAAAAATAAGTCAAAACCGGTGTGTCTTTCAATTAACTAATTACAATCAGTTCACAACAAGATGATGGAAAAGAGGCAGTGAATCATTATCAGATTTGACCTCATAGATGCTGTTGGCATTCCAGCTTGATAAAAGATCAGGTATAATAACATCGATGCTGCCAGTCATGTCAACCAATTGCAACCTTCCAGAAGATGGAGAAATCTGAGTAGTCAATAAAAGTTCATTATTACATCTACACAAGTTCATGCAAATCTCAAGCTGTTAAAAGTACACACTTAGCACTAAGTAAAACTTCAGAGTCAGATAATGAGTACTCTGGAAGCGCAACAAATGGAATCTACTATTAATAATTGAAACAACAAACTAAAAACAAAAAAATTATAAGTAGAAAACATAAGATTCATTCTCTTTCCCCATCAACATCCAAACAGGGTTCACATATGCCCATGCACACCCATCACATAAGTTTGACCAAACTAGAATAAACAATCATCAGGAGAAATTTTAGTGATAGTGGCTATAAGCCTATAATAAAGTTAAACTACTCACCTTTAAACTTCCAAGGAGAACGATACCTATGTCTTCACTTGGAAAAATCCTCCACTTCGACGGACCAAAAGATTGACCTTCACAAGAGAAAAAGCCAAAACGATTGTTCCCACACATAGTATGATTGTCATTGTCCAATTGTAACAACGGTCTTATACATGTGGCCTCACAGTAATAGATGAAACTGGAGATGGGCACAACCTGAAGATAGTCATAGAGATATTAAAACTTAAATCATTTGGTATCCATAAAAAGGGAAAAAAAATTCCATAAAAATATTGATTACATGTGCCATAATAAAATAACAGTAAGAACTGTACTTACTAATTTTAGGTTACCACAATATGGTTCGTTACCACAGCTGCATGATTCATGCTTACAGAAATCCATAAATACCCCAAGCTGACAAAAGAAACTTATCATAGGAGATGACAACCACATCAATGAATAAAGCTGAAGTTACATATCCAACTGTGAGTTACCAATTTACCCGAGCTCGAATCACAGGTGAAGGCAAATGAGAGCTAATGTACATATGAGCTAGTCCTTTCTTCTGATAACACCTTGCAAACATCCACACGAACTCATCATAAAGCAATATAGAAACAACCACACAAAAGAACATTAAGACTTCAAACTGAGCAAGGAACAAGTTACCAAGACCAAAAGCAAGTTGCTTACATGTTTTGATCCCAAAATCTCCTTCTCAGATAAGATCCCCGAAAACTTTTTCCGGAAACAAGCTACAACAAGAAGCGCCCTAAACCCAAACCAATCAAGAATATCTTAAACCTTAGATGATATTACACCACTACAAATATTTTTCAAAGCATAATCATACTCCATACCACAATCTGGCAGAAAAAGACAAAGAGTCTATGAATTTCCCCAATATACTTTGCAACACGGCATTTCTATAGCACCTGTAACATACAATTAGATCACTTCTCATAAGCACAGGGACATGTTTGGATGCAGGAAATTAAATCGACTCATACTATTTTTGCATAGCATCCTAATATATTACCAAACCTACAAACGTAAGGATTACTGTGTTGATTTACCGCAACAGACGCTTTAAGATTAGTTTGACTAATACCATTGTTTAAAATAGCCACATTCAAGATCACTAGAATTAAATGCAAAGCATGATGCAATTTGCATAGCAATAAAGAGGCCCATGGATGTTAGTCACTTGACACAAATTACAAAAATGATGATAGATTGAGCAGTGCATACCCCACTTCTAATGGAGAGAAGGACTCTACAACAACACTAGTCTTGAAACAAGCTCCGAGTATGAGAATTTTAGCCCAAGAAAATCTTGGATTCACGAAATGAACATTTCTTACAGAGATCTACATTAAACAGCAACAGTTAACAGTATCAGTATGCATATATTATATGTTTGAGCCTCAAAAGACAAAATTATTTCACTTACAACAGCGCCCACTCGAAGACTATGTGACAGAGTAAGTAAGTCATCAGTTAGTAGAAGCCAAACTTCACAGTCCAGCTCAACAACCATCCCTTGCATGTACACACCTTTCACGACACCAGTATACGCTCCACATTCACCATTTCCCCTAACAACAGTCTTAGAAACCGGTACCCATTTCTTCAACAACCTAGGCACATGTAAAACACAACGCTCTGTGTTTACAAACATCAACTGACACTCCTTCCCTATAAACACCAGCTTCTTCTTCAAGCCTGAAAACGTAACAACCTTCCCAACTAGCTTCACCATCACCGGATGCCAGCACGAAGCAGCAGCAGAAAAATAAACAAACACAGGCTTCGTATACACATGACGTCTGTGTGTTGTTACCACGCACTCTTTAGAACTACATAATTTACACTCACACGCGATGACTCGCATTAGAAACCCTCGAATATTCATTGAATCAGTCAAAGAATTTGGACTCGAACAAGGAACAACCGAAACAGGACTGATTGATTCTAAAGCGCCATGAATAATATAACAAGACTTGGAATCATTTACTCTGTTATCAGAAGTGGAAGACGCTAATGGAATCGAATCAAATAATGCGTCGCTGCTTGAACATGTTGTGGAGTCTGGAAACTTCCATTTGATGATTTCCAGTAATCCGTTACCGCGTTTTGAAGGGATGAAATTCCAGGCGGTGACGTGGATTCTCTTGTCGATTGCGCGAACGCTGAAGTCGAGAATGTCGCAGCAGATTTGTGAGCAAGTGTCGGAGAATTGAAGGCAGTTGTCGTCAGGGTTTGGTAGGGTTAGGGTTCCGATGAGGATGGCTGGGTGGTTAAGTGGAGTCAGGATTTTAGGGTTAGAATTGGAGGGAGCGGGAGGTGGTTGGTGTTTTGATGAGTAAGTTGGAGGGATGGGAGTGTTGTGGCGGGAAGGCAGTGTGGAGGCTCCGGTGAGTGGACGACCGCCTTTTATTAGGTCGGCGATTGTGAGAACCTTCACGTTGTCTTCCATTTTTGGTTCTGGTTTTTGTTCTCAGGAGAAGAGCTTTTTCTTTTTTGTTATTATTATTATTATTTTTGGGTTGGTTAAAATTGACCAAGAAAATGAACAATTTCGAGTTTTGGGTTTGCTAGGAGTGCAGAAGAGAATACGAAGTGAAGACAGCAGAGCGGGAACGCGGGTTTTTAAATCTTTTGTGCTCGGATCCAAATATAACAAAACCTGGTCCAGACCCGGACGCGTGGCAAACCTTATAAGCCTTTTTTTTTTAATTTTTTTATTATTTAAGATTACAGTACAAGCTTCCTGCTCAAATTTCAATAGTCAAGTACACACACACCAGCTAGGTACTTCGGACGTGCATTAATGGCTGCCAACCACACATCTCTGGTGCTTGATTGGCCGTATCTTCACTAGACCGACTTTTGCTATTCTGCAGACAAGCACAGAGTGTAATGTTCTTCGCTGGGATTGAGTAATGAGAATCGTGATCAACCTCTTACAAATTGTTCCACTGAATCCTGATGGAAATCATTGCAAGTTATTGGCATCTGTGTCCGAATTAATGTTAATTTTGACATTCAAGTCTGGATTTGTCAATGATGAAATACGAGGCATCATATCTTGTGTCCATATTTATGCATTATTTCAAAGGAATCGTCCTAATATAAAAGTAAAATCCATCAATACTTCAAATTTGTATCCTTTATTGTTATTGTTGTTGTCTTATTGTCACCAGAAGACTAAATCAAATCTTGAAACATCAATTCTCGACATCGGGATACCATACAATGCTATAGACTATCAGATTGCAAACTTGCATCAAAACAACAAAATGGAATACAGGAGAGGGAGACTGAAATCATAATACCATTCAATGCAAGAAAATTTCACTATGAGACTGCAAAATTGTATCAAAACAAAAGCACGTGAGAGGGGCGAGGGGGATTGTGGAAATGTTGATGATATGAGATAATTTACAATAAAGTAATTCAGCCCAATAAGGGGCAGACTAGAATCACAGGACTAATTAAGATACACAATGGAGCACCAGTAAGATCAGTAATGGGACAATCAGATCTCGACAAATGATTACACGGTGGATTATAAAATCACCAGAGAAGATAAAGCTACCACCATACCAACTACTTCCAATTTCACCGTGCCACCAAATTGCTTTCCCCCAGATCTCATCTTCTACTCAAACTCAAGAGTTTGCAGGCAACATGCGTATTCAAATTCTGTAAAAACAATTGCACATGCCCACATATAGCATATTCACAAATGGGACACCTTAACATCTTGGCCAACACTAATCAGCTGTTCTACTAGTAAAAGCCTTGCCAAGTCTTGAGTTAACAGTTTCTGCCCCAGGGGCAGTCATCAAGTTTCCACTATCAGACATATAGAAGTGGTTGTAATTAATTCTAGTAACCAAATCAGCCAAATGAGGAAAGTGCCCCACATTTAGCTTGAAAGATAGAACCTGCATACGCAATTCAAAGAGCTTGCAATTAATAGGCCGTTTCTTATTTATTAATTCACATGCATGGATGCATCTCCTCATGATTTCCATATGCCAATGGCACATATGTCATAGTTTAGAAAACCATGACTGAGATCACTAAGATGCAAACTGCAAACTTGACAGTCAAATCATTAACAGAAAGGTCAAAGCAAATGGTTAGAACACTACTCTGAGAAGGAAAGCAATGCAATCATCAAACTGTTTCTCAATTCGATCCACTTCCATTTCACATCTAGCCTTAATTGCAGACACTGCTCCACCACTACTTAAAGTCTGCTGTATGGAATAGAAGTCCAGAGCTAATCCAAGGATGCTGTTGATTCGACTGGCAATCAAAGCCCACTGGATGGAAAAGAAGCAATTAAACAAAAATCACCAGCTAAATAGAAGACTCACATCAGAATAAATTGCAAACACCATAGTCAAGAGATGTGTACCTACCAGTTTATCTGGTACCACAAAGCATTGCCGCTGAATTGATAATAGATAAGCTTCATGCACTTCTATGACTTCATCCAGAGATCCAGCTGTTGCCATACCTTCACAAAGTTCACGCCATGCACTGTGATATACCTGTTTATAAAATCTAAAGTCAGGCCTATTCTTCTCTCAGATACAGCCATACAGCAGAGTACACATATGGTGACAGAAAAGCTTTCATATTGGGACTACCCAACCAATGGTCTGCTGTAATACGTCTGAATTAACAAAATAGGCCAAAAATTACATTTGCCGTGATAAAAAGTATCAATTAGTTACCTCTTATGTGTCATAGCCACATTAAAGGTAACTGAATAAATTGAAAGTTTGGTATGGGTTAGCAATACTTGCTATTAAGATAAGGTCATGGAATAAGTAAAATAAGCAGAGATAAACTTGAGATGGTTGTACATGCAGCAAGACCATTCCAGAGGTAGGTCAACATAACAACCAAAAGGCAAGAGGTATGAATGTTACCATACACATATGCACACACAGTCAAACATACATTCAAGTTAACATCAGGAAAAATCGTACTCTGTCCATAACATATTGGTGAAAAGCATCCACAAAATGGAGGAGTTTCTGTTCCACTAACCAGTGGTGCTTGGGACTGTTTCTTGTGCTACCTCTACCCTAGAAAGGATAACATCAATGAATTAGACAGGAAGACAAAAAACAACAGCAACCGTCAATAAACTTTCCATGACTGATGTTCTGCTATTTGCTCTGTTCGAGAGCAAGGGGGAAAGGTGATTAGTTGAAGAAATGCAAACCTTCCATATCCACTTCCGAGCTTTATCAAGAACAAATTTGGCACGCTTGACTTTCAACAAGAACCCCATCACCTATATCAAAATTTCAGACGATTTAACAGATGAAACGAAAATTAGATCAAGATAGCTTAATTGGCAAAGTGAAGAATGTTACCTGGTTATACTTTTTAATTGCCTCCGTATTAGCAATAAGTTCAATTGGCCAAGAGACCTGTCACATTCAATGTATGCATATTTGAAGCAATTTTTTAAGCAGGACAATAACTAAAATAAATTTTTTTACGCATGCTTGACTATAGGATAGACCTTGTATGTGAACTTCAGCAAATCAAGACCATCTATCCCAAAGCTATGGGTATGACTTTTACGAGGAGTTGAAGGAAGGGCAACTGCAGTAGGCTGCTCTTCACCATCAGAACCTTGATTTTTGGTGATTGAAACCTCCAATGAATCTGGAGCACTTAGTAGCATGCCATCAGCAGAATTCCTGATGGATTCCTGTAGTCACAAGCACAATATATAACTACAACATTATAAAAGGTCAGAACAACTGAAACGACCTGGGCAGATGCTGGCAAAATATGCTATGCTTACTAAAGCAGTAATGTCACTGTACAGCCCAAACCCTTCATCCAGTAAAATCTAAAGACCAGAACTTTCACATCATACATCACTATAATCCAAACTTTTATTCTCAGTAAGAGTGCTAATTTTGAGATTCTTATCTCCATATAGCCCTGATAATTAACATAGTGCTTGATTGAGTTATGAAATTGCACCTGTAATACAGTGTTCAACTCAAAATCATCATCCCAGGTTTCTCCCTTATCCAGCTTATTGAAAATCACAGTCAAAAAATGCTGCAATAGATCACCTGAAGGCAGCAAGGTATCACAATGTGTCAGTTATCATGTTTGTTGCGATGAGCACCAGCCAACATACACTGGAAATTCAAGGATTATGATCCAAGAACATACCTGAACCTAACAAGTATATGGCACGCAAAACAGAAAGCTCATCCATCAATCTCCAGTCGTTCATTAGCTTTGACAATATAAGCCTGCCAATATGATCCACCTATGACACGTAGAAGAGAAGTTTTCAGTCATACTGAAGGCATCATTAACTGGAAAATAAGATAAAACAACGAATAAACTCCACAGACAACTTTGAGCAATATACCTGCTTCTTAATGTAGACAGTAAGGCATTCCTGCATAATAACCACAGGATGAGCAGTTGTTCTTGGTTCAATGTTTTCCATCCAGCTAAGAACTCTTGACGGAAGGGTGCTATTCTTCTGGAAAGGCAAGAGTTCAGACATACGTTGCTCATCCTGTTTCAGATTAAAGCTAATGTTCAGAAACACTACCAATAATAAGTACAGAGCACCACAAAGAACTATCCATCTAGTTGTACCTGAAATAATGGAAGCAGAGTGGGAAATGGAAACAGGACTTCTAACAGCTTTAAATCATACTGAGAACGACGATATTCAGATTCAGCAAACTGGAAACCAAAGACATAGTTTGTTCCTTTTACTTCAGAAGAGTCCCCACTGTCCCCACCCAAAACAGATTTCCTTAAGATCATATCATTTAAAGGGGGAAGATAGAAATGTTTAGATAAGTTCAATTCTTTCCAGGCATCACTATTCTTATCAAGTAATGTTTCACAGAAAGTAATAACCGGATTTTCTGGACAGAATGACTTCTGGGTAGTCAAATGGTTACCAATACCTGTAGCCATATTCTCTTCTTTCATGTTGGTCAACCCACTTGCAACCTTTTGGGCAGTTTTTAGATCAATCACTCTTTTCTGAAGCAATGTATCAACTAAGAACTTATACCACATTTTTTCTGAGCATGTTAACGCTGGCAAAGATTCACCATTCTCATTCCCCACCATGTTGGATTCCAAAGACGGGACAATCTCGGATCTGCACTCGTCTTGCCAAAAGTATCTAGAGATGTGATCACCATGGCCTACAAGGCCAGCTAATGAGACACAGAAAATTTCAGCTAGGGTCAACCCAGCTATACTCTGTCCATGATGAATTTTGCTGAAATCATTAACACCATTAGAACTTCCAGTAACATCAATCCCATTATCATTATTTTTGCAAGGTACTGATGTGAAAGCAGTAGGAACATGTTGGATCAATTGCAATGATTTTCCAGCAGAAACAATTGACTTAGCTATGTCCTTAATAAATAATGGACAAATGTGATTGTATCCATAACTCCACTCTTTTCCTTTCAAAGAACTAGAGAGGGAAATGGATTCTCTCTCACCACCTTCCTTCTTTTCATTTGTTATACATACACGACGATTGTCAGAAGTGAGGGCAGAGAGCTCAACATCCAACTTTTTACACTGTAACAGTCGCAATAAATAGCTCTTCTCCCAGAAATCTGCCTCATCAACTGAGACAGCTTTGTTGGCATAAAAGAACATCTGCAGAGAGAAAGACAAAGAAGCACAGTACCTAAAGAAACACGTAACATTTAAGAACCAAGCAGAGAGAGAAGACAATTGCTAGGTTAAATCATTTTGTCTAGACCTTAATTTAGATTTATTGCATCAAAAGACTTGCAATTAACTTTTACCTTTACAATCTTATTGTTCCATATTTCTGAATTACATAAGGTAACTCTTGAGCACAACATGGTACATACGAAAATGTTTAGGGCTTTGAGATATTATAAAAAGTTCTGATTACCAATTACCTCCTCAAAAGGGTCATCAAGTGTTCCTTCAAAAAGCCAGGAATCAAGACCCTTGATATATGGCAATAAACTTGCAACAAATATATGAAGTAGCATCGGATATACTTCCTCCTGCAATTAACACATCTTTCAAGTTTGTACTATGCAAATCAAGAACCATGTGAAATTCAATACAAGACATAATACACAGCCAAAAGAGTAGCTACGACCTCACCACCTTGCACAAGACACACTTCATCTAGCTTCTCATAGAGATAGTCAAGGACACGAACAGCCATTTCAGCAGCCGGTACAGACAAATCAGACTCAAAATATATTCGAGGAATGGCTCCATTCACTATTTGCAGCAAATATTCAGCACCTGAACAGAGACTGAAGTAAACAAAAGATCGTTAACAAATTCTAAAACAAGAATAAAATACCATGGCAGGAATTCAGACCTGAGAATGTTAGACAATGAATTAGGCATCAAAGTGGGAGACCAAACCTACATAACAAGGACACTGAGCAATCATGCATGGATGGAAAACAAGGTGCCTAAAGCTGCAACCTCAACCCAAATGAAGCATAATGAACATGTCGGCTCTGAAGATAAAATTGATTGTGTATAGGTGCTAGTATGTCTTACAAGGAATGCAATATGTAAGGGCTATATAAAGAAGTAAATCCATGAAAAAATGTTATCTTCAGTTTGATACTTAGCTGGCTGGCTCCTTAAGCCTAAAATGATAAAAATATACTTTCACAATTAAGAACTATTAACCCAAAGTTCTAGTGCAATACACAATACAGGTATTCAACAGCATGACTCGAAACTACAACCATCAAACACATTTGTAATTTTGAAAACTAAAATTTACAAGCTAACATATACTGACCCTGACAGAGCATTTGCCAATCCCAACAAGGTGGGCGTGATTCGAATGTTAGACTCACTGATCTTCATTTCCTCCTTTAAAGCAATGTCCCTCAATTTCTGCTCCAAAGACAAGCTAATTCAGTCTATAGAAACCACATTTTAAAAGCACTAAACAAAGAGCACACAAACTCAACCAACAAATTCATAATCACCAACTAACTAATTACCTTAAGCCAAGCAGAAACCGCGCACGTAAATGCTCTCACAGTGGGGAAATTTATTCTCCCAGAACTCTCGACTCTCTGAACAACAATCTCCACCAGTTTCAAACATGTTGCAGCGTACGTGAATTGATTGAGAAGGACATGGAGGCTTTTGTGAGAAAGGTGAGTCACATAAATCCCACTCTTGACACGAAAACGCTCTCCAGTGTTGTCCCAATAAAACAAGGAACTAGAAAAACCTTGCGATATATGCAAAACACCTCGCACCTAGTTTTAAAAAATAAAACATAAAAAAAATAATAAAATAAAATAAAAAAAAAAACCCTGCTACAAAAACCATACACATTGCACCATCAAAGTCCAAAAAAAAAATCTCAATAACTTACCAAATCAACTTCATTTGTCCTCAAGGAGGGTTTTGGCATAGCAAAATGAATCCCATCAGAGAACACATCATGAATTTTATCAATTAAACTTTGACAAGCTTGTGGTTTTGTACGGCCCGCTAAATAAATAAAACAAGCGTTTAGTTAGTGAGAAAGATTGAAATTGTTGATATTCAACATCTAGAAGGTTTAATAATACAAAATGGAAACGAGAACAGCAAAGTGTAAATCCCTAATTACAATTAAATCAAACGAAATTTGGCGCAAAAATGAAAGGAAAAAAAAAAGAAAATACCTATCTCCATGGGAAATGTGAAATAAAGTTTCAGTTAAAAGACTCGGGAGCTGTGTATTAATTCGATCACTGTAAGGAAGACGAGATCCGCTTACTCTCTCTGGTGCGTTTCGAAAGGAACACGCAGATCTTGTCTTTAAGTGGGACTGACGCATTTTCAGATGATGGGGGGCGCCAATTGCTTCAAACCTTTTATTATTACGTGGATATTTTCTATTGGCAGCATTTTTTTTTTTTTTTAATTTTGTGAACATGTAAACGAGTAAAGTAAAATAGAGTAAAAACATAAAACTATAAGCTATGATGGTACGGTCATTCCCACCTATCATGTCTCTCAAAAGTGGCAAAATTCAACTCATAACTTTCACTAAATGTGTAGATAGAACTCTTATTTTTGTGTGGACAGACAGTCATCTTTTGTATGTTTGAAAGTCTTATTTTAATTAGTCCTAAAAGATGATCATCTCCCCCACTCTTTCACCCCAAAAAAAGTAAAGTAGGAATGTTGATTTAATTTAAATTTATAATAACTATGGCCATGTTTTAAAGTTTTTAGAGTCTTTTTTCAGTCGTAGTTTAATCTAATATCATATAACCTAAAAAAAAAAAGTAAAATAGGAATTTTGATTTAATTTTAATTTGATAATATTATTTTATTTTTCATTAGTTAATTTCCCATGACGTACCATAGATACAATCCAAACATTGCATTTATTTTTTTAAAAAAATAAAAGTACTACATCAAATTTCCCCTTAAGAAAAAGTATAGTAGGAGAAATTCATGTTAAATTTCACAATCAAATTGAGATATTATGAAAAAACCTTTAAAAAATAAATTATTGATGATTAACACCTAATTTTTTAAGGGAAATTTTATTTTAATCTCTAAGGTTTTGAAAATTATCAAGTTTTTAAAGCTATTTTGAAAATAGCTATTTTTATTCATAACTTTCCAAAACTTTTCAAAAAAGCCCAAACCGTTAGTCAACTAACGGTCAATAGTAATTTTAGATAATTTAAATTGTAATTTAACAACTTAAATTTAATGATATTTTAGATAATTTAACTTGTAAATCTATTATTTTATGAGGATAATCTAATAATTTACATTCCATTAACAATCATTAAGAGCAAAAATATTTTTTTACGTATTCTATTAGTGTTGATCATTAGTTAACTGATGGTTTTAACTTTTTTGAAGAGGTTTAAAAAAGTTAAGAATGAAAATACTTATTTCCAAAAGAGTTTTAAAAATCTGCTATTTTTTAAAATCTCAAGAATTTAAATGAAGTTTTTTCTTTTTTTATTATACAAATAGTCTCCTACTAATTAAAAAAAAAAAAAAACAATTTGTGTTAAATTTGAAAGGTATAATAGTAATTGGATGAGTAATTTTATTTATTTTAATAAAATAAAATAAAATTTTGA
Organism: Litchi chinensis; assembly: GCA_019925255.1. Classification (NCBI taxonomy): domain Eukaryota; kingdom Viridiplantae; phylum Streptophyta; class Magnoliopsida; order Sapindales; family Sapindaceae; genus Litchi; species Litchi chinensis. The sequence continues at coordinate 12,362,285 of CM034468.1, forward strand.
AAAAAGAAACTAAAAAATTAAAAAATTAAATAAAAATTTAATTAATTAGATCTTCACTGTCCATTTTGATATTAATTTGAAAAAAAAATAAAAGTTAAATTAAAAAATTTTTAATCAAATCTCTATTGTACATCTTAATATAGACGATAAAGATTAATTTGAAAAACAAAAATAAAAGGTGAAATAAAAATAATAAATAAATAGAAAATTTTTAATTAGATCTCTAAGATAAGACAGTGGAAATTAATTTGAAAAAAAAAAATAAAAAGATTAAATGAAAATTAAACCTTCTTTCTCATCCCTCTCTCTCTCTCTCTTTCATCCCTTAAACCTCTCTTCTCTTCGTTGTCGCCATCCTTCTCTCTCTATCGTCCATCTTGTTCTTTTCTTTTCTTCTTCTTGTTTTTCTTTTTCTTCTTCTTCTTCTTCTTCTTCTTCTTCTTCTTTAGTTTGATTCGAACATCGAGGTTCGCATTAAACCCAGAAAACTGGGTTTGATCCCTAATGTTAAAATCGAACCTAAAAATCTAGGTAATTTGGGTTCGATTTATGGGTTTGAATGAATCCAGATTTTTTGGTTTGATTCATATGTTCAAATTGAACCTAGAAGATTTCTAAGTTTCGAACCCAAAAATCGAACCCAAATTTTTGGGTTCAATTTGAACCCCGTTTAGGTTGTGTGTTTGATTGATTTTAAAGTTGTGTTTTGCTTGAAAATTGTAAATTTGGGTTGAGTTTTGTTTAAGAAATGGTAAAAGAAGAGATAATGGAAAAGGTAGAAAAGATCGGTGATGCTAATGAATCTAATGAAGATGTTGGGTTTTTTTTTTTTTTTTTTTCCTTTTTCCTTTTTTTTTTTTTTTGGGTTTTCTACTAGGTTCTTAGGTTTCCTAACAACTTGGAACCCATTTAGTTTTTTATCTTTTATTTTTTCAATTTTGTGTTATTTTGTATTTAATATAAAAAGTATTTTATGTAAGTTTGTAAGGTATAATGAGGATTTTATAGAATCTTAGTAAGGGCATTTTTGTCATCTCATTGTTTTTGATGGAAAATGTTAATATTTAAATGAAAAATTAACGGCAAGAGATGATTCACGTAATAAAAAAAATTCAGGTGTCAATCACCAATAATTTACTTTTCAGGGGAGTTTTCATAATATCTCATCAAAATTTTATATCATTTTTCTTTGACCAAATTACAATTTAGCCTATTGGTTACAAACTTATTGCAGGCAGAGTTACTTTTTGTGTTTTATTATAATTTAACCTATTGTCTTTCATTGAAGTTAACTAAGGTAGGGATAAAATTATTTTTTCATCTTGTTTTTAAATTTCTTTAAAAATAAATTATAAAAACTTTAAAATAAATTAAATAAAATGTTTCTTTATCTTTATCTTCTTCTTTTGTTGTCCTCTTTTTCTTCTCTTCTCCTCTTCTTCTCTTCTCTTTTTTTGGGTCCATTTGGGATAACTTTTATTTTTGGCTTTTAGCAGTAGAAGAAGAAAAGCAGAAGCCTGAGCTTTTCAGATGTTGTTTGGATTATATATTTCAGAAGAGCTTTTAGATTTAGAAGAGCTTTTGAAACTGTTTGGTTGAAATATTATTGAAATCTCTTCAAAGTATGATATGACTTTTATACCCTTCTAGAAGAGCTTTTAAATGTGTTTGGATGAAATATTTTCAATTATCACTTACATAATATATATATATATATATATATGTTATTTTTAAACAATTTACTATAAAGACATATGTGTAACTTATTTTTCAATTATATTTACCTAAACTTTGGTATTTAAAATATGTAAAATAATAAAAATTAAATTAAAATTACACATACATTTATGCATAATAAGATATATAAATTATGTCAATAATTTTACATAAAATTATAATGATAAAGATAAAAAAATATATATGTATATCTAAACATTAATTCTCTTGCAATTCTATCACGAACAACACCCATCTCTCTTTCGTCTATCATTAAATTAATGTTGAATTCTTCATCTTCTGACACATAATCTTGATTTTCATTATATGATTGAAACTCAACATCTGCAATAATCTCCCTTCTTATGAAATTATGTAAAGCCATTGAAGCCATAACAATGGCTACTTGCTTGTCAAACTTATAATTAGGCATGTTATGCAAAATTCTCCATCGAGCTTTCCACACACCAAAACTATGTTCAATTACACTACGTAATGATGAATGCATGTAATTAAATGTTTCTTGACTGCCTCTTGGTTGACCACTATTACGAAAATCTGGAAGATGATATCGTTGTCCTTTATATGGAGTTAAATAACCCTTTATATTTGGATATCCCGAGTCAACCAAGTAGTATTTATCTACAATAAGAATTAGACAACAATAAAACAATATTATTCAAAGCAAAAGAATAATTATAGTTAAAAGTATTACTAATAAATATAACATACCATTAGGTGGTTTTGGAAATTTTAACTCATTGTTTCTCAATGCTTCCAAAAATATTCATGTATCATGCGCAGATCCCTCCCATACAGGTCATACAAATGTGAAAAGCATGTCAAATCCACATACTGTCATTATATTTTGAGTAGGAAATCATTTCCTACCAATATAAGGAATCTGTTCATCCACAGGAAGCGATGCACGAACATGTGTTCTATCTATAGCTCCAATGCAATCCTATCAATAGCCATTAAAAAAAAAAATGTAGTTCAATTTACTTATAAACAAATCTATGTGTGTATTTAAGTTTCAAAAATTAAATATAAATAACAATACCTTAAAATATGACCAGTATTTACAATTACTTTGAATGTAATGTGGAACTTGATTATAATCTTCAGGTGACTTAATTTCATCAAAAGCAAGCATGATCATTTTGTTGAGTACATTTTCAAATTGTCTACTCACAGTTTCACCTGAATGTTGAAATTTTTCTTGAATCATTCTATTTCCAACTCCATGCCCTAAAGTCATCAAAAACATACCTACTATCTCATCAAGCCTAACCCCTTTAGTAGAAATTAATTCATAACTTCTTAATCTATCATATAATTTACCAAAGACATGTTTCTCCATTCAAAATTGCTCATAACAGCGTCGTTCATTTCCTTCAAGTATTTCCGCTATGAACATCCATCCTGTATGAGGAGAATTTCTGCACGGCTCTTTTATCAAAAAGTTATTATGCTGATATACAACCGTTCTTGTTGCCGCATCAACAAGTTCATCAAACTCCATACAATCTTTTATAACTGCATCCAATACTTCTTCTTCCATGTCTGTTTCTGAATCTGTATCCATTCTAAATTAAATATTCAAAAAACATCAAATAATATTTATGAGTTCAAGTTTTAACCAATAAACTTTGTTTATATCACAATGGATTGGAATCAATAAGTCCATATCACTAACATATTTCACACCAATATTATTTCTAACATGTAAAAAATCTTAGAATTTATTAATCAAATAAACCATCAAAACCTACACTTTCCATTAATCAGCAACAAAAAGTATCACAATGTAATTAATAATATTATATTTTAATATAATATGTTCATACATATACAAAAAGTGTCATATTTTATAAAGTGACAATGCACTTGATTCTTACATATATAAAGTATATTCTTACAATACACAGAGCATCACAAGTGTATTATAAAAACATCACAACTGTCATAAGTGTCAAAAAAAAGTATGTCAATATACAAAAACTGACATTTTTCAAAAGTATGTCAATATACAAAAAGTGACATTTTTCAAAAATATGTCAAGTATACAAAAGGTGACATTTTTCTTTAACCATCCATTGCTTATGTAATTAAGATTGATGCTCTTTCAACCACTTAACTTGGTATTCAGGTTCCTTTAAGGCCACAAAGATCTCCCTATTAGCCTTCTTTGCAAACAACCTAATACCTATCATAAAAAGAGGAGACATAGGTTCACATTCCGGAAGAGTTGCTAACTTATCAACAACCTCTTGAACACTACATTCAGGTGGATCAGTACGTATATATGAACTTTTATTCTTGATGCTTTCACAAAGTTCCTCAAGGTGCTTGGATAATTTTGATGTAGCTGAAATTTTTTTCTTCACTTTTTTGAATTTATTTCTATTTGGTTCAAGGGATGTTTTGTTACAGTTGCTACATTCTACTTCCTCATCATGATTACTTTCATCATAATCTAAACTAGCAGCTACATCATCAACATTATCATTTATCATAGATGTTTGAGTATACAAAGGAGGCATCAAACCAGAAGTTGGTGTCCAAACCCTAGCTTCTGTTACTGTAACATCTCGAAACAATTCATCTAACTTGAATGCATGCTCCAATCCTTTCATGTGAAATTTTGAAGCTTCAGGATATTTCTATTATAATTTTTAAGTTAGTGTATGAATTATAAACATATAATTAGACTATACACAAATACAATTCATATATAATTTATTTAAGGATACCTACTTGTAGTTTAGCTTCCCACCATTCATTTGAAGCCTTGATGGTTTGCTTTTCCATATTCCAATCAATTCCAGTCTCTCCTCTTAATAAGGAGTCTCATAGTTGTCATTCTTTCTTAACACTATCCCAATGATTCTTAAGTTGTTTTCTTTCATATTGTCTATCGGTTGTCCTGTTAAAGTTTTCAATAAAATTTTTCCAACCTTGTTTGTTTAAATGTGTTCCACTCCTATTACCTGCTCGAACTTGTTCAACGGCCAAATCAACCCAAATCTCATGTGTTCTTGAATCCCATATTGCTTTTGTTTTTCTTTGTGTTCCATCATTTTCCATCTAATAAAAAAATTAAAATTAAATCAAGTTAATAATCAAATTTAATCAATTTGAATTATTTTTCTTTTGTGTATGATTGTTTTTATATTATATAGTAGTTCTTTTGGACTATCTCCACCTACTTAGGTTCCTCCTAAAGTTACCTATAATCCATATTTAAACATAATCTTTACTACTTTCTTATCATATAATTACTTTTTAAAACCTAAAAGGTGTCTAGTGATCAACCCATAGATCCCAAGTTCTATTTTTCTTGTAATTATTATGTCCTAAATTTATTTCATAGTCACTTCATACGGCAAGACAGTAGATAACTAGATATACATGACTTATAAAGCATTTAAAAGTCCAATATGTGCATTTGCATTACACTGGAAATAAAACAGAAACCAAGCAAGAATCCAAATTTGGCACTTGATATTACAAGTAACCACTGGAGTGATATTAAATCCCAAAAACAAGAAGCAAACACAACAAAAGGAGGTCTTATATAGTAACATTTGAAGCCCACACAAGCTCAAAAGATCAAAATATACTGCTTAAGATCAAATAACTTTTATCAATTACAAACATGTAGGCCCACTATCACATGATATTTGACTACTTTTTGAAGTTTCTAACAATGACTTTTGTGCTTGCTATATGGTTCATATTATTGTGGTTTATTGATAATTTTTCAGTAATAGCACCATAAATATTATATATAAAGATTTTGCTTGGGATATAAGAATAAATATTAAATATGGTGAAAAGTTCATGCACAGTTTTAGGAGAAATCAACAACCTTCAGTTGGAAACAGAACATGCATAATAACAGCTTACCTAGCTAGCTAGAATACCAACTCCTTTTAAGCACACCATAAGAAATTAAAACAAAAGCATTGAAACTTTTTTGCGCATCAGTTTTACCTTTGCTTTTAGCCTTGCCAATTATGAATCACTAACATGAAAACAATATCTAAACATTTTATGGTTGTAGTAATCTTGATTCTGGTTTGTGGGTCTGCTATTGAGGCTCAGACATGGACAGAGCCGCATTGTGCAGATGTAGCATGGTACTTTTTTCCATGTGTAGACTAGTTTGGAGGGCTTGATGTGATCACCTCAACAACCTCAATATTAAACTACTTGTTGGAGTTTTTAACCAGTACTTTAACAAGAAAGCAAAGATTCAAAGACATCAATATTTTTTCTAACCGATACTAATTTAAAAAAGGTTGAAGTTGTTTACATCTATCATTACAGCTTCAAACTCAATTCATAGGCAATATTTGTGTGCATCATTAAGTTCAGTAAACAATGCCAACTTCAAATTTTCTTGTTGTTTTTTATTTGTTTGTTTTCTTCTTTATTATAGGTATTGAAGTTATTGGTTAACTTTGACATAGATAGTCAAATGAAATCTGTCTCAACCATTAAAATAACAGGGTTCAAAAGAGAAGAACCAGAAAATTTTTAATAATCTTAAAAAAACAGGGTTCATTAAACACCAAATTAAGCAATAGCGAACACTAAAATCTAGTTTATTAAAAGAGAAATTATCTAAGAAAGAACCACATAGCTGTCAAAGAACAATAAATCAACTATGGCCGGCAACACAGTGATAATGATGTTGAAACGAAATATATAATAATGATGGTTCTAACACTGAACATTAAAAAACACTTACGTGTTCATGCATTCAAACTGACTTCCTTGCAATTCCACAACTATGTTGACTTTCTAAAATCATTTTCCACCAGCGTTTATCACGACTGGAACGAGAAGACGCAAGGCAAGACAATAGGAATAAAATATTTAAATGAAGTTGATCGAACTAACAATGGAAAAGCATGCGAAATTATTGAAACTGCAAATGGGGGTTGACCTATGAAAATCAATCAACATCATAGACTCAACATCATTGAAAACCCCCGACACATTCAAAAACCACATGTTATGCTTCCGTGCAACATCTACAAATTTATTCAACATCCAAATCATGTCAGATGGAGATAAGTTACAACATGTTTACACTATAATCTCATACAAATTAAAAACATACATCACTACAAAAACACACACAAAACACATCAACAAAAAGAAAAAAAACATTCAACAGATTGATAGGTTTATATGTAAATCCTAAAACTTGAGATAATTTCTTTATTATTCTCTTGATGAAGAACTTAAAACAATGAATTATTTCTAAATATTTACCTTGATGAAGAACACTAGAGGTGATGAAGAACACTAGAGGACAACAATTTCTTCTCTTTTCATTGAACCCATGCCATTGATGAGTTCATGGTGGCTAGGGTTCTAAAAAATTATTTTCAGAAAAGTAAACAAATATATATATATATATATATATATGGAGGTGGAGATATGAAGGGAAAATTTTATTTATTGTTTACTAAAATAAGAGTAAAATGAGAATTATAAAAATTTCATTAAAAGGATTTTGACTTCCATTATTTTTATTGGAAGCTCTTTTTGGGGAAGCTTCAATTTGTGGCTTCACTTGGAAGTTCTTCCTATAATCAAAATTCATTTTAAAAAAACCACACAAACACTTTCAAAAGTCACTTTTAAGCTCAAGAAGAGCTTTCAAAGCCTCCAAAAGCTATGCCAAATAGGGCTTCTTCTTCCTCTTCATCTAGATTTAAATTGAATCCAGGTTCCATTTGGGTTCGATGATAACAAACCCAAATGAATATGAGTTCGTTCCAAAACCCAAATTTCATCTGGGTCGATTTGATATTGGTTGCTTCATTTTTTTGATTGGTCTGATTTTCAAATGGGTTGATGATGGTTGGTTTGATTCATCTGGTTTCTTTTTTTTTTTTTTTTTTTTAATTGGTTGATTTAATTTTCAGGGGATTTTTGGTGATTGATTGTTGATGATGATTTGTTAATGATTTTTTAGATGGAGAATAAGTGGATTATTGATGATGATTTGTTGATAATGTTAGTGATTGATTGTTAATGAATCGGCAATGTTGAAGCTTCCTTTTCAATTTTTAATTTTTTTTTTTTATGGATTATGAAAATTTAATCTGGAGATTGATTTTTTTTTTTAATTAATGAAAACCTATGATTTTTTTTTTTTTAATTTTATTTAATTTTTTAATGAGGTCAACTAGGCCAATAAGATGCATAAGGACATTTAGATCTTTTGGACACAATTACACCATTCACAGTTAAATCTAACGAAATCTTATAATGACGATAGGCGAAATTGTAATAAATGACGATAGACTAAATTGTAATAAAACCCAAAAAATGACTTTGCCTGTAATAAGTTTTCAACTAGTATACTACATTCTAATTTGATTTTCTTTTTCAAAAGAGGTAAACAATTGAAATCGACTTGGAAGAAATCTTGTGTTACTCGAAAACACGTCTCGTCAACATAATAAACTTTCAACTTCAATCCAAACAATAATACAAAACGATCTGAGAAGATAACCAACGATACAGGTTCTACTTGCCATCACAACACAATAACACCACACCTTACACAATGGGAGCTAGATTACAAAGTTTGGTGCATGAAACGAGATTTCGTTATAAAGCAACCGATACAAACAACATGGAACCTGAATATCTACAACAGACTACTAGTTCATCATTTGTCACACATCTAAATGCAACAACTAAAAAATTTTTCTTTACCTATCCACTATTTTCATCCTTATTGAACCATATCAACTTACAACATCAAGCTCTAACCTTGTTAAAAGCATATGGAAATGTCCAGCTTTTTAACCACAGCTGGATCGATCTCCAAAATACAACATTGCCTGTATTTACAAAAGCAGGCATCAGAGGCTGTTAAAAACGAATGGCTGATCTTAGTCATTGGCGAGTCACCCAAACCATAGATGGAAAATCTCCAATTGAGCTTCTTGGGGCTTCTTGGGGCTATTGCTACAACAAGCCTTCATATCAATATGTTTTAACCAAAGTATGTCTCAGATGTGTGGAACTTCCCTTCCGTGAGTCCTTAAAATAGCACAAGGGTGATTGTTCACGGCACTCAGAGGCACATTACTGGAAACATTTGAAGGGGGGCTGAAACTCCGTGTAGAATGGATCAATGGTGTAGATGGAAGAGAAGTATTAACCCTGGATGTAGAAGGAGGAGAGTGATTAGATGCTGTAGCCCAATTAAAAGTTCTGGAGCATCGTTGACAAGTTCCACTGGGAAAAAAAATGCAAAAATTAAATATCATATTGCATCAAGCGAAAACAATCAGTCATGCAAAAGTAAAATTGTTAATCCAACACTATAATGCAAGTTTTCTGAGGCAAAATGTGTGAATGAGATTACCTAAGACCAAGAAGCTTATTGTTTCTAATTGGGGTGCTCGGCAAGTTAGACATCAAATCAGATTTATTTGTAGGAGAGTCAACTGGACTGCGCGATTTATCCTGTAAGAGCACAAAACATTGTTACTATAGCTAATACTTACATGTCAAAATTGTGAAAAGAAGAAAAATGTTTCTTTGGGTCTCATAAACAGCTGAAACCAAGGAGTTGTGTATAATACTTGCCAATAGGTTCAGTCTGGATAAAGCCTGCATTGGCACATTCTGATCATTCAAATTTCGTACAAAAGGATGGTCAAGTAACATAATTGCTGAAGGCCTGTCCGCTGGATTTCTTTGAAAACAACATTGGAGAAAATCCTTTCCTTCAGAAGATAACGATTCCGGAATAGGTGGGGTGTTGTGCAAGACCTTGAACATAGCTTGAGGCTGACAAATCGAACATGGACAATTAAAGATTTTGATGAAGAACAAGTTCATGTGCAAACCGTTACATACAACACACTTGAGGTAAAAAAGAGCACACTATCTCTTTGGTTGGATAATATGGTAATGCACAAAGAAATAGGAATTAGATAAAAGCCCAGTAATGACATCCAAAAAGGTTTACAACAAGCACAAATCAACAACAAATGAGAGCACATATTAAGTTGCTATCAGTCAAGCAATAATGGACAAAATTTTAAACTATTTCAAATGGGCTTCAGTGCAGAATCTCCCATCCAATTGAGATGTTATCATTAATTAATTCAGGAAGCAGAGCAATATAATCCACAAAACATGGTATCTATCAAGTAATGACAAAACAGTCAAAAGGAGTTATTGGCATGCAAAACAGAAAAATGGTTCAAAGTTTATTCATCCACAAGAAGGAAAAATGAAGGCTGTATGCTTTTCAGAAGGAGGATCATTCACCGCTATATGTTATTAATGAAACGAGAAGTAACCAACAAGAGTTAAAGCTGCCTATGCACAGGTGTAATGAGATCTAGTGCATTACATTTGCAGTGATGGAGTTTATAAATTGGTTCCAAAGAAACTAGCATGAAAAATTTATGATGCACTATGTACTCAATCTTTTTGGAAGAATAGTAGTACGAAGAAATAATGATAATAAGTAAAGATTAATCACAATCAAAATTTGTTTATACAAGTATCAATTTTTGGTGGGTAAATCAAAGAGGGTGTCAATTGACAAGGTACCATCAAAGTACCAGACAAGTGAAAATAGCTATGATCAGAAAAGAATAATATCTTTAATCCAGGACTCACCCCTTCAAGCTCACTCCAAGGAGGTTTACTCGTAAACATCTCAATGACAGTACAGCCCAGGCTCCATATATCAACTGCCAAAGCATGCTTAGGATTGCCATCTTTCCGCATCATAGAACGCATCAGCTGCACAATAGCGAGTATGAAGTAAGGGTAAAACCAATAGTCAAGAGATATACAATCTACAATGACAAGATGTACCTCTGGAGCCATCCAGTACGGGCTGCCCTTCAATGACAGTTCATATGATAGTCCTGTAAGCTGATAACAAACAAGAGTCAAATTCATTTATATTTTTTCCAAACAAGAGTTATTATCATTTTCCCTTGACGATTGATGAATTATCATTTTTCCCCCTTTGATTTAAGAAACATCCTTTTACCTCTTTTTTTTTACTTGAGTTAATACTGTTTCATAGAGTTTTTTGACCATTTTAAAATGATCAAGGGAGAAAACAATAATTCACTAGTCGTCAAAGGGGAAAATGAAAATAAATCCTTTGAAAATGAGGGTTATGATAATATATAACCACAAAGATGACTTATAACTAAAGCTAAGGAAAAAAGACTTCTACTTAGAGAGGATAGCACAAAATACAACAGAACAAGGCAGTCAATCAATTCTTTGTATCAGGCATGCAACATTAATCAAAACTTCTATAAAGATGATAGAAATTAGTAGATTTAGAACAAGAATATCTACAATATCATTTTAAATTTTAGCAAAAACAAATTATCTTAGTACTTGCATCTATCCCTCTGGAAGCATCTATCAACAAGGAGACAGTTTACTTAAGTCACATTAATCATCTACTTTCACTAGTGAATTGATCAAGACAAATGAGGCCAAATGAGTAGAGATGCTTTACGGTGGATACAAGTACAACTAGGGAAAAAAGAGAGAGAGAGAGGCCTCTTCTGTAACATGCAGATGTAACATGCAGATGTCCAATGAATGATAAAGAAGCATGCTCACAAATACAATAGAGCAAGCAAAAGAAATTGTTCAAATAATCTCAAAACTCACATGTTTTGCCATCCCAAAATCTGCAAGCTTGACAACACCGTTTGCATCAACAAGCAAATTTGCACCTTTAATATCCCTATAAATCACAATTTTGCACTTCGATAATCAGAGAGTGCCAAGAAAACGTTCATAATGAAGGAATTCACCACTTTCCCAATAATGTCAGAATTCAACCAGTGATTATGTATAACAGTACAATGACTCAATAAGTAATACTTTATTCCTAGTATTTCTAAATGTGGCAACTGATAATTGCAACATTGTCTTTTAGAAGATTCTTCATGTCCCTCATTAATTGAAACATGGATTTCACTAAGTACAAAAGCAACCTTTTTCAGTCAATTTCTGAAATCCATGATATGACCATCATTCTTCCTTTTTTTTTTTACCCCGTAAAAATAACAGTACAGAGATGACCAATAACACAGAAGCTAGATTTTACAATAACTCTCTACTGCATATCAAGCATGATTGTTACCTGTGGATTGTATTTTTGCTGTGCAGGTAAGCTAGCCCAGAGAGAATATGACGGGTGAAATTCCGAACTATAGATTCCGTAATAGCTCCACAATGTTCATGAACATATCTGTGAATTGATCCCGGATGAACAAACTCCAAATATATGTAAAAGTGATCATCGATCTGCAGGAGTTACAATTTTCCCTAAATCAATTTATGCATAAATCATAAATAGCCAAGCGTAGCCTATCCTATAATGAGAACTGCTTACCACTTCACTTCCATAGTATTGCACTATATTTGGATGCTCCAATTGACGGAGAACTCTAATTTCCTGCAACCAGTAACATTTATGAGAACAATAATAGCTTAAAACAAACAGAAATTTATTTAAAGCTCTAATTGAATTCTCAAGTAATCAGACATGATACAGTATCTTGAGTATCCTTAATACGTTTAATTGAAGTCATGATGCATTGGAATTGAAACTTACAAACATCATTTAGAATCAGCATAATTTTCGTAAGGGATTTTGCAAAACAACATCAAGGTGTGTATTGGTCTGGATCCATTGAAATTTGACCAAGACTGAAGTAATCCAATCGAAATTGGATTGGATATATCCAATCCAAGTGCATGAGGCTGGAATGTCCAGTCCGGCCCAATCTCAAATAAATTGAAATTCAATCTAAGTCAATTCTATAATACATACTACATTATTTTCTACAACTAGTAGTAATAGTACTAATTCACTTATATCGCATTATGTTAACAGCATTGGATAGGTTCGGAATGAACACCTGCCAACCATTCCAATTAAGTACATTTGAAAATTTATAACTCAGTTCAATCAAATCAGCCATCAAATCTAATCAGAATTGAAGTGATTTAGATGAACCGGTTGGTTTGATTGGTTCGGATTGGCAAAAAGTTCAAAGCTTTGACACAGCTACAATAGCTGTTGCTCTAGAAAGAAAATTGCATATACCAGTCCAATATGCTCTCGTACACTCACTTTTAGCCCAAACAAGAAATAAATCTTTTTTGGCCCAAGATAAAAGTTATTCGTTTTTGGCCCCTAATGAAATTTTTATTGTTTTTAGCCCTTTCAACCTCTTTAAACATTTCATACGTAATATTGCATCCGAAACATTTAATCTACAAGCCTACATAAAATGTTTTCACCTGAAAACATTTAACATGCAACATTGCATGCGAAATGTTTAACCTACAAGCCTACGTGAAATGTTTTCACTTAAAAAGTGTACATGAACTGTTTGCCTCCCTGAAATGGATAAAAACCGTTAAAGTGTTTTTTCTTAATTGAAAACGAATAACATTATTTTTTGGGTCAAAAACAAATTTTCACTTTTTCCATGGACCATTTTTTTTATTTCCACAATAATATTGCATGTGACCATGTGAGTCAAATTTGCATATTTCCTCAGGAAGGAAATAAAAGCAACCATAATGCAATTAAGTAAATGGATTGAGAAAAGGACTGCAAGTTAACCTGCTCCAACTGCTTTATACATTCAGCAGATTTGGGGTCATCAGGGATGATATCGACTTCCTTCATTGCACACGTAGCTCCAGTCACTCTGCCAGAACCCAAAAAAAGAGAGAGAGAGGGAGAGAATTAATGTTTTCTGAGGAAAATCAAGCAACAACTTGAACAAAACCTTCAGCATGCTTGCATACCTGTTGGTTGCCATATAAACACTTCCAAATGTACCACGCCCAATAAGTTTTCCCTTCTGCCATTGACCTTTTAATGATGCATTTGGAATTTCTGTATTGTGAATCATAACAGCAGACAGCATGGATGACTGTCGTGGTGGTGACGCTCCAGGTGGAAGGGGCAACGGGTGAGCATTGACATGACTACTTTCTTGCCGCTCATTAGAATTCTGTGGAATTGGTTTAGGACGCAACGGGAAAGAAAATTTATCATCTTTCCTCGGGCTTTGCATAGTGGGGCTATGACAGGGAGAGCGACCAGTACTACCTACAGTTCTCTTCACTGGTGACAATGGCGAAGTGTTACCAGCAGCCACCTTACCAGACTCTGGGACCTCCATCGTTGTCCATTCCTCAATTTCTCGAGCAGCCCAAAAAGAAGGAAAAATATCTCCAGTTTTCGATCTTTGTGGGCTAACAGCAGGACTTGAGAAAACACTTGTTGGAGCACTCCTGGGAGAAACATCCACCCTCAAGTTGTAATTAGCAGTTTCACCATTTAGCTCATGAGAGAAGCCCCTACGACGACTGGTTAAAGATTTGGTAGTCTGCAAAGGAAACAGATTCGCACCATTCAATCTTGGCGGGCTAACAGAACTTGGGAAACCACTTGCTGGACTGCCCCTGGCCGGCCAAAATTCATTTCTTTCCGCATGTAATTCTTTAAAAAAATCTCTATTGTGAAACTGGATTGTAGAATTGCCTGAAGCTCTCTGAATGGAGCTTTTCCTGATAGTCCACAGGGCAGATTAAAACAACAAATCAACATTTGAAATATAAAACAGATTTCATAATCTTGTCACAGCAACTACTGTCCACAAAGCTACTTTTTTCCTTTAAAAGAGTGGACAACTCCTTTCTAATCATACTAATATCCTATAAATACTAGAATTAGAAAGCTATTTGCCAATTTCTTAAAAAAGCAAAAAAAAAAAGGCGCTTTTTTTATTCTCCTTCAACAAAATATTCAAGCTTTTTATAGATCGGAAATCAAAGGATAAATATATCAAATTAAAGTAAAAATTACCTCCCAAACGCAGAGCCAGGAGCTTCTTCGGGTGATCCTATGCCATGACCCGAATTCGAAGCCGACGACTCCGGTCTTCGGAGAAGCGGGAGCTCAGGGAGCGGCAAAGGTTTCGGTGCGGGAGGCGGAGACCAAAGGCCCGGACCGGTTGCGGACTGCGACTTCCAGGACGAACCGGATGGACTGGTGTAGGCAGAGGGACGATCAACGGTGGACATGCCGAGTTCATCGTCGGTGAGGTGTCTAAGCTTTCTCTGCCTGGTGAGCCGACGAGTAGTGAAAGACGATCGCCCTCGGGTCCTGAAGAAATTACCGGCATTGCCACTCTCAGGTTGCATTGGATGAAGTTTTGCAGTAATAGCAGTGAGATCGAATAAGCGTCATGTGAAAAACCCGCGACAGCTCTCCTCTCTTTGAGAGACTCACCAAAAGTTGTTGAAGAACCACCAAGGAAACCCCTCAGCGTTTTCTCAGTTTACTTTGTTTTCCACTTCTTTGATTTTTCTAAACCTCCAAAAAAAAAAATGAAGAAAGAAAAACTTTTTTTCAGTCAACATCTAAGCTCGAAAGAGACCTTCACAAGCACGACCCTCCACACACCAGTTCAAAACTCCGTTTTTTTTTTAAATTTATTTATTGATTGATTTTTTATTTTCATTTTCAACTGCTCCAGATTTTCTCTTCTTGACGGTTTTTCTTCACAATCAAGTAATGGATTATGGACGCTTATCTGGTGTTTGAAATGGAGAGAAACAAAGTCAAGGTTGACGAGATCCACCCACGACACGCCGTGTGCGTACGGTAAACTGTTCTTCGAATTGTCAACTAACCCCTGAGCGCGTTCGTCATAAATTGATGACACCAGAGCACCAGACATCAGGAGCGTCGTCACATGACAACTATCCTTCAATGATTTTTATATGGAGTTGTTTTGGTATTTGAAGTTAAGACTATAGCATTTTTTCCCCTATAAGTTCGAAAACAAACAGAATGATCCATTGAAATTCAGTGAAACCCTGCCTAAATCCACTTAATTATGTATTATTATAAGCTTGACACTTACCCGACTGCTTTCATAGTATATTTAAAAAAAAAAAAAAAAAAACCACAATAACGCATAATAAAAGAAAAAAGTTCATCGTACAAAATTGTGAAATACTCTTAAAAAAATCCAATATTCAATACTTCAAAAAATGGGTAAGTGAAAATGATACACTATATTATGGACTTTTATGGTTAAACAAACTAAATAGTATGATTCCATGATGAATAAATAATATAGTATTGAAATGGCAATGTTGGATCTTGTTAATTTGTGACTGGCGGTCACACATACTTTGGCCGTCCTGCCGGTCGGAGCTTTGAAATTGATTGCATGGATTTCGTTCGGAGGATCTTTACCTGCCCTTTTTGGTTTTTGTACCCTCTGAATAATTCTGGCGACAGTGACAGTTATTCCTCTATAAAATAGTGTTGGCGAGTATGCACTTTTTACGGTAATTGTAACTAAATAAGATTAGACAATAAGACGTACAAAATTGTGTCCTATTTTGTTTTTTGACAAAGTAGAAAATTGTGTTTTTGACTTTTATGATTTTGGAATGAAATTTACAACATATATGAGGGTTGATAACTACGTTGACAGAAACTTAGAAATAGAAAATTGGAAATTAACGCGTAACTTGAATTGGTCAACAATATATAATAATGTCTTCTGCCTTTTACGTTTACATTGTGGAAAGTCAACTTACATCAATAGTTTATCTTTAGCGATTTTTCCTATTACTTTAATCAACATGTATATTACTGAAATTTCGACAAAAATTGCATATACTACTAAATAAAAAAAAAAATTGTATGTTTATGGTCGAGTGGGGTAATTTGTGGAGAGGAGTTTGAATATCACCAAAGATATTCATCAACATGTATAGCAAATTTTGTTAATAGTGTTGTAATAATAGATTTTTCAAATTATGTATGAACTGCTTGAGTTGACGGATTGTTACAAATCCCTAGTCAATTAAACAAAAATCTTAATTTTTACAAGTTATAACTAAAAATTTGAAAATAGAAATTTATAAATAAAATTTAATTATTTTCCCTCTTTTTCAAAACAAATCATTTTTTTTTTCCATCCCAAAAAAATCTTACTGATTTTAAAAAATAAAATCAACTAATATATATTATTTTCAATTTTAGAAATTATTTTGAATAAACTCCACCAAACATGTTTACATTAGTTTAAAAAAAAAAAAATCCCACAACTTGATCTTCACATGTAACACTAATATTGAAAAACAAAATTTTAAAACGATGCCACGTACACCACACCCTTACTAAACTTTAGATTGGGCCAAATCATGAAGGAAACAAATGGAGTGGGCCGGTCCCAAGAACCCAACTCAAAGCGAGCATGAATTATGAACCTAGTCCGAAATTAGAAAGCCCACATCAAAAACCGGTTTTATGCCCAAGCCGTTAAACCCTAACTACATTACAATTTACCTCCGTTCTCGCAAACACAAAACCAGTTGTCAGAAAAACCCGCCAATCTTGTAAATTTCGCCGGAATATTCCACATTGCCAATCGCCATCGCCAGAACATACCCTAATCCACCCAGTCAACGGCTGCAGACATCAGTTGTCCCCAAATTCATGATCTCCCGTCACGTCGGAGTCCTGATCAGAACGGTGTCCCAATTTTCTTTACGAAGGTTGGCCACCTTCTCTTCAGCGTCGGCTGCGCACCCAAGATTTTCGAGCTTTTTATCCGATGAAGCGGAAGGTGGAAGCGCGGTGTACCGTCACAAGCTCAAATTCCAGCGTCCAACCACCATAGAGTGGGAACCGGATTTGGTGAACTCCGCTCACTTTATCGGAACAGTGGAATATCCACTTAAAAGATTTCAGTATCGGGCTGGAGGTCATACCTTGCTCAGAGTCAAAGTCAATCATGATTCGAATCACTGGTTTAGGTCAGTTATTATTATTTTATTATTTTTGGTTGGATGTGAGATTATTTTAGAAGCAATCAATTACATTTCAAAACAAACACGTTATTAGTTTTGGAAATTTAATCGTAGTGATTGAATATCATAAAAGAAGAATTAGTTATAGCATATGGAATGAACTTACAAGATTAGTTTAACCGTGGGGTTTTACTAAGCTTGGATATTTTTCGATAACCATCTTTACAACCAAAATTAAGGATTATTATTGATGAGTAACCCTATCGAACTAGTAAGTTAGCAAAACCTCCAATTGTGACTCTAATATAAAGGGAATTAAGGTGGAATTGGATTTAACAAAATCAAGACGGTTAGTGTGCATTGACTTTTTAAAATTCTGTGTGAGCGAAAAAATATGTTAACAAAAATAGATGAATCTAAGGGGCATATAGTTGAAAATTTGACTTTATAAAGTCAGTGTGCTACTGTGCATTGAAGAGAAAATGAATGTATATATACGTGTCTGTGATTGTTCATTTTTTATCATTTATCGAGCAAACAGTAACATAACCATTTAAATGCTTGAACAGGATAACGCTGGTGATGCAGGGTGACATGGCAACATTGTGTGAAGAACATTTGAAGCCGAATGATTTTATATATGTTGCCGGTCGTTTAGGGTCTTACACAAAGGAGGATCAAAATAAAAACCATAGAATATATTACAAGGTTCATAGAGCAGTATACTTTTCATTTCACTGTATTTGTATATATATTTTTGTCTATATTTTTAATTTTAAACAGTCTAAATTTCTTTTTGAGAGTTTAATCTTAAAACATAGTTAACTGTTATGTATCAGCGTCTCTCATATTTGGAGTAAATGATAAAAATGCAATTCCCCAATAATGTAACTGATTGGTTTCTGCTCACCTCCTGGCTGCAGTGTATTTTTTCTCATGTATCGTTAGATGTGTTCTCTGTCAGACCTTGCTTTACCATAACATGATATCTACACTATTGCATAATTTTTTAGACCTTATGCCATGCTATTATGGCATCAGTAATGTTATTCCATATAATGTATACCAAATGGATATTGTTCATCAGTCCTGGTGAAGATTGACTGTTGGTTGATCTAGGCTATAGCTATAGTCAGTATTAGTCATTCTGTGAACAAGTTTCTTGATAATCTTACTTTACGTCCCTTTACTTTATTTATTTTTTAAATCAATGCTTTTAACTCAAGATCCTGTTTTGGTGTGTATATCAGCACCACCGCTTGATTATTGCTGCATTATTTATAAACCGAACTGCTTTGCATATAATTGGAGTCATCTTTATTGGAACCTGATGAACTGTGCTTGTCAATCAATGAGATGTCACTTTCAGAATGAGATTAGGTCAAGAAACGTTTGCCTTCGATGATATAATTATGCTTTATATGTAATATACGTGTGGCTGTATGCTTGGTTGTAAGTGTAGGTGCATATCTTAAGTTTGTTTGTCTTCTTGTAGGTGGATGTAAAGGATTTGAATTATGTTGCAAAACATGGGACGAGCTACCAAAAACCTGAGAAACTAAAATCAGGACAAGGTAAGATTTCTCTCTATTGTAGTTGACATATGTTTTTCAGTAAGTGTCGGTTGTCTTTTTGTCTGGCTACTGGTTTATTCTTGTTTAGTTTACTCTGAATATAGCTGAAACATTAAGCGTCACAAGGGAATTGTTTTGATGGAATCAATATAGGATTTTATGGCAGAAACAGAGACAGATTGGGCTAGCCTTGATGGAAGATGATTATCTCTCAGTGGTTCTGTAATTCCTAAGCATAATAAGGAAATAGTTAAAATGTTGAAGATATAGTTCGTTGAAATTGTTGTTTAGTTGCTATCCTACAATATCCCATTAAATCAGACTTGAGTATTAGACCTGAGACTTGAGTACTTGATAAATGGATGAAAATGAATTCTGAGCTAAGCTTAGGTTGAGATTACAGCTTTGACCAGCTATTATTTATTTATTTTATTTTTTTTCCAGTGCTCATCTTTTCTTTTTTTTTGCTCTCCTGTAAGGATTCCAGGGGAAGCAGGCATGGAAGAGTATGAAAACCGATTTTACTTGTGGCATGTCTATTTTACCAATCCTTATGAATGGTGGGATAACAGGAAGAATAAGAGAAATCCAAAAGCGCCAGACTTTAAGCACAAAGATACTGGTGAAGCTCTCTGGTTGAAGCCAGATGACCCTCCGTGGATTAAAAAACAACTTAAATTGGTTGATTCAAGGATGGCTGAACAAGGCTTTGGGGATCGTGTGCGTTCTCGTTCTGCAGTCTCCACATGGGTCTATGATGACTTTGGAAGGAATCTGGGACTCTAAAAACGAATAAAAGAATGGTTGTGGTGGCGGAGGCATTTTACATATCTTGCTATATTTTTGGGGTCTTATGCAAGGTTTTAAGATTTTACCGATAGCTGCTGGTTGGAACGACTATGCATGACAGAAGACTACAATTCTGGAGGATACAAGGTTGAAGTATATGGTTGTAAAGATCCTTGCCAGAAATCACAGCAGCTGAGGTAGATATCAAACATTAGCAATCACTGTTTTCATACATAAAGGCTATGAACTATAAGGGTATGTTTGGTATGTGGGATTTGGGATGGGATTGGGATTAATTTTTTCCCATTCTCCCACGTCTCATGTTTGGAGCCACTGATGGGAATGAATTTTTCATTCCCAATCCCCCTTCCATTCCCATTCAACTTGGGAAATGGAATCCCAACCTTATCCTTGTGTTTTCAAAATCTCAAGTTCATGGGATTCCCTATTTTTATTTTTATTTTTATTTTTTCAATTCATCCTCTTCCTCTCTCTCTCCACAAAGTCACAAACTTTTTCTCTCCCTTATCTCCACCACACCAACCCACTACCACCACAAATCGTTCTTCGTCTCTCTCACCCCTTCTCCATCTAGATGAACCAACTCTACTCTCTCTTCTTCTTCTTCTTCTAATTTTTTTCAATTCATCCTCTTCCTCTCTCTCTCCACAAAGTCACAAACTTTTTCTCTCCCTTATCTCCACCACACCAACCCACTACCACCACAAATCGTTCTTCGTCTCTCTCACCCCTCCTCCATCTAGATGAACCAACTCTACTCTCTCTCTCTTCTTCTTCTTCTAATTTTTTTCCCTTCTTTTCGAGTTGGAAGACAAACCCAGAACCAGTCGAACCCAAAACTGAGTTCGACGATGAACCTAGAACCATTTGGAGCAAGGGTTCGTTTGAGGTTTTTTTTTTTAATTTAATTAATTATAATGTTATGATATTTTAATGTTGTTGTGGGAGATGATGATATAGATTATCTGTGAGATTTGGTATTGATGAATTGTGGGAGATTATTATTTTTTTTTTTCAGATTTTTTATAAAATTAATTTTAATAATAAAAAAATTAAATTAATTTTATTATAATTCAATCCCAACTAACATCAAACATGATATGGTATAGTTTTTAACTCAATCTTAAGTTCTATCAAACATAGGATGGTGATTTTTCAATCCAATCTATTCAATTCCAATTTAATCCCGTGTGTCAAACGGAGTCAGAATTCTTTATGAAAAGGTAGGCGTTGAGTAAATTATGAAATGTGAATACAAGGCTGTATCAATGTTCTTATATGTTGGCTTTTTAAACAAATTTGGTTTGTCCAAAATCTGAACTCTGCAACTGCAGGTTAGTCACTTAGATATCATGTATCTAAGATCCAGAATATATATATATATATTATTAGAAATTGATTTTTTTTTTTTTTTGTTAAGGTAGCAGATATTTTTGAAATTTTCATATTCAAATGTATATTTACTGTTACAACTTAGTGGAAATGAGGTGAAATTTCTACTAATGTATTTTTTTTTCCTCGCATATTCTTAAAAGTGGGGTGAAATTTAAGGTCTTTTAATGAAGAAAAATCTATATGGTCATCACCCAAATCTATTAGCATGATACATTTTGAAAACGTGTTTATTTTGTTAGTAAGTTATTCATCGTGTAGATCATCAGTGGGGAGACCAATGATGCCTAAGATCCAAGCTCTTACAGGCGACAAGACACTGTTGTTGGGGTATAATCGCACAGCTTGTGTCTCAATCCTGATTTATACACACTTGAGTACATATTTCGTCTACTAGATGAATGATTACGTTGAATGTTATTTTGAAAATTCGGATGGGTGTTGTAATATGGGCAACTCTTCAAAAATCTTCTGTTTCGGTCCACAATTTGCATCTGAATTTGTCATACTCCACCATAAAGGACACAGCTTTTAGTCTTTCCAACTTGTGCAGAGACAGAGCTCATCATGATAATTAGTGAGTGGTGTTAATCATCTTCTATCTACTTGTGTTGAGTACTCAACCTCAACGTCCAACAATTCAAGCAATTCAAAAGTTAGGTGGGGAATGTTGAATTATTCTATTTTCGTTTCCAAGTTACCAATACGATTGAATTCGAGCATCAACATTCGACATCTATTCACTTGTAGACATAGCCAGTTCTCATCAAATTTCTGCTGGTTTGAACTTTTGAGTTTTGGCCTTTTTTATGGTTTCTCCCAAAATATAACTGAAGCACTTGTAAATTTGGGTCCAGTTGCAAGTTATGGCTGACAGTTTCAGCTAATTAAAGATCTTTGTCAGTCCATGTTCCTGGGTCACACGTATGGTTCGCCAATCAATCAACATCTTTCCCTGAAGTGATAAGATGCCATGAATCACTCGCTTTGTGATCATTACAATTCCCGTGTGAAAACGGAAACCGCCAAGCATATAATGGAGACTTGCCGAGTCAATGCACTTTGACGATACATGCAACATCACCTCAATGACTTTTTTCTGCCAAATGCAGTGTATGGAGCTCTGCAGAATTAAGGAATCTGGTCAGCACATTTCATTGTCTCCATTTATATTGGCAAAAGACTTTGATGTGGGGTTCTCTTAAATGTCATCGCCATAATCACATAGATTTGCAAAATGAAAATGAGAATAACTGAAAGAATAAAAATCTTTCTTCTGATATCATCCATGGTCCAGTGAGGTAAGCAGTGGCAATTCTACTGCTATGGTTAAATTGTACAAATTCTCTCCTAATTAAAAAGCTTGACCCACTACCTGTCTAGTCCTCCCTTTGATTGTGGAGATCAACAAAGTTTTCAAAGTTGATGGGGGGGTTAAAATGGTGATTTCGCAGGTCAACGAGAGCATTCCAAGTGGGGACGACTTTATCTCCACTTTTGAATAAGGAACACAAGTTTATGAACTATGATGTATACATCTTGCAATTATATTCAGTCAAAATTGGACTTGAGAATACATGGACCATAACAGTCAGTACAAAGCAGTGGTTTCGCTCACAATTAATGATTCATGAGTAGAAAACAAATTAAGAAGAAATCCACCAAACACCACCCTTGTTAGAGAAAATAGAAAAACTCTTAATTGTAGCTAACAGTGATTAGACTACTTCTCTGTAAACTTGAAGAATTTCGTGTAGATATTCCGTACCATGTTTGTGTTCAATCAGAGAAAATCGTTGGTCGTATGGCAATATCCAACATGTACATTTTTTTTTGTCAAATATTACGTTTTCAGTGGTTCGAGGCATCGAGTAGGTGCACCGAAAATTTTCTTGTTCCCTTGTAGGTTAAAGCTCTCAAAGTTATTAAAGTGAAAATTTTCTTATTCAATTAAGGTTAATCATTTTATATTAAACCTCACAAAGTTGTTAAAGTTCTGTACTTGTGGTTTTTGTGTGTGTTTTAGTGCTGTACTTTTTTTTTTTTTAAGTATGAGACTTCATTGAAAACAACAACCGCATAGGGTGGCCACGGATACAACATCTCATCCAGACAGTGAATACTAAAGTCTAAACAAATTTTGGACAACAATAGAATAACCATAGTTCGTTAGATTAATCATTTCATCTGAGAAATCTTGGATGGTCAGATGTGAAATATCAAGTGGTTCCCCAATAAGAAAAACGACTTAATAATGTTGAATCTAGTTCACCCACATGCAAACTAACCTAAAAGATATAAACAATAACTACCACATAAATCCCAAATACAACTTAAATAGGAAAAAAAAAAACAAAAAGAAAATCAGTAACACCCAATTAAATAGTACAAAACAACCTTTTTAACCCAAAAAACAGTCGCTAAAGGATAGTCTCTGGAAATTCAAATAAGGCACCTTTGACGGGAACCACTGCTACAAGCAATCTGATCTCCATCAAGACTTGGAACATTTGTATAGAATATGGGACCAAGATTGAATGTCAAAACCATTTGATTGCCTTCTAAAAGCATCACCATCACAACCACAAGAAGATAAATAGCTACTGATTTTTGTCTAACCAAAACCGGCTCGAATCTAACTAGGAAAACCCCTTTACCGAGACTTTTTCTCACTAAAGGATGAGAATATTTTCTCTCTTTAGTAGTGTTTTACTTGTTATATACATATATATCTTTTTATGTTGCCCGACAACCCAAAAATCATTTTATTGGATTTTAATATCAACTGGTGTATATAAATTTTTTGGTTTTAATGTTTTTAGTATGAGGTTCATTCATCTTTTCTTGCTTGCTTCATTTGTGGAGTTTTTAATACTTACTCATATGCGAGCATGGGTTGGCTTTTGATTGGCCATCCATTCATGTTTTTTTTTAATCATGGGTTTCCATTTTGGTAGAATTTTTATGAGTAATATTAAGTTTCTAAAAATTTTACTTAAATGATATGATATGTAAGTTGTCAATATCATATTAATTATCATATTATCTTATGATTTACAATATTTTAATTATCACATTAATTTTACAAATCTAGCATTACTCCTTTTTTATTGGTCAGGTTCTCCACTCAATACATCTAGTGGATTGTGTAGCAACAACATTTTCAGTGCACCAATGAAGACTAATCATCAATCCATATCACCATAAAATTCTCTCAAACCATGTTTAACAAATTTAACTGTGTTAACAAAATACATTTTAAAAGATCAAAATCGATTATAAAAACTCATAATTTTTTCAAAATATTGAAAAATTTATATTGTTCTCTTAAAAACATTATTAACTTTTTATATTAATATATACCTTTAGAATACATATTAATCAACTGTAAGAAGAATTAATATGTCTACTTATTTAATGTAATTACAAGTTAATTGGATCCTGACACTACTTTTTAATAATATAGAAAGATATCTATTTTCATATAAAAAAAAAAAAAAATTCTCACACATGCTAATAACTATATATGCTAAAACTTGAATTCCTGTTATGATTCAAATGTGTGAGGAATGTACAATAGTATATCCAGTAAATATGCAACATCTCTTGAATTTTACAAGTCAAACTCAGACCGACTAAACTTTGTTGAAAGAGATTGATATGAAAATTGTTTATTAGGTATTCTGCAGCATATTCCCTTCATGAATAGTCTGTCAGTGTCAAGGATCGTTCCTTTATTAGTCTGTTCATTCACACTCATCTTTCTTATAACTTATAAAACTGAAGTCCTGACCTAATCTGTAGAATTGAGATTTAATTAAGTTTAGTTTGCGTTATGTATATGTTACCGTCCAATCCTATTCAAAAATCGGTCAAAAGATTTTTAGGCATATTCAAATCAATCTTGTTTTGAAAATTTCAGGAAAGCTTAATGCTAACCGCAAACCTCATTTTTCTAGCTTAGTTCATTTTCGTACACCAAAATTTAGTATAATTCAAGTTTATTTGGTAAGCTGTGATGCATAAGTATTGGTGTTCATAGGACTAAATTATTGCCAAAATCTTTCAACTGTGAGGTTGGTTTAGTCAAGAAAATGATATTATCGTAGAAGAAGATAAGCCATTTTGTCATATAGAAGTTGATGCATCCTCTAAATCGGAAAAAGAAGAGAACATAGAAGACAACTTTAAATGTTGGAGATGTTACTGATTATAACACTAGTCGTGTAAATGATGAGTTTTGGAATCATTATCTGCATCGGTAGAGGCACATTATTCACGTTACAAAATCGGATTAGCCATCGCAAAATTATCAGCATGCGCCCACTGAGTCCCCACTCTTACAAGGCACTGCACTCTCCACTGACCACTAACTTGTCCGCAGCCCCGCATTATGCGTCCCACCTAGGCAAAGTTCTTTGTCACTTTCTTTCCATAATTTTGATTCGATACATCAAGTATATAAATATCTAATCAAAATCAAAGTCTTTTAATGTTACGTACTTCTAATTTATAATATGACAGAAGTTAGATGGAAAAATTAAATGAAAGTCAAGGTGAAAATTTGTTTTTGACCCGAAAAAATCAGTCATTTTTTTCGTTTCAAGTGATTGTTTTTCGCCTGTTTTCAATTCACGCAACATTTCTATGTAGGTGATTTTTTCAAATGCACACGAAAACATTGTGCTCGTTGAAGTCTACAAGCTGATTGGAGTTTTATTTTAGGATAAGAATGAATAATTTTTTATTTAGGAATTTAGGCCCTAAATTAATTTAGGGTTCTTCTAATCAATGGCAAAACACGTTAGAGCTACAGGGGCCCTGGACCCCAGCCCATTACGTTTTTATATATTTTTTAAAATAATTAAATAAAATTTTATTTAAATTTGACTTAATTTTTATAATTAATTTTTAAAATCTTAAAAAATTTTAAAATTACCCCCCGGATTGATGAAGAGCTTCACCTCTACTTTCACTCTTATGTTCTTAAAATATATAAACAGAAAAATTCTACTGTATGATAATTAATACAAAGCAAAATTACAAACTTTAGATCATTTCTTTATATGTTACTATATATTCTCATAAATTTAACCTAAATGAAAAGCCAAATTTTATAAATAATACTATATTTTGTAAACTTTATTTTTCTTTTTCACAAATCTAATTTTTATGGCTGATATTTTCATCTTTGGACAAAAAGAGTCACGTTTTCTCCATTTCACACCTCTTCATTAATTGATTCCGTAATCCAACACATCTTTGTTTCATTTCATCATTGTTACACCAAATGAAAGCATACAAACACTTTCCCTTATCCTCAAACCCTTTTTCTAATGCATCAAACTTTAGTTCAAAAATTGAATAATTCCAATCTAAAAAAAAGAGTTTGAGAAGCACTAAATGTTTCTTTTTTCCACAAAATTGACTTTGCTCTCATATTATCTTATAAACGCATTGATTTTGAGAAAATTTATAGAATCCTTTTTATCTAAAATTATCATTTTAACCTTGAAGCCTCATGCTCATCATTTAGAATTTATTCTGTTTATGCATTAAGCAATATTGGACACAAAATGCTACACATTGAATTCAAGTAAATCATACATAATCAACACAAATCCAATAGATATTTCATATTCATCACAAATTTTGATTTTATAAAATGGGCTGAAGAATCCACAACATTTTACTTACAAAATCTTAAATTAATCTAAATTTATCTCAAAAAGAAACAACGAAGGAATAGTAATTTTGTTCGTACAATTTAAATATACGGATAAAATCATAAGAAGTCACTAATTTGATGGAAGAGTAGTTTAGTCCATACATTTGACTTACAAAACCTTAAAATTGATCTAAATTTATCTCAAGGAAAAAAAGATATATGACGAATGAATACTATTTTAGTCCGTACAACTCAATAAATGTAGACAAGATCATAAAAAGTCACTACTTTTTTTTTTTTTTTTTGAGTACAAGATCATAAAAAGTCACTACTTTGAGAAAGGGTAATTTAGTCTTATAAATTTTGATTTTATTAGTTTACAACAGTTATAAAAGCTTAATTTGATAATAACCAGTCTGTCCATGTTTCAAATCAAACCTCGAAGCTTCCAAATAAAAAAACGAAATTTTACCATCTCATCTAGTAATCGTGGTAACAGTAATAAATTCAGTGGATAAACGTACAACACAACCAGAGATCTAACTTATACTGAACTAAACCCGAGTCTTTGAGAAGGCAAACAACTGCAAGCCTCGTACATGCAAGGTTTCAGCCTCTCAAAAAAAAGTCCGTCTCTCCTCGATGTCCTTTTCTGCTTGACAAAACTATAGAAAAACACACGCTTAAACTGGCCTTTCAACGACATGGCGGTGACGGACTTTTTTGTTGGCGAGATCGCCGTCGAGCTCATGAAGACTCTGGTAAGCATATCACGTAAATCCCTTCTCTGCAAAGGGAGTGCGGACCAGCTGAGAACCACTATAGGCGAGCTCCTCCCTATCATTGAAGAGATCAAATACTCGGGGGTAGAGGTCCCAGCCACCCGGCAGTTCCAGCTGGACGGCCTCTCCCGGACTCTGAAAGAGGGACTGGAACTTTGTGAGAAAGTTCAGAAATCTGGACGTTGGAACATGTACAAGAACTTGATGTTATCAAGGAAGATGGAGAAGTTGACGAAGAGGGTTTCGTCGTTCTTGAACGGTCAATTGCAGGCGCATGTGTTGGCTGACGTTCATCACATGAGGTTCGAGACGGCTGAGAGGCTTGACGGGCTCGAGCAGCGTCTTGGGTCGTTGAAGATTGGATCGGCTGGAGGTGGTGGGTGGATGGAGGAGGCGGTGAAGAAGGTGGAAATGGAGGAGGAGAAGTGGGTGGAGGGTGGTTTTGGGAATTTGACGGGGATGGGGATTGCTTTGGGGAAGAAGAAAGTGAAAGAGATGGTTATTGAGAGAGAGGATTTGGGTGTTGTTGGGATTTCTGGGATTGGTGGATCTGGAAAAACTACTCTCGCTGCTGAGGTTTGCAGAGATGGTCAAGTTTTAAGTATGTTCTGTTTCTGTTATGTTGTTTCTTTCTTATTTAAGGATGTGAACTGACTCTTAGTTTTTGCTATTTGCAGGTTATTTTAGTAACAGGATCTTGTTCCTGACTGTCTCTCAATCTCCAGATGTTGAGCAACTGAGGGCTAAAATTTGGGGATTTATATCTGGGGGATGCTACAATGATATTCCACTGCAATTTCATTGCAAAACAGCAACTCGTTGTTTGGTGGTTTTGGATGATGTGTGGTCTTTGTCAGTGCTTAAACAGCTTATATTCGATGTCCCTGGATACAAAACCCTGGTGGTTTCGAGGTTCGAGTTTCAGACAGTGGTGAATGCTAGTTACAAAGTAGAATTGTTGAGAGAAAATGAATCATTGCTTCTGTTTTGCCAATCTGCTTTTGGACAGAGCACCATCCCTCCCGCTGCTGATGTGAATCTGGTCAAACAGGTGAATAAAACTTAATTAAACTATCTCTCTTTATCTATATATTGCTTGATACAAGCTTCAAGTTTTGAAAATTGTGTGGAATAGATTGTAAATGAATGCAAAGGCCTCCCACTGGCTCTAAAAGTGATTGGAGCTTCATTGAGGGACCGACCTGAAATGTATTGGAAAAGTGCTCAGAAGAGGCTGTCTCGAGGGGAGCCGATATGTGAGTCCCATGAAAGCATGCTTGATCGTATGGCAATAAGTATCAAATACTTGCCTGAAAAGGTTAGGGAATGCTTCTTGGATTTGGGATCTTTTCCTGAAGACAAGAAGATTCCTCTCGAGGTGATCATCAATATGTGGGTTGCGATCCATGATATTGATGCAGAGGAGGCTTTTGCCATCTTGGTCGAGCTTGCAGAAAGAAACCTTCTCAATCTAGTGAAAGATGCACGGTATGTTAGTTATAATTCTTTGTATTGCTTTTGAGACTAACTTAGGTTATTGTTGTTCTAACTTTTTGGTATGTTCAATTTAACAGAGCTGGAGACATGTATTGTAGTTACTATGAGATATTTGTCACTCAACATGATGTACTGAGGGACCTTGCCCTCCATTTAAGCAATCGAGGAAACATTAATGGGCGGAAACGATTATTAATGCCGAATTTGGACACAGAGCTTCCAAAAGAATGGGAGCGGCATGTTGATCAACCATTCAATGCACAGATTGTTTCCATTCATATAGGTATGGCCACCACTCTGCCTGATTTGCATTGCCTTTGACAATGTAGAATAATAGTTATCCTATTGAGACAGTATTAATAGATTTGAGTTGTAGTATGGCCCTTATTTTCTATCTTTAATGCTAACTTGTTGGAACTTTACCTCAGGGGAAATGAGCGAAATGGACTGGTTTCGGATGGAATTCCCCAAGGCCGAAGTGCTGATTTTGAATTTCTCTTCTAAGGAGTTCTTTTTACCTCCCTTCATTGAGAACATGCCAAAGCTTAGGGCACTCATAATAAAAAATTACAGTACTGTGAAGCAACCCTGCACAACTTTTCGGTTTGTTCAAATTTGACCAACCTGAGAAGCCTTTGGCTAGAGAAAGTATCCATTCCGCAATTACCTGAATTTGCTGTCCCCGTGAAAAAGATGCAGAAAATATCTCTAGTTCTCTGCAAGTTAAATAACAGTCTTGATCAGCCAGCAATGGACCTGTCTCGGATGTTCCCTTGTGTCCAGGAGCTCACAATTGATCACTGTCACGATCTAATTAAGCTGCCTACAAGTATTTGTAAGATGCAGTCACTCAAGTGTCTTAGCGTCACAAACTGCCACTGCTTACTTGAATTGCCTGCTGATATTGGTATGCTGAGGTCTCTACAAATTTTGCGGTTGTACGCCTGCCCACTTCTAAGGTTTCTCCCTTTTGGCATATGCGAGTTGGTTGGTTTGAAGTATCTCAACATTTCTCAGTGTGTCCATTTAGAATGTCTTCCTCAGGGAATTGGTAGATTAGTAAGGTTGGAGAAAATTGACATGAGGGAGTGTCCTGGGATAATGTATCTGCCAAAGTCTGTTCCTTCATTGCAATCTCTTCGATGTGTAATTTGCGATGAAGAGGTTTTTTGGTCGTGGAAGGATGTGGTGAAATCAGACGTTCATGTTGAGGTTCCTGAGAGATGTTTTAATCTGAATTGGCTTCGTGAATGAACAGTTAATATTAGCAGCGTTTGATGTAAATATTTTTATCAATATAATAAAAGGTAGCTTGTATGATTGGTGAGAGGTTTTGCTATGAACTATGAGATGCTAAGTCTCTTTGAATTTAACTCAATCTAGACTCAAAACTTTATAAATTGAAAACCTATGAATTTATGTAGCTAGTGAAAATCATATTAAACAAACTATATGATATCTTTCTGTTGAATCTTAAAAACATGATTTGGTAAGGAATTTTAGAGATATTTTGTTTTTATCATTTTTTACTTAATGAGTCGGATTACATTTATTAAATAATTTTTGTTTGTTTTCTTTAGTAGTCAAATTACTTAAAACTATTCAAAAATCACTGAAAAAAAAAGTTACAATTTTTTATTTTTAACTGAATGTCAAATCACTTAATTGTTTTTTAAATATATTATTTAAAATCAATCATTCTTAAAATAATATATTTTTAAATTTATTATCATTTTACATTATGTAAATTCCTTTTAATAATATTCATTGTAATGTTATTTTTATTTAAATATATTTTATTATTAATTGATCCATTATTTTTTTTAAAGAAAACATATTTTATTACTAATTGAAAGTCCCAATTAGAAATGGCATATTTATTAAAACCAAAAATTAAAGGTGGATGAGAGAAATGGCGTATTTATGCAGCAGTCTCTTGTATCAGCTTCATTGACATATTGACCAACAGGCGGCTTCCGGGAAACAAATAAAAAAAAAAAGAAAGAAGCAACTTTAATGTGAGGCCAAAAAGTTAGGACAGGAAATTTTGATAATTTGATGACCTTTGCACTAACATCGACAAAATGTGTTCAATTCCAAGTGAATTCCCGAAAGCAAAAAAGACAACTTTTAAGTCGGGCAACGCGCTGCATTGGCAGAAGCAACGTGCTGCATAATTGATGAGCCAGAATTGTTCAATTTTCTCTGTCTAAGGGCTGACTTGGATTGTCCGTTGTTACACAGGGAAAAAAAGCGTGTGGGACCCTTCACCTTTTAAAATATATAATTTCAACGAACTGAGGAGTCAGCAGCCCTATGCCTCCCATTGTGTTAGCGCGGGTTCGACATCCAACCATCAATTTAAATCATTTAATAATAATAATAATAATAATAATAATAAAGTTTTTTATGATTATATATGGGTTATCCTTTTAATTTGTGTGTGTCTCTCTTCTACCTACACATGAGTGAGTGGATCTTTTCTATTGAAAATAATATCTCGAGTCGTGTCACAGTATTTCTATCTTGATTGATCTCAATTATCCTTTGGATAGCTTCAATTTAAAAAAAAAAAAAAAATTAAGGCTAGCATTTTCTAATTTGGATTTCTAATATTTGTTTTTTTTGACACTTATATATATATGTATCTATCTATCTCTATATCTCTATATATATATATATATATTACATGTATTTCCAAAGTGCCTAGACTTGTTCAAGAGTTGGTAAAGATGATAAAGCAGCGCAATCAGGAACGCGGTCCGGAGGTATATTATAGAGGGTCAAATCAATAATAAATATTAGACTTCGATATATAAATAAAAATATTAAGTTATTAAAAAAATTAAATGTTATATTATTATTTATTTTTTTAATAAAATAAATTAAGAATTAAAATAGACTCTAATTTTATGATTTAAAATAGAATTTATCAATTTTTAAAAATATTTAAAAATATTATTACAATTAACATATTTAAATCTCAAGTGTTTAAATACTTCTTAATAATTTAATTTTTATCTTATCCATATCAAACCAAACTAATTTATAACAACTAGGAAAAAATTTAAATTACAAACTAGTAAAATAAATTTATCTTATCATACTAATAATCTAATATTATTTAAAAAATAACACAAATTTAAAAAATAAATTATTTTTAATTTATAAACTCAAATCAAAATAAAGCAAGTCAGGATACCACAACCTGCAAAACAAATTTAATATTAGGTATGTAGAGGAAAATAGTAAAAATCAAAATTTTCATAATGTTAACTAGTTAAATAATGTATGAAATTATATAAAAAATGATAGATTCTATCTCATACTTAAAAAAAAAAAAATTTTGAATAACTTATACTATTAAAATTAATGAAAAGAGCTACTAAGTAAACTAAAAAATTTTAAAAAAAATATTGGAGAAGCTATGTCTAACTATTTTTTATCTATATGCATCTAATATGTTCTTAATTTTTTTTTTTAATGAAGGGGTCTACGGAAAAATATTACATTTATCACATGGAGAGGCGAACCCAGTATGGGTCCAGTGGGGCACGTGCCCCACCTCAAATATTAAAATAAAATTAATATACTATATTTATTTTTAAAAATTAAAAGCTTAATATATAGAGTTTTTTTATAATATTCTTTTTTATATATTAAATTTACTTAAATTTTTGTTCTCTACTTTCAATGTAATAATGTATTTATATGTTTATGGGACAAATTAATGAATTCTAAATTTTTTATTATATTATTACACTAGATTATTACATTTTTTTTTTGAATTTTTTGTTTTTAAAATTGTAATATATATATATTTTAACTTCATCGATTTCTAATTTGTGAACTTTCCTTATCTAAATTTGTAGGATCAAAATTGCCAATAGATTAGGATATTTCAATTATCTTTTTTATCTTTTATTTCTTTTGTTATAAGATAATGTTGATTTTATTATTTTATTGATTTGTTTCTTAAAAATATTTAATTACAATATAAATGTGATTTTATCCAAATTCATTTATTAGTTGTGTTATTTTGATTTAATCTAAGCTTTCTCATCCAATAATTTTCTTATAAAATCATATACTATGTTATGATATTAGTTTTTCAATATTATAATTATTATTTACAGTAATAGTAATACTATGAAACTCAACTGTGATATAATTTATTAATTCACTTCAAATTCATATTCACTTATAATTATGATTAGTGTACTTCTTATTACATCTATGATAAGGGTTTAAGCCTATCACGCGTATTTATGAGTATATATGAAGAGTTTTTCTCAATTTATTATGGGAATCCCATAGTTTTTTTTTTTTTTTTCAATAGGGAATCTCATAGTATTATTTATGTTAATTTTTGAATTATATAATATAATGTTTAACTTCAATAGGTTTTAACGTACCTTTGATACTATTAACTTATATATACAAAGTTAGATTTTAGTATTATTGCATATATTATATTTTATTATAGTGACCCATTTCATATAAATTTCTGCGTATGTTACTGAACACATAGTATAAAGCAAATTATACTTTTAACCCTTGAAAAAACTCTTATTTGCTGGAGCTATAGCCACTGTGGGCTCCTAACTCGCCGCCGACGAGCACAATTGGACCTGAAAGAGATGTTGACATATTACATAAATGAAGCTCATGTCCAGCCATCTTAAAACATATTTATTCAAGCAGTTCATCGCCCACCAACTACGCTAAAGCATTGCGTAAACATCATAAATTAATTTTCGTTTTCAATCAGCTAAGCTAGCAAATCCACTGACTTGTTTAATGTTTCTCTTTTATACAAGCAAAAGTCTCTAAGGAAATTATCTTGGAAACAAAAAAATTCATCCCCACTTTGAAGAAAACGCTCCTATGTACAAGTGGATTGATATTTCTATTTAGTTAGAGTTGGCAGCCATAGAGCAATTTCTATTTCTACTTGAAACACGGCGAAAAAAAGCGCTTTGGTTGTAAGATTTTAACTTGAAACTCTTTTCTTCAAATTCTAGAATACAAATACAAGTTATTCTAGAATACAAATACAAGTTATTCTAAATAACTTGACTCTTATAATTTCATACTTAATTTCACTGGAGTATGGATCGGTTGAGCAACAATTTCGAAACAACCTAACCGAGATTGAAGTGAAAAAAATCGTATTGAAACATGAATATGATGAGGTTGCAGCTTCCCAAATTTTGGCTTTTGCAAAAGAAAAATTCCGCTTTCCAATGGGATCGTAACACCTTTTAATTAATCTTGAACAGAAATCTCTCATTGTCAAGAAAGTTAGAAAAGAATCAATTGTTTTCTTTATTGACAATGAAATGACAGCTTATTTAATTGAATATATATTCATTTTTTTAAGATAAAAAGGTGTAGGTTTTTATCAACCACAAAAGGTCCACCAAGTGATTTATTTTATTTTTAACAAAAAGTCCATCAAGTTATCAACAAAAAAAAGAGAATAATCCAACGTCGGTTCGTTAGTGCACTTTTATCAATTTCAGCGAGCTGATAAGTGATGAGCGGCCAGGAAGCAGGAGAAACAAGATGGGCGGTGTTTTAGATGCCACGAATTTTAAAGCATCTCAAGTTTTAGTCGAAATTACTAAAAATATCCAAAATAAAATAAAATTTTATTTTTTGATCCAAGTAAAAATTATTAGTTTTAAATTCCAATTTTAAACTTTATTATTTTTACTCTAATTTCCCTCAAAATAATTCTATGACATATTATATATGAAATATTTTAAGATATGAAACTATATACAAAAATATTAAAATTTAAAATTATACAACTATTTTTTTTAGTGATAATAAGTTTTAATTCCATAACATCTCATTTAATTTCATTCTTTCTTTGTCTATTCATATAAAAAAAATTGAACAAATCCCTGAATTCTAGATCAAGGAGATAAGCATGAGTAAGAGGTCAATTCTATTTTTTTTTTTTTTAATATTTAGAAAAATTAATTTAATTAAAAATCTTATTTACTTAAATAAAATTAACAAGATTATTATGAATTTTTATATTTCTATATTTAAAACATGAAAAATGATTGAAAGATATTAAATGTGGGTTTATAAGCAAAGTAGTATCATAAACCGGATTTTCTCTGCC
This sequence comes from Litchi chinensis, assembly GCA_019925255.1. NCBI lineage: Eukaryota > Viridiplantae > Streptophyta > Magnoliopsida > Sapindales > Sapindaceae > Litchi > Litchi chinensis. Next base: position 12,397,760 of record CM034468.1, read on the forward strand.
TAACTAAGCCTTTTTATTCTTTTGATGGTGTTGACTCTCAATATTAGGTTTCTTTGGGGTTCACTCTACTTAGTTTGAATAATCACTCTTCTCCAAATTTATGGGCGTTTGCTTCTTCTAATATTCTAGATGCTTCCATTTATATGCTCTCTACCTAGCAAGTCAAGGTTTTAGCTTTTTTGATGGATCTTTGCATTTTCTTACTTTTGTCTATGGTAGTGTTAACTATATTACTCGCCGTTCTCTTTGGAATTTTTTGCTTGAAATGATTGATGTTAAAACTCCTTGCCGGTAGTTGGCGATTTCAATGCTATTAGGGGTTATCATGAAACCATAGGGGTAGTTAATAGATGCTCTTATGAAGATTTTGTGACTATCATTGCAGCTTATGATTTTCAAAAAATTCAAAACAGAAACATTTTCTACACTAGAGTTGGGTCCTTATCACATGACATTTCCTTTTCTAAATTGGATAGATCTTTTTGTTCAGTTTCGCTTCTTGATTCATGGACAACTGTCTCGAGCATCACTCTCCCTAGACTACATTCGGATCATCATCCTATCTTGGTTGTTTGTAGTGGTTTTGATTCTCAACGACCTCATCCTTTCAGATTTCAGAGTATGTGGACTTCTCATGTTTTTTTTTTTTTTTTTTTTTTAGATTTGGTTAAAGCTTTTTATAATGTCTTTTTAAGAGGTTCTCCTATGAGCATTATTGTTTATAAGCTGAAGCTTGTTAAAGCTGTTCTGAAACGTTGGAATTGAGAGGTTTTCGAGGATCTCTCTCACCGCATCTCTCAACTTACAGATAAAGTTATGCATATTAAAAACATTTTAGTTTAGAGGGTTTCTCTGACTCTCTTTTCCTTATGGAGACTGATGCTTTATCAGAGTTAGATGTTGCTTTAAAACAGCAAGATATTTATCTTTGTGACAAAAGCCATGTAAAGTGGTTATAAGATGAAGACCGTAACATAAATTATTTTCATTCACTTTTAAAAAGGAGGGGAGTGATAAAATCTTTATCGTTCATTCGTATTGGGGAAGATATTGTTTGGATCGTCGTTGAATTACTGATCATGTGGTTTCTTACTATCGAAATATTTTTCAGTAGACTGATGATTTGAACTCTGACCTATCTTTGATTCAACAATATATCCCTCCCTTTGTTTCGATGGAAAAAATATTCAGCTCTTATTCGTGTTTCTTCTGCTTAAGAAGTGAAGAACACTGTTTTTTATATGGACATGTTGAGTGCTCCCAACTCGGATGGTTTTACAGATAGATTTTATATGCATTGTTGGGACATAATTAGGAAGGATGTTGTTGTCGTTGTTTAGGATTTTTTCCGTACTGGTGTTGTCTTTCCTGGGATTAACTCAAACTTTATTGTTTTGATTCCTAAAGCCTTAGAGGTTATTTTAGTGGATCAATTTCGATCTATTGCTTTAGGCAATTTCATTTTCAAGGTTATTACTCGAATTTTAACAAATCATTTTAGTTCTATTTGTGTTTGTATTATTTCTTCGAATAAGTGTGGGTTTCTATTTGGTTGATAGATTGAAGATTGTATTGCAACTGCTTCAGAATGCTTTACTGTTTTTTCTAATACTGGTCGGGGAGGTCATATAACTCTAAAGATTGACATTCAAAAGCTTTTGGTTTAATCAGATGGTCTTTCATTTTGAAGGTGTTGCGATGTTTTAGATTTTCTTCTGTTTTTATTAATTGGATTTTATGCATTTTTTAGTCAGCAAGAATTTTGGTTCTCATTGATGGTTTCTTGGAAAGTTATTTTCCTTATTCTCATAGAGTCCAACAAAGAGATCCCCTATCTCCTCTTCTTTTTTACCTTGCAAAAGATTTCTTAAGCAGATATATATTTCATATGATTTTTCTGGTCTTCTTCTCAACATATCTAACCCAAGTGATGTACAACCTCCTTCCCATTTTTTATATACTAATAATATTCTTTTGTTTGTTGTGCTTCATTTTCAATTATTAAGATTATTATAGAGATTTTTAAGGTTTATGGGGATTTGTTTGGTTATCATATTAATTGACAGAAATTTTGTATCTATTTTGGTGATGGTATTCGACTTTCCATCCTTAATGATATCCTATTGTTTAGTGCAATGGAAAAAAAATAGTTCTTCTATTACTTATCTTGATGTTCTTATTTTTCGAGGTGCCCCTTGCAAACATTGTTTTTTTATCTTTGGTTGGTAGAATTCGTCTGAAACTTCAATTTTGGATAGATTCCACTCTCTTTATGGCCGGTAGATTATGTCTTATTCAGTTAATGGTCTATAGTTCCTTCCTCCCTTCTTTAAGGAGTATCGCTGGCTCTTATCTATTTTGCTTTCTCTTACTTTTTCGATTAAGAATTTTTATTGGATGAGCTTTATTGATAAGCAAAAATCAGTTCAAGTTTTTTGAAATGTTTGCTATTTATCAAAATTTAAGAGGGGTTTGGGTTTGCGAGATCTATAAGTTCTTAATGAAGCTCTTTTTAAAAAATTTACTTAAAAGTTATAAATGAGGATTCTATGATTTTTAAGTTTTTTCGAGTTCAATACCTTTCTACTACTCTTCTTCTTAGAATAAGATACCTCTCTTCCTCCATTTGACTTGATGTGAAAAGTCATTATCTTTCTTTGGTATTGGAGTCCAAGTGATTGGTGGATCGTCATTGAAAGGTCCATATATGGTTGTATAACCGGATAGATGAGTCTCTTAATGACAAGATGTTTGACTTGACTCTCTTGGAGCTCCGTCTTATAACCTATATTGGAGAAATATACTTTGACAATAATTGGCATTTTTCTTCTTCGGTTCGTATGTTTCATAAGCACCTAGTTACGGATATAGAACGGATAGTTATTAGTACTTCTTCTGATTCAAGAGTATGGACTCTTTCTATAGATGAGAGAGTGACCATTGCTGCTGCTTATGTCTGGCCTCTTTGTTTACATTGCGTCGTTACCTTTATTGAGCTAAACATATTTGAGCTAATTTTATCTCTCATTCAAGATCTATACTAGTTTGGAGAACTATACATACTAGATTGCTTATTGATCTATCTTTTCAGTGTTGTAGTCTTATATTCCCTTCTCATTGTTGTTTATGTTGGTTTGTTGAGGAGAGTTTGAAACATTTATTTTTGATCCATTATTTTGCTACAGGTTGTTAACATTTTTTGTCACCCGCGTTTGGTCATGCTGTTTGTCTGTTTGAGACTATTATTGATATGGGGCAAGTTGCTATAACTACTAAATTTTGTTCTCAACTTCAGAATCTTTGGAAGGTTGGCATAATTGCAGCTTTTTGGATTATTTGGCTTACTCGTAATAAGGCCACTTTCAAAAGGAAATGTCATCCTTTTATGAGGCTCTTTCCTTTGTTTGATATTCAATTCAAGAGGCAAATTCTCCTAGTTCTAAGGTTATACAGAATTCAGTGGATGATCTATTGGCTCTACGTAAGCTCCATGTTTTTACTTGTCCTTCTAAGGCTCCTTGTATTACAAAGGTTGTTTGGGTGCCTTCTCCTCCAGGTTGGATCAATGTTAATATTGACGATTCTATATTTAGGGCTCTTGGTTTGGTTAGACGTGTTGGAATTTTTCATACTTACAATGGATTTTTCAAAAGTGCCTTTGTTATTCCTTCAGGGATAAATTATACTTTTAAGGTAGGGTTGACAGCTGCTATTCATGCCATTCAGTAAGCTTGAAATTGTCATTGGATGAAACTTTGGTTAGAGAGTAATTCGGCTTATATGGTTTCAACTTTTTCTTACTTGCTCTTCTAAAGTTTCCGGGCGTTGGCGATTGGCTTAGGATAGTTGTCTTTCTTATATGCAAGATATGAATTTTATAGTGACTCACATTTATCGAGAAGGAAACTTGATTGCAAATGTTTTAGCTTCTCATTCTCTTTTGTTCGTTTGCTCTGTATGGTGGTGGACGGCTCCGAGTTTTTTAGGCCTCTTTCTTTTTGATGACATACTTGGCAAGTGTCATTATCGGTTTTATTAATTTCGTCTTTAGGGGGTGGACACTTTTTTCCTTGTAGGGTTTTTTTGGTAAGGTTTTTAATGAGGTCTACTGTAGGGTTTGATTTACAATGGTTTGACTTTTGGCTGAACGATCTATTGTCTTCCCTTTCCTATGGTTTGATTTTCATCCTTTAGAAATTGTATTTTGTGTCATTTTGACATTCGATCCTGCTTTATTTTGTTTGTTTCCTTTTTATTATTAATAAATCGTTGGCTTTAACCAACAACTTTATTTAAAAATAATAATAATAAGGACTGTCTTAAAGGTATCCAGAGGCCTTAAGCAAAATTTATAATGAGATCTTTAATGCTTAACATAAAAAAATTAAAATCTATTTTTTACTTTTTTAGATACAAAAATATCGATTAATATAGTGTGTCATGGAAATAGATTAGCTATATTCAATTACTTCTTCATATTTTTCTCCAATAAAAAATTTTACTAACACAATCTATCATTGAAAAATGCCAATAATTTTCATGTTTTGGGAAAAGAGTGGCTGTATTGTCACTTAAATTTTTCTTGCTATACCTGTTTACTTCTACACCTATACTAAAAAATTATAATTTAAATTTTACTTCTTATACCCATCAAAATTCCAAAACAATCCTTATGTATTGTTTGTAACCTTAATATATGTATATATATATATATATTTTTTTCACATTACACCCATTTACAATATAATGCTAGTTATTCTTATTTTAATTTTATTGTGGATGTTTCTGATAAGATACCTATGAATTTTATTTAAAATTTTCTTCCTATTTCTTCCAAAATGTTCTTAGCTCTCTCTCATTTGATTTTCTTTTTCCCCTTGTCTCTTATTCAACTTGTTTTTTTTTTTTTTTTAATTTTATTTTATTTTTCTCATTTATGATATTTTTTTCATGAGTTATTATGATGATGATTGAAATGATGAGACTACATCAAAAAAGAAAAAAAAACAAAAAAAAAAAAAAAAACAAAAGGACTTTGAGATTGCATTTTTTATATTTCGATGATAGTTGGGTGTTTTTATTTTTTGTGTGTTGGATATGTGTTCGATAAAATATCTCAATGAAAAAACAACTCTAAATAATAAAAACCATATTTGTATTTCCTTTATTTTTGCTTTCAATCAAAAGATAACAACACGAGTTAAATATATATATATATATATATATATATATATACATACATATTTGAAATTCATCACATCAACACTTTTTTCATCATTTATCTGAGTATATATAAAATCTTATATTTTCTTATTGTGTTACTAGACCTTTTTTTTCCCCATATTATTAGGGTTTATAGATTGGGTGTACAAATCATGGGGTGTACAGATTATGGGTGCAGAAAGTAAATTTTATTTTTTAATTATATAATTATGTACTTTTAAGTAATTATATGTAAGGATATATTGATTAATAAAAATTGTAATACAATATAGGTGCAACAAGAAAAGATTTTGGGTGACAATAGAGCCACCATTGGGAAATGATATCATTCTTTCGAATTAGATATTTTTAATTATTAAATCTCTTCCCATATTATCTAGTTAAATATCCAATGCATTGTGGAAAAAAATTTGATTGCATTTCAAACATAGTTGTATATTATTAGTAAATTGGTCAAAAAGGAAAAAAAATCATCTCGAACGATATTTTTTTTTTTCAAATAAAGTTTAGGAACATAATTATGGGTCTCTATATAAAATTAAATTCGTATCCTATTTTCGTAGAGATTTGAAACTTTTGGGGCTTTAATTATTATTGTTATCGTTTAAATTGGGCTTAGTTATTAATTTGAGGCAACTAAAAATAGAACTGAAAATTTGGGGACATTAGACAACTGCCTAAGTTGCCTACCCTTGAGCGGCCCCTAAAAGTATTGCAAGTGCTAGTATATTAGCATTAACTAGTAAAAAATAATAAAGGTTTTTATTTTTATTTTTTTTATTTTTTATATTAAGTGAAATTTGTTTACATTTTATCAAATTCTTATCTGTGGTCACTTCCTAAGTGGTGTGCATAAAAAACCAAATAAATAATGGGTGCCATCATCGCTAATCGAAACAAGATTAGAGAATGAACTTTAATCTGAATCCAAGCCATAAGGTTGGATTAGCTATTTAATTATTTGAAGATCAGATACAGTTAAAAAATGTGATAAAGTTCAAGTAACGTCCAAAAACCAAAAGCTATAATGATGGGTCAATTTCAAGCTTCGGGGTCTCATTGAAAGTTATTGCGCTGAACCTTTCGGCGTGCCCAAGTTATTATGTGCTATGTTACCGTGAATAAGATGTAAAACTAACTAAAGTAGGTACCCTATAAAGATTAGGAGATTGTTTGTTTTTTCCCTCCTAATTTAATTGTTCCGAATTACATCCACTAAATTATTTTATTTTATTTTTTTAAGTCGATAAACCACTTAAAACTATCTAAAAACAACTGAAAAAAAGTTAGAATTATTAACTTTTAACTTAATTGCAAAATACTTAGAAATTGTTTATTTTTTATTTGAATATTGAACAGTATCATTAAAGACTGAAAATTAAATAGTGACTGAAACCTGAAATTTGAATTACATATTTTTTCTTTTTTCCCATACCTTTGAACCTATAATAATATTATTTATTTTTTAAAGTTAAAATTGTTTGAAAACTAGTAATTTGATATATATATAATTTTACTATTAGTTGTTATGTAACTTTATTTAATATAATTTAAGCACTTATAATAAGTTATTTAGCAAATATTAAAATATTTTTATGTAAATATTAATAATATTTTTATTCATAATTAAAATATGATTAATTGTTATAATAAATTTTTTTTTTTTTGAAAATTATATATACATAAATAAATTATTATAATAAAGTAAATTAAATTTATATATTTAAATAAAAATAAACAAAATGATCTTAAATTGAATTATTATTATTATATATTTAAATAAAAATAATATTAAAAGGAATCTGTATAATATAAAATTATGACAAATTTAAAAATATGTTATTTTAAGAATGATATATTAGAAATAATATATTTAAAAAATCATTAAGTGATTTGATATTCAATTAAAAGTCAGAAATTATAGTTTTTTTTTTTTTTTCTTTGATTTTTGAGTCGTTTTAAGTGGTTTGATCACTTAAGAAAATAAATAAAAATCACTTAATAGGTATAATTCAGACTGTTAAATAAAAAGTGATAAAAACAAACAATCCCTTAATAATATTTAAAATATTTTATTACAAGTTTATCCTCTCAAAATAACATAATTTTAATTTTATATTATAAATATTTTTTCCCTAATACTTATACGGTTTTTTTTTTTTAAAAAGAAACCTCTCATTCCAAAATTTTTAAAATTGGACTAATGTATTTTAATTTACAATTTAAAGATTTACTTTTTTTAGTTGCATTTTAAATATTATTCAACTTACAGACAATTTTATTATTTTTATTTAAATATATAAATATAATTAATTTTATTATACTTTTTAATCATATGTTAATTATAAATAAATATTACAAACAATTATTTATATTTTTTATTATATTAAATAAAATTTCTTAACAATCAATAATAAAAAGGGTATAAATATCAAATTACTAGTTTTCACATAATTTTAACTTTAAAAAATAAATAATTTTACAGTATATTCAAAGATTAAAAAAAATAAAAACACATATTCATTCAGATTTCAAATTTCAACTACTATTTAATCTTTACTATTGAATTTTCGATAAATTTCAGCACAATTTAGTCTTCAGATTAATAATAATAATAATAATTAAAAAAAACCTTAACTAGTTATTAATCTTACTGGTTGGTATTATTAATTAAAGTTGCAAGTATATAAGCATTCACATTTCTCTATAAAATTCAAAATTTGTTATTATTCAATGTTCTTTGATCGGTGATGACAAATCAAGAGATAAATGGTGCAAATAATTATTGCCATGTAAACATGCTTGATCGGATGGCCAAGAGGGAATGCTTCTTGGAATTGGGATCCTTTTCTCCTGATGACAGGAAAATTTCACTTGAAGTGAACATCAGTAAGTGGGTTGAGATCCATGATATTGATGAAAAAGATGCTTATGCCATCCTAGCTAGCCTTATCACTCTGGTGAAAGATGCAGGGTATGTTCGTTACTATTCTGTGTATTGCATTTGAAACTAATTACGTGGGTTTCAGGTTGTAATATCACAATATGTTCCATTTAGGTGGAGACATTTATAGCAGTTATTGTGAGATCTACGTCACTCAACATAATGTACAGAGTCGCCAAGTAAGCAATCGTGAAAACGTAAATGGTAGCAGATTGGAGATGGAACTTTCAAAAGAATCGTAGCATAAGGTTGATCAGCCATTCAATCAACAAACAACATGACCTCTTTCTATTGCGTCTGAAAAACATGATTTGACAAAGATTCGAGTTTTCTTTTTAATCTCCATAAGAATAGCATATTTATTAAACGAAGAAATTCTTCTAGCAACCAAAAATAAAAGAGGAACGAGAGAGCAGCAGTCTCACGTTATCAGGTTCACTGACAGATGGACTAACGGGCGGCTTCTAATAAAATACAAATGAAAGAAGCAACTTTCGTGTGAGTCCAAACTTTAATTTGATGAACTTTGCACTAATATCATCAAAATCTGTTCCATTTCAAGTGAATTCCCCACAGGCACAAAAGACAACTTCTAACTGGGGCAACATGGTTGGTCATAAATGAGTCCAGAATTCTTCAAACTTCTACGTGTTGTAAGGCTGACTGGGATTGTCCTGTGCTACAAGAAACGCGGGGAAAAAAACATGTGGAGTGTGGACCTTCACGTTTTAAATATTGCTATAATTTAGACATGACCTGTAATCAATCTAGTGAAGTCAGCATCTTCTACCTTGATTTTTCTAATCTCAGTTGATACTTCACCTAAACATTGGCCTCCTGATATGGAAAATCTGACTAAAATAAACATTCAAAGTGTCTAGACTTGCTTCGTAGTTGGTAGAGCTGATTGATTAAGCAGCACGGTTGGAACTGAAAGAGATGTTGACCTATTGCCTAAATGAAGCTTATGTCCAAGCATCTTTAAACATATTTATTCAAGGAGTTCGTTGCCCACAAACTACACTAAAGCACTATGTCTATATTATAAATTAATTTTCCCTATCAATCGTCAGAGTTAGCAAACCCGCCAACTTCTTTAATGTTTCTTTTATGTACAAGCAAAAATCCCTCAGCGGATGAAAGTTCGAAATGAAAAAATTATTCCCACTTTGGAAAAAGGCTCTTAGGTACAAGTGGATCGATTTTGCTGTTAAGGCAGATTTTGTAACCACATAGCAATTTCTATTTCTACTTTAAACATGGCGAAAATGGCACCGTATGCTAAGAGTTGTGGTAGGGAGTAAGGATTCTCTACCATCCTTTTTTTTATTAATCTTTTGATAATCTAATGATACCTCAGCATTTGAAAAAATGAATGATTAAGATTAATAGATTTTTTCTCTCTCATACATCACTCAAACTTAAATTACTCTCATAAAAAAATTAGCACTGTGTCAACATTGACAGAGAATCCTTATCCTGTGGTAGGACTAATGGTGCCGCAAATCACTCTTGGGTTGATTGGTTTCAGCTTCATACTTTTTTCTCCAAAATTTAGAATACAAATACAGTCATCCTAAGGACTTAACTTTTTGTTGTTTTATACTCAAATTCAATGGGGTATAAGCAATACTTTGAAACAACTTGAAGTCTTGAATTACAATTGAAGTGAAAAGATGTTATTGGGCCATAGATTTCCCATTTTCGCTTTCATGCATGCACCGATTAAATTAAATTGTAATGCGTTTGAAAGAACTTATACAATCAATATCCCACCATGGCTGGAAACCATCTCGCTCTCCAAGAACATAAGCACCCTGTTATTTTGACACTCAAAGGTTTCTCATTAAACAGCTTTCTCTGTGTTTATTAATGTCTGGATTAAAATCCCTCCTCCATGTACCCTTAATAACGCCCTAGATGTAAGAACTGTAGATTGTGAGGAAACATGCACATTTAGTAGCAAAAACTAAAAAATAACTAATAGAGGTCACTCACATATAAAATCGTGTTAATCATTTATTGAAACAAAAAATTATTCTACCAACCAAAAATAGAACAGATATGAGGCTATAGTGACATGTAGCCTAGCAGGCGGCTTCCGGGAACCAAATTAAAAAGCAAATGAAAGAAGCAACTTTCATATTAGGCCAAAAGTTAAAACAGTAAATTTTGAAAATTTGATGACTCCTGCACAAGTATTAACAAATGTGTTCAATTCCAAGTGATTTCCCAAACGCCAAAAAATCATCTGACATTCTACGGAAAAAATTTGGAAACGAAAAATTCAACCACACTTATTAAAAAAAAGGCTCTTATATACAAGTGGATTAATTTTCCTGTTTAGGTAGAGTTTGTAGCCATGGAGCAATATCTATTTCTAGAGGAAAAGTGGCGAAAATGGCACGGTATGGGAGGAGTAATGGTGCTGCAAATCGCTCTTTGGTTGATTGGTTTCAACGTCAAGTTTGTTTTTCAAAATGTAGCATACAAACAGGCAATACAATCATCCTGAAGAACTCAAATATTTGTTCTTTTGTACTCAATACTACGGTAGTATTGGATTGGATAAGCCATACTTCGACACGACCAGAACCAAAGTTTAGAGTGAAAAGATGGGCTGGGGCCATGATGAGATTGTAGCTTCCCAGAAGAGGGCTTTTGCAAAGATCAAGTCCACTACTTTTCAATGGGCACCAAAAGGGCAGCTTGGACTAGTATCATTTTTTTTTTTTAAATTATCATGAATAATCGCTATCTTTATTGACAATGAAATGACAAATTATCATTTTTTATTGACTATATGTATATGTATTATATATAATTTTTAAGAAAAGAGCATGGCATTACGGGTAAAGTGGGCTTGATGTAACGGTAAAAATACCATCCTCACCTATACAGTACAAGGGTCATGAGTTTAGGTGTGGTTTCCACTAAAAATATGGTTTCTCTCTCTACTTTTTGTGTGATGTTTCCACTCGTTGTGAGTTGATTTTTTCCGTTCTTAAAAATTAATTCTTGAATTGTGTCATAATATATATAGTTATTGATCTTAATCGTATCTTGGAGTCGTCTCAATTATTTGAAAAAAAAAATGATAGCATTTCTAATCAATCACCGCCTAAGCGTCCATCAAGCAGTAGACAAAGAAGAGATAATAATCAATGGTGGGTCAGTCCCACTTTTATCAGTTTCAGTGACCTATGACGTAAGTGGTAGTAGGCGGCCACGAAGCAGTAGAAAACGAAATTAGAGAAGTAAATTCAATGTGAAACGGACAGGACTAGATATTTAATTATATTTGAATACCACATTTAAAATGTATGATGACAAAAGGGGTCAATTTCGATTTGGGGGGCCCAAATGCAAAGTTATTCGTCTCGGACCTTTAGGTGTGTACCGAAGTCCACTATCATTTCTTTCAATAGGTACCAATTGGGTATATTCTGTACTACATTCTAATTAAATATTAAAAATAATAGAAGTGTTGACCCTAAAAAAATTAGCCAGGCACTGATATTAGTTGTTGCTACTTCTTCAGTACTTCGGATAAAAGTACAAAACATCAAAGTGTTCACGTTTCTTTGCATTGTCGACAAACTTTGTGTATGAAGAGGATCTATAAAGTTGAGATTATCTTTCAATTCTCACTTTGTTTATTTTTCAATGATCTTGGATAATGATTAGACAGGAGTTGATGGGAAGTGACTCAGCTCTAGGGACCAGAAGATTGAATTAGATAACTACCAACCTCAAGGAGCTCCAGACGTTTCAAATAATGCTGTCCGACACCCGCATTGCTTTTTTATGGATCAGGTTGTGAAACATTTATATGGTTATAATTTATGAAAAGAAATTTAATGATGTTATCTGCTTAATCAGAAGAAATTAACTTCAACCATGGACTAAAATAACACTTCATGACAGCAAAATATACAGAAAATAATTGATGTTCTTATTCAAATAATAATAATAATAATAATAACAATAATAATAATTGATGTTACCTGCTTAATCAGAAGAAATTAACTTCAAACAATGACTAACATACCATTTCATTACCAAACAGGATCTTTTACTACTAAACGAAAGCAAAATCTACAGACTGAAACACAAATATACGCGTCATATTGGTGTCCCTACTCCCAGGGAGACGGCAAATGGCCAAAGAATCGCTAGACCTTGGAACCTTTGAAGGTACTGGGAAAAACCTTCTCCAATTGGGACTTGGGAGGTCTTTTTACTTTTTCTGATTTAAGTCACACACAACTCATCATGCATATAAACATTAAAGTTGCTCACAGCATCACTGCCAATATACAAGCAGTCTTTTCAAGTGTGGCTCAATGAAATCTGGTGGGAATATACTCATTTATTCTGAGAGGGAGGCTGTAAAACTCATCATTTCTGACATCTCCCTTCCTGTGCTGGAAGGGTCTCCACCACGGAATTCCTCTGTCAGCGGCTGTCTCTCTTGCTTGTAGCGTGTTATCAAGCAGTGTCCCGATGATTATTGCTACGGTTGGAGGAGATGAGAAGATTGTATTCAATATGTCATTAAACTGGTCCAACACCACAAAATGTTTATCAGTGACACATACACCGATAGAAAGATAATTTTCAATACATGATCATCAAACGATTTAACTCAACAACTCGATACTAATATTATCCATTTGCACGTCGGTGCTTGCCTCTTCTATATGCACTGCAGTTGGGATTTTACTATTATTCTATGCCACTGGGATATCAAAAATTCTCATGCATCTTACCACACTTCTTAACTTCCAATAGAGAAGGTTGTGCTACATGAAATATGAACATGGAAATATTCAAAAGTATATGTCTACATGGAACTTACCCATCCACCACCTGTAGCGACTGGGCCATGACCCTCAGGAGAGGTATTCAAGATAAAGTATTGAGAAATTGATATCCCAAGGAACAGAGTGAGGCCCAAAACATAGATGTTTCTCAGAGAATTACAATTTGCAAACTGTATGAATGAAATTCCAGTAGCAGCTGCAGAAAGAGATACCAGAAACGGAATCAGCAAAGTCCCATTAGAAAAGTTGAAAGGAATTAATAATCGAACACAGAACACTGCAATGATAATAAATTTACTCACCGACAATGCCTAATAGAACACAGTATATGGCCGCAAAGATTGGCAAAGGAATGGATGCAAAGAAGGCACCAAACTTCCCTGAGAAACACAACACAATTGTATAGAATATGATAAACAAAATAGCAGAATTCAGAAGATGTGATTTGAGGGGTAGAACAAACCAAATATAGAGAAGAATATCATGAAACCAGTCGAAATCTGCACCACTCTTCTGCTGCCTATGTGCGTTAGTCCAAGAAGGCCAACATTTTCCCTGCCAGACCATTCAGAATCAGAATCAGATGGTGAGTCGAAGAACATTTCCTATGACACCAGTATGCTAGGGTCTCTAATAAGAAGTTAAGAACACAAAGAAGTACACATCAAACACAGAACATTGAATCCAAAAATTGTTCATTTTTATTATGTCACTTAAGGTTCCTTATGATTAAGTCTTAAAAGACCAACAATTAAGCCATGATATTAATAAATCAATCATAAAAGCATAGTTGCTTACACAGATGCAGTTGTACCAACAATAGAACCAAAAATCCCTTCAAGTAGCATACCGAGACCCTGCACTCAATAGAACATCTTTTACTTCATGAATGGTCAAATGGTAACTGGTTTGCACCTGCATGAAAGAAAGTAAAGCACCACGACTAGGAAAGAGCAAAGTGATCTATGACTGAACCTGCAGACCAATACTTCGGCTGAAGACATGTGCTGGAGGTGCTGTTGCACCTGCAAGCCGTGATGCCGCAAAGAATGCTCCAGTTGACTGCATCACAAGTTATCAAATGTGAGATCAGTTTTTGAACAGCATACTTCTCTACTGGGTCAATGAAATGACAAGGTAAGCAATATTATACATTTTAGATTGTATCATTTAGAATATAAAGTAAACTGAGATTCACAGCTTAGTGATAAGTATGAGCTAAAGTAGGCCAAAATTGTAAATTACTGAAATTTAAATCAATATATATATATATATATATATATTATTTCATTAAATCTAGTTGAAATCATCAGAAATGGCAATGGAACCTCTGCAGATGTAACGAGTGCTGCTCCTATCATCCCAAACACATGGCTGCTCTGAATATGGGAGTACCCCACTGAAATGGGTATGGAATCTTAATCCTATATTAGAAACGGCAACAAATAATTTGTTATGCAAGGGATGATTCTCATCGAGAAATTTCTAAGGCAATTAAATAAAGAGTAACAATCAAATTATCTGGACAATACCAAGGAGCAGATGACAAAAGGCCAGAACCATCTGTACGGCAACTGAGTTTGGTCTTCGATGAAACATTGTTGTAAGCACCAGCAGCGGTGAGGATAGCAGCAAATGCCCAAACAATTCCAATGCAGACAAGCAAAGCAAACCTCTCAACTATGAAATGAGTCTTATGATGGAGATGCTTCAAATACTGCATAAGGCACATTTTTACATGTGTAAAGAATTAGATTGGTATAACAATACTCATACTAACGATCTTAACAACAAATATTACCTGTTGGCCAACGACCAGAAGAATTAGCATCGGCAATCCGAGTTCCACACAATTACCAAGCTGTGTAAAGCATAATAAATAGTACGAACAAATTGATTTAGACAAGTCACAGATTTTTAATATCACCAAAAAAACAGAAAGCTTTGATTTGACAATTACCAGTGGGAAGCCCCTTGAGAACAGACCAAGACCAACTACACAAACCACCGGTACAATGACAATAGGAGTAAAGAACCTGGGGATGAAGGAAACAAGACAAATAGAAATTCCAGTTATAAGACCAAATTAATATTCAAGAACGAGCCGAACGGCATAAAGCCATAAGTTAAAACCAAGCTAAAGGGATTTAAGAATTACGGTAGATTAGAAATTTTATTTTCTATTTGATGATTGATTACATTACCTTGTTAGATTACCCCAAGCCCTACTATACCCGAGTATTATATTGACAAATGAAGCAACAATTAGTGATCCTTGAATAGTTCTGATTATGTGGACAAAAGCCTGCAAGCACTCACATCAGAGCAATCAGACGAAAATGGAGATTATTAAAGTAAATAGTTAGAGAACCAGAGTCTAAGGTAGTAACAGGTGAATGGCCCAACCATACATCTAACAAAAGAGGTCCAGTTGCAATTACTCGAACATGTTTGAAAGATAAATAGAAAATCACACTGAATTTAAATCAAGAAAGAAAGAGCAAGGTGTTGTAAAAACTATTCATTCATTCATTCATATGATTAGAAGCATGATAATATTTGTGCATCTTCAGAAAGTCATTGATGTTACAAAATTTGAAAAGAAACAACATGCTGCAGAAAATCAGAACAATGTCATACTAGTCCCTTAACTTAAAATAAATAAATAAATATATCTCAGAAAAAAATATATGAATTATGGAATCATCTTAATATATATCTTTTCGAATGCTTCTCAATTGTACTTTCTGTACCTCATGCCCATCTGTGACGGTTTCATCACTATAATCATTAATGATCGACAGCACAGGCAGAATGAAAGCAAAAGATGGACCCATTACTGTAGGAAGCCTTGTTCCGATAAGGGTTTGCAGCAGCGTATTAATTCCCGACATTAACAGCAACGTCTGAATCACTCGAGCTTTGTCACCCTGTTCATAGCAAAACCAAATTGAGATAACATAAGTTGAGAGATTCATCCATACCTGTAGGTTGTTACAGAACTGGTAGATAAGCATACATTGGTACCACCCGTTTGAGACACAAGCGTTGTGGCGATTAAGACCACAGTTCCAAGCATAACAATATAGTGCTGGAAAGCCAGTAACATTGCTTGAGCTGCAAAATCAAATTCGATTAATTAAATTTACCAGAGCATAACCAAGAATCAATCCTGGAACCTTATTTACTCAAAATAAACAAACGAATAAATAACCAAAATCAATATAACAAGAAAATTCAATAGTTCAAGAATGGTTTCAATAATTAGATTCATATTAGATTAAGATTTAATTAGTTGAATCATCCATGGAACGAACAAAAAACTTAAAAACAGAAAAGGGATTTTTTGATAAAGGAATAGTTATACAAAACTAATATACAAAATAGAATCAGAATCACCAAATATGAATATGTAATCAGTACAATAGATATAAAAAGAACCCAATAATAATAATAATAATAATAATAATAAAGAAACCATGGATCATCTCACTTCTACACCAAGCCACATAGACGTAGACAAGCAGCAAAAGATTTTGAAATTTAATAAGTAAAAAAAAAAAAGGAAAAAACAAGCTTTCACTTTACCATTGAACCTCAACTTTATTCAGCTTTTTATTGCAGAATAAACAAAAAGAACACAAAATAAATTAGAAAGTGCAACAGAAGCAGACCCAGAAAACAGCAGAAGCAGACCCAGAAAACGATCAACAACAAAAAGACAGCAAAAGAGAGGGAAAGAGACACTAACGCCAAGAGGGGTTGGAGTGGATGCAGTACTGGAGCTGCTGGAGTTGCTCGTTCGGTGTCCAAGTAGGCCCTCTCGAAAGCGCAAGAGAAGGCGGTGCAGATGGTGGTGGCGCTACCGCCTGAGGTGGCGGTGGATGCTGGTGGTTTGCTGTTTCCACCATCTCTTTCTTCTCACTTTATATTGTCTTCTTCTTGTTCAGATGATTACAATGGTGAAAATGAGAACCAGTTTTGTATTCTCTTGATTATTGTAGCTGCGAATCGCCGACCACGAGAAAAATCATTACAAAACAAAACAGCACATACAGCCCAAAATATACAAAAGAAAGACCGTTTTAAATCCTGCCAACAATGGAACAAAAATTAAAACTTACCAGAAAGATGAAAAA
Organism: Litchi chinensis; assembly: GCA_019925255.1. NCBI lineage: Eukaryota > Viridiplantae > Streptophyta > Magnoliopsida > Sapindales > Sapindaceae > Litchi > Litchi chinensis. The sequence goes on from CM034468.1 coordinate 12,414,892, forward strand.
TAAATGAAAGTAGTTAAATAAAAGCACTTCTGGTCATTTATTAAACACAACACATAATATATATATTGTAATTTGCAAGGTAGCTTCTACAAAACCTGAAGAGAGAGAGAGAGACGGTGACGGGAAGATTGATGGAAAAATAGAGAGAGATAGAGAGAGAGTGAGTTTGGATTACGTTAAGGTTGTCGTGTTTCGAGACTCATGATACAAAAAATCTGATAACGCATGGGCACCAAGCTAGCTTGCACTTATTACAAGCTTTTCCTTCTTCCAATTTGACATTCTTGTTTTGTTTATATTACCATTATGCCATCTCTTAACAAGGTAGATTTCCACATGTTTGCCTCGATTAATTTCCAGAATTTTGTACGATTCTCTGTTGTTTAATTGAATGAACTTGGAAAGTGGAATCTTAATTTTGAATAGTTAGTTGAAGGGTCTGAATTGTCTAAAGTCTCTAACTCTACTTTTTTTTTTCCCTATAATTACAATTGAATTGTCTTTGACCCAAAGCAAGGTTGTGTTGTCTTCCTCTGACTAAAAGACAATCTTTTTTTAATGCAATTCTATGGTCATAATTGGGCTTTTTGGACACTTAATAATTCACTTACCTTTTTTGAACTTCAAGATGGGCTAACTTTTTTCGGTCGTCAAAAAGTACATAGCTTAGAAGAATGAAGTTAGATTAATATGTGTTATACAAAAATAATTGGGTGCATAAGGCGTGGGAAATGTTGTAGTCATATTATCATAATCTTAGACGATTTTCTAATTTTTTTTTTTTTAAATAACTCAATTGATTTTTTAAAATATAACAAAATATTTAATATTTATATAAAGTAGACATCTATCAATCATTAATTCAAATTATGTAATATATATGTACATAAATTATTAATTATATGAAATGATATTATTTTGATGGTGTGATATTAATATGACACGGATTAAGTATACAGTCAAGCCACTGAAGTTTATCTTAATCCTTAAATGATTCATTTGTCAAATCAAATTCTCAATTATTCTAATATTACAGTGATTAGATAACTAATCAATCAGACCATCACCGGCCAACGGATTAAAAAGATAAAGCAAACCAACTTTAACTTTTCCAATAATTTCATGCCCCATAATCATTGCCTTAGCCTACTCGAGAGATAAAAAGCTTTGATGGGCTCATCATTATTCAAGCCATGAAAATTACACTCTAACCTCCAAAGCAAGAGTTTTCAATAGTCTCATTCCAACCTGGAAACGCGAATGTACAATATTCTAAACAGTGGCACTAACAGTAAATGTGGAGGGAAAAGGGTGTCACCTTTGGTAATGCAAGCGGCTATATAAGATCCAGCCATTCACGAGAGATTTAAAATTTCGCGCCAGCCACGTGCAGGCCATAACGATGCGAGGGGACATGATCTATTCTCATTGTTTATTATTATTATTTTTTTAAAAGAAGTGAAATAGTTTTATAACGATGCTTGCAACCAGTATAGGCTCTGAAGTCTGAATCATGGCGTAATCATCCTGCTTATGTGTCTTTTTTCATATTTATAATATCAAGATTTTAAATTTGAAGCATAGACGATGGCACCGGCCAGAGTTGCCTTTTTATTGATCAATAGAGGCTACATGTGCAGAGGCAGAGCCAGTGAAGAAGACAAGGTTACATACCAAATCTCTTACAGTTGATATTTTCTTCAATATATATATATATATATATATATAAAACCCGGTAAACGAGTAGGATTCTGAATCGTGGATGTAAAGTATCTTGTAAACTTGATATAATAAGTTTGTTTAGTCAACTTTGAACATCTAAATTAATGAAATGAGCTTGCGCTGGTTGCTGCTCAGTCATTTTCAAAACAATATTGAATATTGCTTGCAGTACAAAGTTTGAAGAGAGAAAAAAGAACAAATTAATCTCATCAATAAACAATAATTTTTACAAAGATCTTAGGAATTGGTATGTTTGATCTACTTGTAGAATTTCTCTCATATTAATCAGGCAGGAAGAGGATAGAGAACATGCATGCCCAATGAACATCACTATTCCAGTGCTGTCTTCTTGGATCAGGAGGAGGAATGGATGGTCAGCCACAAAATCCATCTCATCGTCAAAATAAGAAGATGCAAACTCAACTAATCCTGATGCAGCTTCTGTTCCTTCTTCATTAGCCTCAATGAAAGACTATTGGAATATGCCTGAAACATATAGGTCGCTGACTACAGGCGAGTCAACCATCTCCGTCAAACCTGAAGCCATTAAACTGAATGCTCTTATGGCATTCTTTTTCTGGCTAGTACTCATGAAAGCTCCATTAACAAGGTGACAGAAAGTCATAGTCTTTATTCAGGTTTGGACGCATGGAATTTTCCATTCCAAGCTCCTTTGAGCAGAATGCTACTGATAGTGGGTTGTCATACTTTTTCTTCACAAATTTCTGTCATTAAATTTTCCTGAGGTTTAATATTGACCAAGTGCCCATAGCTGTAGACTCTCTTTTATCATCAGTTATTCACTTATCAAAGACAAAAACTAGTTTAAAAATATAATAATAATAAACCCACCCCAACTCCTTGTTAGCAGAATTCAAATGAAAATTTGCTATTTATTTATTTATTTTTCTGGCTCTCTGATGCTAAGTTAAATAATTGTTGAGACCTAATTAGGATAAGACTTTATCACATGATCTGGAAAGCCGTTTCTAGAAGATGGAAGAAGTCGACTCATATTTTTAGTGAAAAAATTACCACATTTTACGTGGTAGACACTCAAACCTATCTCATATTGCTGGGCAGGTGGATTGGTGACTAGTACTCTATCAACTCACTTCGGAGCGAAAATCTCTTATTTAACAATAAGATGTGATGAAAATTTAACAATCATTTTATTTATGATGGCAGTGGATTTTCAAAATCGAATTAACTTCATATGAATTTTTTGTCATCCTTAATCATTTTGAGTTCAACATGATGTTACCTATGAGATTATTTTTTCCATGTATATATTCGACACTATTCCTATTGATTGAGTTTCATAAAAATATATATACAAAAAGTCAAGTTTCATATATATATATATATATATATATATATCAAGTAGTTGTAAAATCCTTCAACATCATTTTCTTCATGCAGTGTAAATTTCGAAAGGTGAACAAGAAGATATCTTTATAATAAACAATAATTCTTACAGAGATTTTAACTCAAAACTCCTTATAGTCAAACAACTTCGCCTCCCCTCTTTACTTTTTCTTCTATTATTAACGTAGGCTAATGTTTCCATCCAAAATAAATAAATAAATAAATAAATAAAGGGCTAATGTTAACTACACTCTGTAACCATTGGGCCTTTGCCACAAAAACACTACATCATAAGGCTGCAGCAACAAAGTCACGGCCCATTTAACTTGGCTCCGCATTAAGTTTTCTAATCGTACAAATACATAACAACTTTAGAAAAAAATAAATTAAATAAAACAATTCACATAAATGAAAACAATAGCTATTAATATAACGTATCATCATTGTCCAATGTAGTTTTTGATAAAAGTTGCTAATTTATTTTCACAATGTCACAGATTTGAGTTATCATATATCAGGTGATATTTAGGTATAAGTGTATATTATATGTTGATAACCATTATCTGATGAAGCTTTGTATAGAAATTATTGTTCATTTAACTTGATAATATCTTAATTTTAAGTTTTAACACATAAGATTGCATATAAATATGTGTGGCCATCACCAATGTTGTAAAAATCACTACTCACTAATCGATCGGCAAGACAGCGATTAGTGATTTATCGGTTATTCGATGATTAATCGATGAGTACTATTCATCACAGTCAAAGTGGGTCAAATCTATTAAAAAAAAAAAAAAACTTAAAAGAGAGGTTAATGTCATTATGGTTAGAATTTAGATATTAACGTAATTTCATCAAACATTAGGGAGGAATGTGTAATTTGTCCTAATATATATACAAACCTGACACACAAACCCTCACTCACCAGTTACGACCGCTTTTCACCATTTTCTCTCTCTCTCACTCTCTCTTTCTCAATCTCTCTCTCTCTCTCTCTCTCTCTCTCTCTCTCTCTCTCTCTCTCTCTCAATCCTTTTTTTTTCCTCATGACATGCTCTCTCTCCACTATCACCACCACACTTTTGTTCCTCCTTCTCCTCACTGCTGTTGCCATCACCGATGATTGAGCCGCCATGCAGTCACTCTCTGGTCTCCCCTCCGATTGGTCACGGCGTATTGCAACTGAAAGGGCGTTGGGTTGAAGCTCTTGGGTTCCTTCCCAAACAACATCTCCTTTCTCTCCTAGGTGTGAACCCTCTCTTTCTCTCCAATCAACTTTTTGGTGGTGATTGGGGTGTTTTCCGATCGGTTTTGTGACCAATTTTGTGCTAAGTTGAACCGATTACTCAGTCAACTCGATTGATTACTTACCTTCGCGAGTAGAACCTTTGATCTGGGGATTATTGAACCGGTAGGGTGTCAGTCACCGATTATCCAACGAAAAATTGATCGATTTGGCCAACATTTTTAACAATGCCCACCACCTAATATGACTTTGTGATGAACATTCATCTTTCAACTTAGTAGTATATTAAGTTTAAGTTACATATTAGATGATGTATATGTCAGGTGGTATTAGGGATGTAGCCAAGAATTCCTCCAGGGCAGGCTTAAAATAAATTTTTTAAATGAACACCGATGTTATGAAAACATTTTATAAATTAAAAAATATAGATATACCTAGTTAACGAAAATAATTAGAAAAAATAAATATATCTATTTAAAGAAAATATAACAAGTCTTACTTACACCTTAAAAGTAATATAATAAATAAACAAAAATAAAAATAAAAAGATTGAATAAAATATAAAAAGAAACATAAAATGTAAGTAAAATGAGACATCAATCAAACTGCAACTTAAGATAATTAAATATTAAATTGATCAAATACGAATTATCATGTAATAATGTTATAACATCAATAATCTTTTGCTATACTTAGACAATCTATATTTTGACAATTATAATTCATAATCAGTATCACTCTTTAAATTAAAGAGTGCATTAAGAAAAACACCAAGATATTAAATTTAAATAATATATTATACAACTAATATTATGATTAAAAAAAAAAAAAGCAAGGTGTGAAAAATTTAAGTAAAATTTCAGGTCTAATATATGAAATAAAATAATTATATATGCAATATTTGAATAGAATTATAAATATAAACAAGAAAATACATATCATAAGTTTGGAATAAATACATATTTAAACAAATAAATAAATCAATAAATAAATAAATATCATAAACTAAATATAATTTTATTATTATAATTTTTATTTTTTACAATGTGGACTTATGTGGCTTGATGATCGTCCCTGTGTGGAAAATTGAAAGTGAAAAATACCAAAAATAACAAAACCAAAAACTGAAAATTCGTTTTCATCCACCAATTTTTTTAAAAAAATCTACTTTAACCTCTTAAACAAATAATTTACAGTCTATACCCAAGATACCTAAATTGGCCCTAATCGAAAACTATGACACTGCCATTATCTTTCAAAAAAATAAAAATAAAAGGAAAGTGTAATTATGGAATTGCCCTCCTATATATAAAATGAAAAGCTGAACTCAAATTCAGTTCAGTCGTCCTCTATTAAACCACACAAGTCGATGAACAATTTGTACAATCACCAGCCTTCTCACACCATCGTCGATATTCACAAACCGTTGTAGACCATTGGCGAGTTGATCGTTCTCCTCTATTGGTGAAGGTACGCCAATATGTTCTGGTTTAGTTGAGTTCACGACTTTTGGATCTTTTTTTGCGATTTGTAAAGTTGATTTGTGTTTTATACATTTGGTATTGATGATTAGGATGAGATTATGTTATATTTGGTTAGGATGTGATCGAATTTGGATTGAAAATCTAGGTTTGGTTGAGTTCGTAGTGTGCAATGACGATCAACTTTTGTTGGTCAACATATCTCGGCGTCGAGTCAAGTCAACCAACTAAGGTCGATCAGCTTTTGTTGTCGATATAACTCGACATCAGCATATCTATACCAATAAAAGCTTATAAGCTTTAGTGATCGAATAGATGTCCATATACCTTGATGACAAAGTGGACCGACTTTTATTGGTATGAACATTGACGTTAAGTCATGTCGACCAACTAATGCCGATCAATTTTTGTTGGTCCGTGTACCTTGACTTTGGAGTATGTTGACCAACAAAAGTCGATCGACTTTTGTGATCGAGTAGATGATCCATATAACTCGATCACAAAGCAGATTGACTATTGTTGGTACACATACACAGACATCGGGTCATGTCGACCAACAAAGGCTGATCGACTTTTGTTGGTCTATGTACCTCAATATCAACGTATATGTACCAATAAAAGTCGATCTGTTTTTGTGATCGAGGTTATGGTCCACATCGCTCAATCACAAAGCGAATTGACTTTTGTTGGTCCATATATCCCAACGTAGAGGCATATTTATAAACAAAAGCCGATCGGCCTTTTTTGGTGCACGTAACCCAACGACAGTGTAAATGGACCAACAAAGACTTTTTTTTCTATTTAAATAAAATTAATTTAATTAATTAATATTTAGAAAATAAATTAATTTAAAAGTTAATTAATTTCAATAAAATGTAAAAGAAATTTAATTAATGAAAAATTTTTTAAAATAAATTATTTAACTAATAAAAATTAAATTAAAAATAAATTTAAAAGTAAATGTATTGAAAGTAATTAAATTATAAATTAATGAAAATAAAAAAATTAATTATTGAATTTATCATTTAATTAAAGTAATGTTATTATTTTTATTTTAATTAATTTAATAAGTTTAGATTGATTTATTTATTAACATTTAAATTATAAAAGTTTAATAAACTGTTTGTTGCTTTTCTTTCCTACAAATGCAATTCAATGATAGGCACATTGTGTAGATTATTCCGAATAGAATGTTGAAGAATATATATAATAGTTTCAAACATATTGGTTATCTAAATATATTTCTTTCATAGAAACATCTCCTAAAACGTTTTGAGAAAAAGAGTTTGATTGCATATTTTATAAAAATGCTCAGTCAACAGCTGCTTGTTACTCCCCTAATGCTAGTCATTTTTGCTAGAGAGTTGGTATAACTTGATTTACGCCCCAATGAGATATGGTTTGAAATTAGAGAAATAACATATAGGTTTAGAAAGTAAGAGTTCTTATTAGTCGGGCATGTCGACCTACAAGTCCTTAAGGCAAGGCAACAGAGCAAAAATAATCTTCTATAATGATGTTTCGAAGGAAATTTATTGAGATTGGTTGAAATTGGAAAAATATAAGTGATAAGGACATCTTGAAGTTGGTTAATATAGTCATTGCCTTCAGTTTATTCTAAAATTTTGATGATCGGTTTAGGGTGGACGATTATCTGTGGGTTTTGATAGAAGATGCTGATTTGTGGAATTCGTTCCCCTAGGCTACAATCGCCTACAATAGACTTCTAAAATACCTTTGTTAGGTGTTTAATAAAGATCAGCTTATGATTGGACTTAACATTAATTTGTACGAATTTATTTGGGTATTTCTGGTACAACACTTAGTATATTTTTTATAATAGTAATGAAAATTGTCTAGTGTTTATATATATACTAACTAAATGTTTATTAATTTTTTTGTTAAATCCTATGAAAATTGCAGTGATGGCTGGTCGAAATGTTTCTATGGTTAGGAAAAAGGGTAAGGAAGAGAGCTAGAGGAGGCAAAATGTTAATGCTAAGGCATGTGAATTGGGTCTGTAATAACAAAAAACAAATAAATTGGTTTAATGAGCTTTCTTGTGTTAGTGTCTAAGCTAAGCTACATTTAGTTCTATTTTTTGTACTATTCTTGTTTGTAATAATGTTAAGTATGTATTTTATATTATATATATATATATTGTGTAGTTAACAGGAGCAACTAGTACCCTTGAGCCTATTACCGCGGAGAGAGAAAATGATTATTAAAAGTCTTTCAACTCTATACATTTGCTTAGCAAAAACGCCTATAAAATGGGCAGCGGAGAGGGTGCTAATGATGATGAAGATGTTCATTCGGAGAAAAAGAAGGGTGAAAGGGAGTCGACTAGGGAGGAAAAGGAGCAATACCATTATGATATCCTAGTTCCACGAGTCGACTCAGAGACTACATATTCAGAGGTAGAGACAAAAGGAGTGAATGACAATGCAAACAGATGTCCTACATTCTTCTATCAATGTCATCATTGTGAAAACAAAGTCTACCAACTACGAAAAATTGACATTTTTAGGAGTTCCCATTGTGAACATCTCACTCCTAATATAGTTATTCCTATTGTTTAAAAACTCGATCAAGTTGGTCGATTTCTCATTGAGAAATCGTCGCTCGGTCGATTATCGATCTGAGAACCCCTAGATCGGGGGTTCAATTAAGAGTTGGTGCAAAATCCGCCTAACTCTAGCCCGACTTGACTGACTCGGTCATTTTTTTTTTTTTTACCCAATGACGTCATTTTGGTGTGCCAAAAGTACACAATTTTGGCATCATGTACAAATAAATTAAAGCAGCCTTAAGTCGTCATTTCTTCTTTTCTATCTTCTTTACTTTGTTCTGCTGGTGGTGCGTTACTGCTGCCACTGTTTTCTCGACCTAGTTTATCGCTCCATACGTCGCAGTTGCCGTCAACATCACTGTATCTATCACCATCTTCATTTATGATCACCATGAGTTTTTTTTTTTTTTTTCATTTTTTTTTTTGGCTTTCACCACTCTTTTTTCACATATATTTGTTTGGGGTCGGATGATGAATTGATGATTGATGGATTACACAAGCTATAGTTGTGTAAGAAATTTGGATTTTGGAGTTAATCATGTGATGTCTTAACTCTTAACTCTTAAGTATATTTGTTTAGGGTTTTATACTTTTGTTACATTGATGGAAACATGAGATTTAAATTCTTGTGTTATGTGTTTCAATTCATTTTATGATATTGTGTTATATACTATTTGCTTTGTAACAGATATTAGGCACACTGATATGTTTATTTAACAGCTGGTTTACATAAGGTTATATCAGGTTTTACACTTTTATCACTTTGATAGAAAAATATATTCTTTAGCTATATTTGTTTAGGGTTTTGTACTTTTGTTTAGTGCTAGTATATCATTTTCAAATAAATTTGTTTAATAATTAATATTTGTTGTGTAAATGTATCCATGCTTAAATATTTGTTTGATGATTAGATTGTTTTATATTTATAAATTATGCATAATGAATCTTCAGGAGCTTTCGTTACCCCATCTGTCAAATAGAATCCAGGTGATATCGGATAAGATTATGGGAAGCTGGTTGATCCAAACATTATAGAAAGAGTGCAGTGCATATTGTATGGAAAGATTATGTCTGGAGGGATACATTGATTGAAAGAACATATGACTCATTTATCCGAAAATGTGGCTAAATATACAAAGACAAAATAGGAGGATACAAATAGATGTAGGAATACACTTATGGAGTCAAAAAATAAAAAGAGAAGTAAGATGATTAAAGAGAAATTGAAGAGAGGAGAAGTAAATATCAACCAACTAGAGGAGATGAAAGAAGTATAGGTAAGAGAGGGTAAGAAAAGAGCCTTATCATCTTGGCCCAATAGATAGGTTTACAAAATCTATTAGTCCGGAGTTGTCACTAAATTTAGGGAAGTCAATGCGACAACAAAACATCAATGAAGCACTTTTTAAAGAGAGACTCGATCATGTGCACAATTGAGTGACAACTTGAATGTTTAATAGAGCTGTTCCATGGCATGTTGTTGTGAATGATGATTTCATGCATGCTTATGAAGCAATCGTTCAGTTTAGATTGGGTTATAGGCTTCCAAAATATTATTAAATCAGGGAGCGATATTTGCCAAATAAGGTGGAAGAAATTAAGTTGTTGAAAAGGTAAGAAGAAGAGTGAGCTAAAAATGCTTGCTCAATTACAACGGATGCTTAGACGTATAGAAAAAAGAGGAACATAATGAATTTTGTATGTGAATTGCACGTATAAATTTCATATAATTTATCTACTATACAATATTAGATGCTCAATTATATTATTTAATTTATATTTGATTGATATATGATTATTGCAAGTTAGGAACTGTTTTCCTTTCTTCCAAGGAATGTTTTGATGTGGCACACATTACGGAATACATTTTTGAGTATGTGAATGTATGCATTGAACAAGTCAGACTTGCAAGTGTTGTTTAAGTAGTAACCAACAATGCTAATAACAATATGGCCGCTGCCAAGATTTTGAAGAATAAAAGGCCAAACATATTTTGAACCTTATGTGTTGTTCACACCATCAACTTCATGCTTGAAAGTATTGGTAAGCTTTCGAGGTTCAGCAAGTATATTGAGCAAGCAAAGTAGTTGACAATCTTCATTTATGCTTATCACAAGACTTTGACAATGATGAGGTTTTTTACAAAAAAGAATGACATAATGCAGTCGAGAAAGACTAGATATGCATTTGCTTTCCTTACTTTGCAAAACTTGATGGATTAAAAAAAAAAACATTTTGAAGACAATGATTGGTAGTAAGGAATCAGAGAAGTGTAAATACTTAAAAAGTAAAAAAGAGAAATTGACCTACGAAACTGTGATGAGTTTGTGGTTTTGGAATGATGTAACATGTTATTTAAATGTTTTTACAAATTTGATTAAAGTATTGAGACCGGTAGATCGGGATAAAAAGCCATCAAAGTTTTGGTTACATGGAAAACTAAAAAGGGCTAAACAAGATATTAGAAAGGCATTGAACAACGTGAAAAATAATTATCGGTCTGTTGACGTCCGGAAACGGTCAACCAGAGATTCTGGGGCCCAGACGGCGGACTTGGTAATTAAGGATTGATTGGTACTGGTTGAAGGGTAGTAAATGGTGTATTAATGGGATGCTAGGTTGGTGACAATTAATTCGGGTGGAGGAATGTTGTTCCTGGTAGTTGGTCGGAGTTAATAAACTGATGAACAAGTAATTAAAGGAAATGAGAGAAAGGAAGAGAGAAAACACAGGGGTTTTCACGTGGTTCGGTGACTGCACCTACGTCCACGGTCACTCTGGAATAATTCCGGCAGAGTGATGGTTATCTAGCATTAAGCTTGTTGTACAGTGAAAATGTCTCCCCTCTTTATAGAGGAAGGGAGCTCACAATAAAATAATACAAAGGAAAAGTTTACACGTTATAGGCAATGGCTAGTTTCAACTAATCCTGACATTGCCATGCTGCATTAATTGTAAAGGTAATGATGATTTCCTCCCTGCACAAGTCTGCATTAATTACACCTGAAGAAGTCTTCACTTCATTAAATGCTTCTGGGTAATTGTGTAAACAGTGTCTTGCTGGAAATCATGGGGGTTGGCAGTTCTGACAACTTGCTGCACACGGTTTCTTATAGGTGGACTTTCTGGTCAGCCAGATGTATGCTGGAGAGGAGGTGAGGCGATCTGGAGGTTAGCGCGAGCTCGCGAGCTCGCGATTGGCGCGACCTCGCGGGCTCCTCGGGCTGAAAGCATTGGCAGGTGACATGCTGAAGAACTGTTGCTAGCTCGCGACCTGGATGGCCTCGCGAGCTGGGCTTGCAACCGTTGCCTCTGTCTTTGGGCTTTCTGGGCCCTTGCTTCTGTTCAAATTAAATGGGCGTGTACTGTTGCTAGTTGGGCCGAACCAGAAAATGGGCATAACATCAAGCCCCCCAGCTCTCTGTGCGTTTTGCGGACTGGGAGCTGAAATAAACACACAAATGGCGCCCATTTTCAAATCTTCTGGTTCCGTTTCAATTTTGGTACTGTAACCGCTGACACGTGGCGTCCATTCAGGCGTTGGAGCCGAAAAACGTGTCTCGGGACCGTACGCATTAAATGCGCACGTCTTGTAACTGACAGACGTGATGGCGTGTGACCGAGATCGATGCTCAGCCGTTGGATCTTTGGCGGTTACACCTTTATGCTGGATCGGATGGCTAGGGATGGACGAGCTGGCCTATATAACCCACGGGTCTCCTCATCTTCTTCTTTTTGCTTTCTTGGTACGACTACAATACTTTTTCTTTCTATCTTCCATTTTTTCCTTCACTTCTGCTTCTTCTGGCCAACTGTTTGTCACTGGACAACCCCTTCGAACTTCGCTACTACGAAGATTAGCCACCGTGCTCAGCATATCGCACTCGGTTCGAGCAAGGTAGTCCTCTTCTTGCTTTGTTGTTGTTTTTGTTGTGTTTTTTTTTTTTTTTTTTTTTTTGTGACATGGTCTGTCTCTGGTTAGGATTGTCGTTTTCTGCCTTCGTAACACGTCTGTTGGTCCCTGTGAGCTTGTTTGGCCCTTAGGGAGTCACTGTGTCGGTTGCTTGAGTACCTCTGTACGCTAGGGGCGACCTGTAAACATAGGATTAGAAATATGTAGACTTGGGGTGATATTGTACCTGGCAGATTCGTGTCTCTGGGCCTTTTCTGGTCCTTTAGAGACCAAGTGCGCGACCTGACAAGTAGGACAGCTGTCTTAGGAGTTCTTTTCCTGTGTCTTGTTAGGATCAGTATGCTGTAGGCGTCCTGATGTCATTCCTTCTGTGTTGTAGATGTCAGGTCGTTCGCGCACAGGTCGGGGCAGGACTGCTGCTTCCAGGAGGCAGGCAGGTCGCCAGGATAGCGAGGCTGAGGCTACGACCTCGCGAGCTGGTCCGTCGAGCGAGGAGATCGCAGGAGGGGACGAGGTCGCTGAGGAAACGGACACCCCTCCCTTTAAACCCATGTTCTCGTCGCTCACCTTTGATAAGTTGGAGGCTTGGGCCCGGGAAGTAACCATCCCCTTGGGGTGCAGGGCTAACGTTCCCGCGGGCACTGATCAAGCCGCTTATCCCCCTACGGGCTTTATTGCGATCAGCAGAGAGCATATGGAGCTCGGCTTCAGGTTCCCTATCCCTGGATACCTCAGGGATTTGTTAAACAGCCTCAATCTCGCACCGTTCCAGCTGACCCCAAACTCATACGCTCATTTGACCACCCTGGCTGCGGCGTTTCGTAAGTACGCACTAGGATTTCCCACACCCCGCATCATCCGCAGCCTTTACAGCTTCAAAGCGATCACTGGAAAGGAAGGGTTGTACTACGCCACTCCTCGCCAGTCTTCTGACTATAGGGCGTTTCTGCCTCAGAGATGTACTAAGTCAAACGTAGGGGAGTACAAGTCCAACTGGGCCTGGTTCACGTGCCCCTCGATTGCTGGACTGAATAACACGAGCTTCGTGGAGGAACCTAGTAGGGACATGAGTGCTCAAAACAACATCAGTAGCATTATTCATATGTGCAAACATGCATAATGTTTATTTACTTATTTATTTATTTATTTATTTACGAGCTGACTTTTACTGTGCAGACGTCACAGCTCCTAAGGGTAAACCCAGGCAGGACGAGCTCGCTATTCTGAACTCTTTCGCAGCTGCCAAGGAACCAGAGGAGGACAGTTTCCCTTCCGGCAGCGAGCTGGTAGCTCGGGGTCTATCACCATCTGCTTCAAACCCTCTCTTGAATACAGCTCGGGACCTGGGAATAAGGGGGAGAGCGAACGAGGTCGCTTCTGCCCTTGTTGATCCTACCCAATCAGAGCCAGAACCACAACCTCTTCAACAAAGATCACCGAGCACGAGCTTCACCACCAGCACTTCTTCGGATAATATGGGAAGAAAGCTCACCATGTCTGTCCCTCCCCTCAGGTCAGTTCCACCTGCTAAGCCGGCCGAGGTCGTCAACGTGGACGACACCTCCTCAGACCACTCTCAAAGAGCGACCTCACAAGCTGCTGCAGTTGCCCCCTCTCCGACCAGGGCAGCTGCAGCTCCTCAAAAACGGGCTGCCCCACCCGCAGGACGGAGCTCTCCTCCAGCCAAGAGGGCCGCAGTCCCTGCCGGGGGGGACTTACCTTCGGGGCAAGAGTCTGAGGCCTTGACCAGGAAAAGAAAAGGAAAGGCCATAGCTCCTCCACCACCTCCAAAGCAGAAGGGCTTCGTTGCCGTCCCTTCGGTCGGTGGGGTCGTCATCGGACGGGAGCCAGGTACTGGAACGCCAGCACGACCGGCGAGGTCTGCAACAGTTGGACAGGCAGATTCTGGCCCTCCTCCTGATGCAGTCAAGGAGATGGAATTTTTTAACAGCTTCGTTGAGCTCGTTCCTGAAGTGATGGGAAAACGCAGCCCGCAGCTACAGAAAAAAGAGCTTTCAGGCCGTACTTTAGCGACCTATATAGCTCGCCAAGTTGCGCTGGTAAGGTTCATATCCTGTCATACTTTGATTCTGATTTTCCCCTTCCTTTTTAAAAGGATTTTGTACCATTTCTTTTGTTGTTTCAGCTCGGTATGGCGTCTGCAAAGTTAGTAAGGGAGGCAGACATTCACATCAACGAGGAAGAGGCCTTCAGGATTTCTCAGATACAGTTTGATGAGGAGAAGAAGCTGCTGCAGGAAGAGACCAATCTCCTTCAGAAGAACTATAGTGAGCTTTCTGCCAAGCTCAAAGATGCTGACGCGGCCTTGTCGCAGGAGACCGCTCGCAGGGAAACCGAAGCCAGCAAGGCCCAAGCAGAAATAAATAAGCTGAAGGGCGAGCTTGCTGATGTAAAGGTAAAGCTGCAGGTCGCTGAAGATAAAGTGAGCCAGCACTCATGGGACTTGGCAGCAGTCAAAGGGATGCTCGCGAAGTCTGAGGAGAAGCGGGCTGAGGCAGAGGCGAGCTTGGCTCAGACTAGGGAGAAGCTGACCCAAACTGCGGAGGGTATTGAAGCTAGGGTAGCTCGGGAGCGGGATAAGATCGAAGAAGAGGTCGAGAGGGAGTTCCTGTATAGCATGTGGGAGCACCATCCGAACTTGGACTATTCCTTCTTTGGGTCAGAAGGGGTCAAAATGATCCAAGAGTTCGTGGAGCTGGCTGCAGGTGCTCAGAGCACGCAACATGCTGATACTTCCTCTGCCCCTCCAGATAATCTACCTGCTGACTCAACCCCTTCGCCAGAGCAGGTCCCCGAGGTACCTTCAGTTTTAGAGAATCCTCCCATGTCTGAACCCACAGCAGAAGCTCCTTCTGATTTACCAGCTTCTGAGTCCGTTCCTGAGGCAGAGCCCCCAGCAGAAGCAGTAGTTGGTCCTGCTCCTTCAGACGCACCTGCTGATATCTGAAGCACTTTTATTTTATTTTCTCCTTTAAATTTTTGTAACTTTCCTTCATTTGTTGGAATTCATATGACGAGCTTGAAGCTCGGATTTATAAAACTAAATTTCCTGCACAATCTCGATATTTTGTCCAAGCATATATATGTATATTTAGTTACATAATAGGTAGCGAGCAGGTAATAATAACACAATCTTAAAGTGTTAAAATTTTGTTAAGGAGATCACAATCGCGAAAATTATATTAACTTTCAAACCTGCTAACTGCAATAAGCAATTTTACTCAAGCGCTAGCTCGTAAGGGCTTGGGCTCAGCAAACAACTTGGCTGAATAAGACGTTTTGTAAGCCTTGGAAGATTGGCAGGGACTTACTGTTAGTGAGGAGCTCGGAATTTCCTTGTCCTCCATGTTTTAATGATATAGAGCGTGTTTGTCAGCAACATTTTCCCAAACTTTGAGAGTTTAACTCGTCGCTTTATTCGCAGTCCAGGAGTGAGCCAATTTGGTGAATCCGCGAGCAGCTTTATATATGAGAGGCGTAGCCTTACCCCCTCCCGCGAGGTCGCGGGGCAATTAATACGCGAGTCCGCGGGCAGCTTTATATATGAGAGGCGTAGCCTTACCCCCTCCCGCGAGGTCGCGGGGCAATTATGGCTGCGAGCTAGTAAATGAACTCGATGCCTGACGTGAACCTCCGTTAATGAGGGTAACACGGATGAATTAAGCATCAGTTGATGAGGCGTTCTCAATTGAGGCCTTTTGTGGAGATTTATTGCCAGAACATGGTCGTGACTTTGGCAGGCCATTTCATGTGAGAACTCCGGTTAGCGAAAGATTCCTTGGAATTTATACAGATGTCTTCAAGGAATAAAAATATGTATATAAACATTTATGATAATAGATCGCAGCTTGATTACTTTGAGAAAGAAATTTCATTAGCTTTGCTCTTTTAATATGTACATTTGCTGGCTTATCCAGCCCGCTTTCTGCATCACATTTGACATATACAACAGAAAACAGGTGAAAGCATGCTTACAGACAATCGTCAAGAAAGAATCATGTACAAGGTTAGAGCGAGCTGACAGTTCTTAGGTGTAATATGGCCGCAAGTGCTCAGCATTCCAGGCACGCGGTAACTCAGCCCCATCCATGCTGGCTAAATGATAGGCTCCGTTCCTCAAGTCCTGCTTGATGAAGTATGGTCCCTCCCAGTTGGGCCCGAGTACTCCTTCGCTTGCTTTGCGAGCTCCAGGAAGGACTAACCTGAGCACGAGGTCTCCGGCTTTGTAGCTTCGAGCTCGCACCTTTTTGTTGTAATACCTGGCAACTCTTTGCTGGTATACTGCTACCCTTAGGCGAGCTGTCTCCCTTGCTTCCTCGGCTAAGTCCAGACTGGTCGCGAGAAGCTGGTCATTGTCCCCAGGTCGGAACGAGGCCCTTCGCTGGCTGGTCACTTCAAATTCTGCCGGTATCATGGCTTCCGTTCCGTAGACCATAGAAAACGGGGTCTCACCTGTGGAGTTGCGGACCGTCGTCCTATAAGCCCAGAGGACTTTCTGTAGCTCATCAGCCCAAGCCCCCTTTCTTGCTTCTAACTTGGTCTTCAGATTCTGTTTGATGATCCTGTTCACGGCCTCGACCTGACCATTGGCCTGAGGATGGTCTACAGCCGAGAAGCTCTTCACGATTCCGAGCTCATTACAGAAACCTATGAACTGTTCGCTGGTGAATTGGGTCCCATTGTCCGTGACGAGCTGCTGAGGGACCCCGAACCTGCAGATGATATTGTCCCACACAAACTTTTCTATCTTCGTTGTGGAGATTTCTGCTAATTCCTTAGCTTCGGCCCATTTAGTAAAGTAGTCAACAGCGACTACAGCGTGCTTGCAGTTTCCTCGAGCTGCGGGCAAAGGTCCGATCAGGTCCATTCCCCAGATCGCGAACGGCCATGGACTCACCATCTGCTGGAGGTAGGCTGGTGGAGCTCGCGGGACTTTAGCAAATCTCTGGCACTTATCACATTTCTTCACCAGGTCTAAGGCATCTTGCTTCATAGTTGGCCAGTAGAACCCCTGTCTGAGAGCCTTCTGGGCCAAGGACAATGCTCCCGCGTGGTTCCCGCAATGACCTGCATGGATATCGTTTAGCACTACCTCACAGTCTTCATCATCTATACATCGTAGCAGCGGGGTTGAGAATCCTTTCTTGTACAGCCTGTCGTCGTAAATGCAGTACCGGGCTGCTCTAGCTCGGATGCGGCGAGCTTCCAGCTTGTCTCTTGGCAGCTTCCCTTCCTGCAAGTAATTGATTAACGAGCTCATCCAGGAGTTAGGCCGAACCTGTACGGTCATCATTGCACCTTCGCCGTCGATGCTCGGAGCTGGTAAGAATTCCATAGGGAAGGACTCAAGGAGATCTGCGTCTTGGGAGGTCGCCAAGCGGGCGAGGGCGTCCGCATTGACGTTCTGCGCTCTGGGAATTTGGTTCACTTCAAACCTCTGGAAAGCCCCCAGTAATTCCTTGACCTTTTGGAAATACTTTGACATCCTTTTCCCCTTGGTCTGATATTCTCCCCTGACATGACAAACGATAAGTTGAGAGTCACTGAAAATCTTTACCTGTTCAGCTCGCACCTCCCTTGCTAGGCGAAGTCCGGCGAGCAATGCTTCGTACTCGGCCTCGTTATTGGTAGCTGGAAATTGAAACCTTATGGCACTCAGGATCTTATGGCCTTCCGGGCTGATCAGCATTATTCCAGCCCCTGAGCTTTGCTCGTTAGAAGATCCGTCTACATAAAGCTCCCAAACCTGGCCACCTGTTAGCTCCTCGTACTCTGGTACTGGCCCCGTGAATTCCACAATGAAGTCTGCAAGTGCCTGAGCCTTGAACGCCGTTCTAGGCTTGAACTCCATGTCGAACTGAGCGAGCTCGATGGCCCACTTGAGGAGTCTGCCAGAAGTATCTGCTTTCTGAAGGACTTGCCTGAGAGGGTACTGCGTGAGGACCTCAATCTGATGAGCTTGGAAGTAGGGGCGTAGCTTTCTGGAGGCGGTTACTAGGCAGTATGCGAGCTTCTCCATTCGTGAATACCTGGTTTCCGCGTCAACCAGTCTTTTACTGATATAATATACGGGCAACTGCGTCTTATCCTCTTCTCTTACCAAGGCCGCGCTTAGTGCGTGCTCAGAGACTCCCAAATACAAGAACAGTCTCTCCCCCTCCTTGGGTTTGGATAGGAGAGGGGCTTGGCCCATATATTCTTTTAGCTTCTGGAATGCCTCCTCGCAATGCTCATTCCATTCAAAGTTCTTGGCTTTCTTTATGGCTTCAAAGAATGGTACACACTTGTCAGTGGCTTTTGAGACGAAGCGGCTGAGAGCCGCGACCTGGCCAGTAAGGCTCTGCACGTCCTTGATTCTGGACGGGGACCTCATTTCCACGAGCGCCCTGATCTTCTCCGGATTGGCCTCTATCCCTCTGCTGTTCACCATGAAGCCAAGGAACTTACCAGATGCTACCCCAAATGCACACTTCAGCGGGTTCAACTTCATCCGGTATTTTCTGAGGACTCTGAACGTCTCATCCAGATCGCGGACATGATCTGCTGCTTTCTGGGACTTCACCAGCATATCATCTACGTACACCTCCATAGTTTTCCCAATCAGGTCCTGAAACATGGCGTTGACTAGACGCTGGTAGGTTGCTCCTGCATTCTTCAGTCCGAATGGCATCACCCTGTAACAGTACAAGCCCCTATCGGTGACAAAAGAGGTGTGTTCCTCGTCTTGCGGGCTCATGGGAATTTGGTTGTATCCTGAGTAAGCGTCCATGAAACTTAGGAGTTGATGTCCCGATGTTGCATCTACCAGCTGGTCAATCCTGGGTAATGGGAAACTGTCCTTCGGGCAGGCCTTGTTCAGGTCGGTGAAGTCAATACAAGTCCTCCACTTTCCGTTCTTCTTCTTCACGAGGACTGGATTTGCGACCCAAACAGGATAACGAGCTTCCCTAACGAACCCGTTAGCTAGCAACTTCTCAACCTCCTCCTTCAGAGCTGCATAGCGTTCTGGTGTCATCGGCCTCCTCTTCTGCCGGACTGGCTTGTGCTGGGGATCTATATTCAGTCGGTGACACATAACTCCAGGGTCTATCCCCACCATATCCTCATGGTTCCAGGCGAAGACATCAAGGTTTCTCTTCAGGAATCCTACGAGCTCGGACTTCACTTCTGGCAGCAGATCTTTTCCTATCTTCACATATCTTTCTGAGTCCGCCTCACTGACTCGTACATCCTCTAACTCCTCAATGGGTCCCGTGGCCCTGTCTGCATCCACCTCGCGAGGGTCGAGGTCGTCACTTACCCCACTTTCAGAGGCAGCTCGCGGTTGGCCACCCGAGACCACATTTACTTTCTTTCCCCGAACTCCCATCTTTACTGCATCCTCATAACATCTCCTGGCTAGTTGCTGCTCGCCTTTGACACAGCCTACTCCATTGGGAGTCGGGAACTTAACTGTCAGCGTTCTGGTGGAGGTGACCATATCCAGTTCGTTCATCGAAGGTCGCCCTAATACCACGTTGTATGCTGAAGGGCTACTGATAATAAGGAAGTCTGCAAGAACGGTAGCTTGTCGTCCTGGCTCCCCGAGGGTGAGGGGCAACTTAATCTGGCCGATTGGTACCACTGCATCTCCCGTGAACCCATAGAGAGGCTCGGGCGAGGGTATTAACTGCTCAGCTCCTAAACCCAACTGGTCATAGCAGTCCTTATACATGACGTTGACTGAGCTGCCAGTGTCTATCATTATCCTCCGCACCTCGACATTACTGATCTGAGCTCTGATTACAATGGCATCGTTATGGGGCCAGTGTACTCCTCTCTCGTCCTCCTCCGTGAACACAATGCTGTCCGAGGACGCCTTTGCCCTTTTGGTGGGTCCCTCGACTCCTCCATATTCTGCCAGTAGGGTATGGTTGGCTTCTCGGATATACCTCTGGTGTGACCTGTTAGATGTACCTGCGACATGAGGTCCACCGTAAATGGTAAAGATTGTTCTTACAGCAGGCTCGCGTTCTGGTTCTTGAGCTCGCTGAGATTGCTGCTGCTCGAGCTGCTGATCTTGCCCCTGAGGTCGTTGGTTCTGAGGTCGCCTTCCAGCGGGCTGTATTACATATTCTCCTAGGCGGCCTCGTCTTATGAGTTCCTCGATGGCATCCTTCAACCGCCAACAGTCTGATGTATTGTGCCCGTTCTCGTTGTGGTAGGCACAGTATTTCTTCGGATCCCGATGTCGGTTAGGGGGTCCAGTCGGAGGTGGCTTCCCAAAGTTCTCCCTGTTTCTTTCTGCGGCGAAGATCCTGTCCTGCCTGTCCGATAACAGACTATAGCTGTCATATCTGTTCTGGCGCCTGGGCCTCTCCATCCTTGGCCCTGGCCTAGCTCGCTTCGCCACTACATTGGCCGACTGGTTCCTCGGCTCCCCTGGCCTATCACCACCAGGATTCTTCCTTTTCTCACGATGGGAACCACTTGCTTCACCCCGCTGACCACTGGGTTTCTTAGCCCCAAAGGCTTCTTCCCATCTGACTTCTTTAGCTGCCCTGTCGTAGAACTCCCCCAGATCCTTCACAGGGGACTTGTATATGCTTTCATATAGCTTCCCATCTTTCCTGAGCCCTGCAGAGATAGCTGTTAAAATACTCTCGTCAGAGGGTGTTTCCACATTACTCACCTCATCTCTGAATCGAGTGATATAATCTTTCAGGGATTCGTTCTGTCTCTGAAAAATGGTTGCAAGGTGGCAGGCTGGCGCGAGCTGTTTCCTTAATGCCTTATACTGATCTAGGAACTTCTTCTGACATTCTCTCCAGCTTCCGATGCTGCGGGCTGGAAGGCGGTTGAACCAAGCTCGCGGGGCGTCCCCTAGAGTAGCTGGGAATACCCGGCATTTGACCAGCGGGTCATCTGTCTGAAGATCCATCTGCACATTGAAAGCATCCAAATGGTCATAGGGGTCCGTCCTGCCGTCATATTGAGGGATACTGGGGAGCTTGAACTTTGCTGGTAAAGGCACTGTCTCGATCTCCCGAGTGAATGGTGCTCGGCGGTTGTCTCGCTCTCCCCCAGTCTGGCCTCCAGGTCGGGCTTCCAATTGCTGAACCCTCTGCAACAACTCTTCGACTACTGGGTCCTGGGTCAATGACCGCTGACTGGGGTTCCATCTACTGGTACTCTCCTGCTCCCCAAAGTAGCGGTTCTGCGACCTGCCTTCTTCACCGAGCGCTTCTGCCTGTCTGGCAGCCCTTCTTGGCTCGGGCTCGTAACCTGCGCGATGTGCACGTACTCGCTCGGGCCCACGGCCATCCTCTTCGCGCCTGGCGCCCTCGATACTTGCCCTCGCCCTTATCTCGTTCTGGCGAGGTGGGATTCCCCGCTCTTGGTTCCGCTCTCTGATTCTCCTTGGGTGCAAGTTCGAAGAGCGGGCTGATCCTTCGGTAAGCGACCTTTCCCTTGCGGCTACCCCTTCTGGAGTTGGTATCTCTTCTGAAGGTCGGCGGCGAGCTCTGCCTGGGGGTGCTGCATTTGCCTGCCTCGGCGCCGCGTGGGCTTGGACTTCCACCAACGCCCTCACTGTTGTTGTCAACTCCCTCACTGCATCCTCCAGAGCTCGCTGGCGTTGCTGCCATTCTGGAGCGACCTCGTTTCTAGAGGGTGAAACGCTCTGTTCTTCTTGAATCTCACGTCGCTCCTCTGCTACTCCAACACTCCTCGTTGCCTTGATCCTAGCCATAGCAAACAAGTACAGATGAAAATGACGTAATAACTAATTGGAGATTACCAGGTCGCTGTTGGGCCCTCCTTCTAGCGCCAAAAGATGTTGACGTCCGGAAACGGTCAACCAGAGATTCTGGGGCCCAGACGGCGGACTTGGTAATTAAGGATTGATTGGTACTGGTTGAAGGGTAGTAAATGGTGTATTAATGGGATGCTAGGTTGGTGACAATTAATTCAGGTGGAGGAATGTTGTTCCTGGTAGTTGGTCGGAGTTAATAAACTGATGAACAAGTAATTAAAGGAAATGAGAGAAAGGAAGAGAGAAAACACAGGGGTTTTCACGTGGTTCGGTGACTGCACCTACGTCCACGGTCACTCTGGAATAATTCCGACAGAGTGATGGTTATCTAGCATTAAGCTTGTTGTACAGTGAAAATGTCTCCCCTCTTTATAGAGGAAGGGAGCTCACAATAAAATAATACAAAGGAAAAGTTTACACGTTATAGGCAATGGCTAGTTTCAACTAATCCTGACATTGCCATGCTGCATTAATTGTAAAGGTAATGATGATTTCCTCCCTGCACAAGTCTGCATTAATTACACCTGAAGAAGTCTTCACTTCATTAAATGCTTCTGGGTAATTGTGTAAACAGTGTCTTGCTGGAAATCATGGGGGTTGGCAGTTCTGACAACTTGCTGCACACGGTTTCTTATAGGTGGACTTTCTGGTCAGCCAGATGTATGCTGGAGAGGAGGTGAGGCGATCTGGAGGTTAGCGCGAGCTCGCGAGCTCGCGATTGGCGCGACCTCGCGGGCTCCTCGGGCTGAAAGCATTGGCAGGTGACATGCTGAAGAACTGTTGCTAGCTCGCGACCTGGATGGCCTCGCGAGCTGGGCTTGTAACCGTTGCCTCTGTCTTTGGGCTTTCTGGGCCCTTGCTTCTGTTCAAATTAAATGGGCGTGTACTGTTGCTAGTTGGGCCGAACCAGAAAATGGGCATAACACGGTCAATTATTGAAAAAATTGATGAAAAAATGAAAGATCAGCTAGATTCTCCATTGCATATAGCAACATTTCTATTAAATCTCTATTACCACCATAGGATTCAAGCATTTATGATGAAATCAAATTGTTGAATGTCTTTATAGAGTGTGGAGATTTTTCATCATGGTAATATAGCCTCTTAAAATGTAATTGTCATGACTGAATGACCATTGTATCAAATGAAAGATGGTCCTTTTGGGAGACCGTTGGCTATTAGAGATTGTGATTGTAATTCTAAGGATTTGGATAAAAAATTGAACATTCTAATTCATATAAATTGGTTTTAGTTGTTTAACTTATTTACTAATTATTATTATAGATTATATTTTTGGTATTGTATTTATGAAAATATATCTTCCAAGAACTAGTTTTATTTTTATTATATTTTATAGTGTAGTTACTTGATAAAACATATTTGGAGGTCACACACCTAACATGCATAAAATGAAAAAAATGATTCTTTCATTGACAATTAGTTCATTTGGATGTTAAAAAAATTGGAACAATTTAGAATGGGCAAGTGCAAATGTGCAATATCTATAACTTATTTTTAATGTTTTAAAATTTAATTATTTATTGATCTATTCAATTTTATTTTTTAAATCTTATGTAGATATATACGTAGAAAAGAAATAGACTGAACACAAATCGATTAAATAATCTAGTATTTGTTAATTTCAATTCACGGTTATCAAGCAAAAATGAACAAATAGACGGAGAAGAATATTGATGTGCTACTAGCTGCTAAGTTTAATGCTATTGACGCATAAGGGTGGCTTGTTCCAGGTGGTGATGATGATGATAAAGTAGGGGTTGGTTTGGAGCGACTGAGGTAACTTGATGAAGATGATTTTGATTTTAGAAAAGGAGAAGGAGGAGGAAGAGAGGGGGTAGAAGAACATTGATATAGAGTTTGAGTCTGGTAATGAACAAGTTAAGGAAGACTTTTATGGAGATAATGAAGATTGCTTGCGTCTTCCTTCTTGCCCTTAAGATTTTTAGGGCCTTAAGTCCTTAACATATTTTCATGGACTTTTCCTTTTGATTGTTATTTTGTTCTTGGCTTCTTGCTATGTTATTATTTACATAAGATCTATGATGTTGGTTGTGTACTTGTGTTTGAGAATGAAAAAAGGATGGAAGGTCTTAAGTAGTTTAGATGTGATAGATTTTTGAAGTGTTGTTATTTTTATGTATTATAGGTGGAATTGTTGATCAATTAGTAGTTATGCTGTTGAAATTTTTAAGGTATCTAATATATTGTAATTATGTGGTTGTGATAAAATGACTTTAGAGTTTGCATGAGATAGATTTAATAGTTTTTTGTAGTCATATGATTGTATTTTAATTCTATAGAAAATTTTTAAAAGAAAATTTTTAACAGGTTTGACCTGATTTGACTATGGATCAACGGTTTGACCATTGATCGATGATTAAACAAAACACTCGTTGGGTACTCTCCGAGTAGCCAAGTGTTCCTTGCTTGCTGCCTCACTGATTGAGTAACGAGTAGCAAGTTTTGGAACATTAGTTATTCTCATTTAACTCTTTATTGCATTTGACTATTATTGTCACTTCACCCATTTGTATAAAATTTAATTTAATTAGTTTCATCTATACTCTCGTCATATTTAATATCCAATTTTATATTGTCAAATTTACAAAAATCTAACCAAATATAACCACTTATAATTAATACCAAAGATACACAACACAAGATAAAAAAAAAAAAAAAAAAACTATAAAACCCATTTTCAGGTTTTGTGAGTCCACATAACTTGAATCGGATTATGTGTACTCACAAAAACCAAATCGGTTTTGATGTATCAATAAAAATCGAATTACGTTTTATTAGTACACATAACCTGATTTGGGTAATGTGTATTCACAAAACCTGACAAATCGCAAAAAACTATAATTCCTTTTTTTCCTTCATTTTCAACAAATCTCCCTTATATAAAGTTAAATCACAACCAAAAATCACTTGTGCGCTCTTTTGTTATGCAATATGAAAAAAAAAAAATTGAAAATCAACTAACAGCACGCACATACCTTCAACCTTGAAGAAAAACTTGAATATGAGGCTTGTTGGGGACAAAGAAGCTTGAATGTGTGTATTTTGGAGTCAAAGAACGTTTAATGAGTGTATAAACAATCTTGAATGGATAAGAATAAATTGTAGAGAATGAAAAGATGAAAATCTTATGGAAGAGAAAAGGGAATAAAAAAAGGTGGTTTTGTGATTTCGGATAAGGTTAAAAGGCAGATTTTAAAGTGAAAAATACTTATGGACAATTGGGTAATGTGGGTATAGACAACAATTAGTTTGTTTGAGAGGTCAAAAATGAATTTGTGTAAAAAACGGGGCTAAAAGCATTTTTTTTTCTTTTGGTTTGGACTTAATCTGAAAAGCAATCTTATGATGATAAAAAAGTTGATGACAAATTTACTCTGTAGGCTGATGGGATGTAGCATTGTGGACGGTTTTACTATGTACTTTGTCACTATTTGTGGCTCATTTGCATTTGGCTCATGTGTAAATATCTATCTAAACTTAACCAAAATAAAAAAAGTACCTATCTAAACTAAATATATATATATATATATTTATTTCCAATGTAGGCTTGAGCCTACCCTAACCTATAGAGTGTTACGTCCTTAGTTGGTATATAGATATATGTCTATATGGTGGAAGTATCTCAATAAATAAAACAAACAAATAATCAAATAAATAAATAAATGATAAATATATAAAATTAAAGAGAGAAATTTTCAAGTGAGGATTTTTTTTTTTTAATATAAGATTGTTGATCAAAAATAACATTTAATTAAAAGGTGAAAAGAAAAATACAACGAAAAACAAGACATAAAACCTAAAAGAAGCAAAGACCAGTCTTTAAAGAAATAAAACCAGACCATGGCAAAGAAAAAATAGTGTCCATCTCCCATAGCCAGGACTAGTGAAACTGATAATCACGCTTGTCAAGTAGATTATCAGAGAGAAAAGAAGCCAGAAAAATAAGAGTCGTCCACCATCAAGTTAAACAAGTTAAAAAAGGATAAAGAGAAGCTATAACATCCACAGCCGAATTTCCCTTGCGATAAATGTGAGTCACCTGAAATATATATATTGCAGGTAAGAAATGCATCTTTCCCAACTTGGTCATCAATGCCAAGATAAGTTGAATAAGCTTCATCTAATGATAAATCCAAACATACTAAATGACATGAATAGTAATTGTCAACTCTGTGTCAAAACACAACCCATCCCTAAAGGAATAGCAAAAGCATATTTGAAAAATTCAGGATAAGTTCGAGAAACTCCAGCGTAACCAATCAAACCAGGGGTTCTAGAAGCAGAACGACCAGTGTTAGCCTTAAGCCAATCCAATGAAGCGGGAACCCAAACAACCTCTATAATACACAGAGCCGTAGAAAGACGAGCTAAAACATGGAGCTTACACAGAGTCAAAAGATTATTAAATGAGTTCCGCATAAGCCCAGAGTTCAGGGAATCTTCCTTTCGAATAAAATGTCAAATAAATGAAAGAACCTCATGAAAGGTAGAACGATTACCCTTGAAAGTAGCTTTATTACTAGCAAGCTAGATAATGCAAAAAATTACAATTATACTCGTCTTCCAAAGATTTTGAAGTCAAGAGCAAAAATTAACAAATATAGCAACTTGCCACATCAATAACAGACCTAGACAGAGAAATAAAATGGCCAAATACAGACAACAGGGAATGCCAAAAACCTACCGCAAAAAGGCAAAGTAGAAATAAATATTCTGAACTCTTCTTAGCAGACCAACATAAATGACAGCAAAAAGGAAAGATAGAACCTTGACCTTCGAGAGATAAGTTAGTAGACAGTCTATTTTGCATGACTCTTTAAACTAGCATAGATCTTGAAGGAGGATAAAAGTAGCCCAAATGTGTTGTAAAGGTGTGGATGGGGTATAGTTATAGAAGCATAAACAGTAACAGTGGTCACTCTCTCATTCGTAGAAAAAGTCCATATTCTTGAATCAGAAGAAATACTAATAATTAACCACTTTATATCCTCAACTAGGTTAAATGTTGGGGTGAGAAAGGCTCGAACTCTCTAATGCAGTGGTGACTCTCTGATGTTTAAGTGAGGATTTTTAATAATACACACTTTAAGTGTTTTTGATAAAATTTAATAGATTTTGTTGAATTTTAATGTGATGTATGAATGAAATAGATTTGAAAAAAAAAATTGGGTTTATGAACTTTTTTTTTTTTTTTTTGTGATTTTTTGAATAAAATATTTAAAAAATGGAATATATCAAAAAAATAGTTTAAGAATTTTTTTTTTCAAATGTATATTTTAATTTCTCTATAATACATACAAAAGTTGCAATCAAAATATATAAAATCTCATAAAATTTCATCAAAGGCGCGTATAGGAAACTTATATATATATATATATATAAGAACAAGTTATCACATGAACAAAGGCATGTCTTGATTTTGGAAGTTGAATCTAGAGCATCTTATAAATCTGAAATTAATTGTTGTATGGGCAACTTATGACATCTAAATTTAAGGAACTTACTGAATCTTTTACAGATGTACATTGCATATGCAGTACAAATATGAAAAAGAGAACAAGAAAAGTTCTTCATTAATTAATAAACAATAATTCTTACAGGATCTTAAAGGCTGAGGTTTTATTTAACTGTTATAACACATATCGAATTTCTATTTTATTACCAAATATAATCTGTGCGTTTTTTCAAAACGACAGCAAACTGAGGCAAACGCAACTGGAACTAGAACTGTTAAAAGTCCCAACTCCCACGCATGCACTTCAAACCATTATGGGTTTTTTGTCATTAGCAAACACGGTACAATATGTTCCTAAGGTTGATCAAATTACAGGAATTCTTTTAAGTTAATCAGGCAGAAAGCGGATTGAGAAAATGCCCAACGAACATCACCACTCCAATTGTGCCATCCCGGATCAGGAACAAAAATAGATGGTCAGCCACAAAGTTTATCTCATTATCATCTTCAATAAGCATACAACAACCCCCCATGACAACAGCAGTAGCAACTGCAGCTACTGTCTCTTCTTCATTGACCTCTATAAAAGACTCGTGGTGGAATATGCCTGAAACATTTAGGTCACTAGAGACCGAAGAGACCACCATATCTGTCAAACATTTTTTAATTAATATCATACATCTTCTGAACTATAGCTGTCCGGGCCAACAATTTCACGCTCCCCATAAGGCCAACATCTTGAAAGAATGGCCCGGACCGAAAAATTCACATTTGTGATTTATGTTAGGCGCGCATTCCGCCCCTAGTTGCATAAACAGGGGAAAGCAATAACACATGAAAGTTCCATACTATTACAATCACATTCTATAACCCGATACAATCTCTATTTGTTCTCGGTAATTAGTGGCATTAAAAGGAAAACCAACACCCATGAGAAACGCAACTGAAGCTGAAAGTGTTAAAAACTCCCACTCCCCTAAGCCACTATGGGCTTTCAGGCATTAGCACAATACAACACATAAACAGCATATCTCAACACTGTTAGATTTATTCTACTTATATAATTTCTCTGGCATTAATCAGGCTGCAAGAGGATTGAGAACATGGCCAATGAACATCACCATTCCAGTCATGTTTTCTCTGATCAGGAAGAGGAATGGATGGTCAGCCACAAAATCTATCTTATCAAATAAGGGCACTGACCTAAGTGCTATAACCGCAGCAGAAGCAGCTGCAGCTTCTGTCCCTTCTTCATTAACCTCTATGAAAGACTTTTGGAAGATGTTTGAAACATACAGGTTGCTGGCTACTACAGGGGAGTCTACCATCTCTGTCAAACCTCCTTCACTAGAGAAAGGCAACACCAATCCTAATCCCTTTAGAACTTCGGAAACTTCAAACCCAAAAGATATCTTGAACCTTGGAATCCTGAAGTCACCTACTTCTACTTTTTGGCGTGGAAGGTGATGGTCTAAGAACCCTGATTCAGAACCCATCTTCTCTACCAAAGCTGGCAGACCGTCTTTAGCATCTGGAAGAAAGAAGTACATGGAGAAACTGCGTTTGTCCCCCCCTCGTTTATAAGGAAGCCCAAGAACTTTGAAACCATCAAAGGCTCTGATTGTCTGCTTTTTCTTGCTAGTCATGAAGGGCACCTGAACTGAGGATCCGCTCAGAAGGTGAAAGTCATGGTCCTTTGTTTTTGATGCATCGAATTTTTCATCCCAAGCTCCTTTGAAGTAGAGAGCATTTGCTAAGATGAGCCTGCTTGTACTGTCAACTGATCCAGGAGGAAGAACCTCTTTAATAAGACCATTGGTCTCCTTTTCAGCCCATGAATTTACTTCCTGGATTACTTGTAAAGCCTTCATAGATGCCATCAACATGAAAAACATACTGTGAGTACATCCATTACATAAATGCTAAAAACTTTAGCTGGGGCACAACCATAACAATAACTAAAAATAAAAAGACTAAAATTTCAACTAAAGCTTGAGAAATGTAAAGCACATTAAGGGATTCCTCCCATCAAACACAACACACAATTATCAACTTGTTTTTGTAAGACACGCTTAACTAAAAGTACTATATATGATACGTGATGCATTGTTTATATGTTATTATGAGTACCATCAAACTTACTTGGAGAGATCTCTGTACTTACAAAAGAGATCTTGGATTTGATTTTTATTTATTTGAATTTATTATTACCATCATTGCTTTTGAAAGTATTTCTCACTTGAATGATAAAGGTAAACTAAAAGTAGTTTTTTTTACAACATAGTAGAATTAATCATTTTTGTCAAACGCCCACACACAAGAGAGTGGCATAGTGTTTACAACGCCAAGCAAAAATATATGGCAAATCAGTAAGAGCTCAATATTTACAAGTAAAATGAAACCTCCTGATTGGTCAAGGAAAACAAATGAAATAGCATTTGGAAGTAGCGTAATCCTAGTGATGATTCTAATCAACAATTTTTGGTCAAACATACGTTCCAAAGAAAAAAAACAAATATTAACTCAATCACCATCCGCTATTCCCAAAACCTAAACTATTAACTAGAACGATTACGCAATAATGCAGCAAATAGATAAAAAGCTGACCTTGGTTTGGAAATCAACTTGATTGGAAGCAGCCTTGTAGACATTGTCCACTAGCTGTTTGTATGAATCCTTGAGAGAGAGTGACTTATCGATCCAAAGGCCATTAGCGAAAGACAAGCGAGGTCCGCCGCTCGGGCTGCCGTCCGCAAAAACAACGGCGACGAGCTCGGAGGAGAAGGAGTTGAGGTGTTCGCTGGATTTGGACTTGAGGAAGGAGAGCAGCTGCTCTTGGGTGGGGCCCTTGGACCCAGCCGCGATCATGCTCAACACCACATTGATCGACGACGGCGAGAACACGTGGTTGGAGTCCTTGGCTTCCGTTAAGGCCACGTGCTTCGACAGAGACAAAGCGACGTCGTTTTGGTCGCTGATCGACTGTCGGAGGTCCATGGCTCTGCAGTGAGTTTGCGGAGTTCGAGTCTGGAAATAGAACCGACAAAGTGAGGATTTGTTATTCAAATCAGAATTTTTATCTACAAGACTGGAGCGAAACGACTAGCTGTTTTGATAAATTAAAGCATAAAACGACATGTGAGCGTTGCCGCGTACGTGTCGACATCTTCACAGGTCAATGTGATTTGATCACCGTGTTTAAATTAAAGCATAAAAGGACATGTGAGTGTTTCAAGTTTGCTTACGAACTAAGCAGAGACATTGGGCTGATCAAAGTGGGCTCCAAATGGGCCAGAATGTAATTGACAAAAAACTCACAGAGTTGACTATCACTTTAATATAAATAATTACAGTGCCTTTATCTAACGAAAACTTAATAAAAATATAAACACTTCAAGAATAAAATAGTCTTTTAATCTTTTTATATATTATAATTACTTTATCCAATCATAAATAACCACATCACGTCTAAATTTATAAATAATTTAAATAATTAATTATTTAAAATAATGCTTTTAATCTCTCAGAAAAAGCAATTTTTTAATAAAATTTTTAATAATCTTATACAAAACAAACAAAATTTTCTTGTCAAGGATTTATTAGAGGTGTGATTATTATTTTTTATTTCATAAAAATATTTGATCTATTGCCATTAGATATCTCCACTGATTTTTGTTTTTACTTTTTTTTACTAGTTTTAATTTATTGAAAAAATATTTTTATTAATTATTTTTTTTTGTACTCCAAATTGATATTTTTAATCCTAAAAAGGGTACCGTACTTATTTTATATTAAAATAGTGATCAATAGTTTAAGTTTACGGAAGTGAACTTATGATAGGGATAATTGTGTAATTAGAATCAAAATTTCATCTAACTATTATTACACTTAAACTTGGATGTTTATGTAATTTGTCCTTCTAATTATAATTAATGGAGCTGGGTAAACATACTAAAGGGGTCTATAAACGATTTTAGAGTATCTCCAATGCAAATGTGGATTGTCTTTTTAAAAAAGTGGACATATCATCAATGTCAAGAAAATGTGCATCCTATATGGCATAAACATGGATTGATAGACATTCAAGTCTAAAAGAGTTCTCAAATGCTATTCTATTTATTTCAATGATAAAAAGTTAAACAATAACATATCATTAAAATAAATTACCATAAAATATTATTTAAGAAAGTTTTAATAATTTATGGCTAACATGACTGTCCAGAAAACTCTCTAGAAATAAACATTTAGGTTGACAGCCTCTATTTTTTTTTTTTTTTTGTCATGTCAGCTTAATAGTAGTTAAAGAAGTTTGCATTGGAGAGGTTAATTTTAACCCTCTATCAATTTATCCTATGTGACACTTCATTTTTTCATAATTCATATTTGTATTGGAGATACTTTTAGAGTGGTGGAAATGTGGACACTGTTTTTCTTGAGTTATCACCAAAGCTCGCTTTGTGTGGGCTGTCAGTATTTTTAATATATATATATATATATATATTTATAATCTCAAGTTATAATTGACCAATTCCAACTTCCAAGCACAAGCTTCTTCCAGAACTATTTTCCGAAAAGAGAAGAAGAAAAACCTCACTTGTAATTGCTCTTTCTTTTTTGTCGAGTTGTATTCGTTCCTGTATTGTATTTGTAACACCGTTTGGTCAATTATGCCTTGTGAATTTGCTGTAGAATTCCTTAAGAGGGAACGAGAAACAGCATCATTTGCATCGTGATTTGCCCAGCCCGTACTGATGTACGCTGAGCAATCAAGAAATACTCTTTCGTTTGCTAGCGATGCTGAAAAAGTGTCTATTACTGCACACGCGCGTCAATGTTGTGATGTCAGACAAGGCATTGGTCAGGCAATTACAAAGAGAAAAGAAGTCATTACTGCGAAGGTGATAACATGAACTTTTAACTTCTATCTTCCATGCACATGTTTACACTAATTTGCATTCACGGCCAATAGATTTTAAGGTAAAATTCATATCTACACCAATTAATAACTTAAACATGGTT
Organism: Litchi chinensis; assembly: GCA_019925255.1. Classification (NCBI taxonomy): domain Eukaryota; kingdom Viridiplantae; phylum Streptophyta; class Magnoliopsida; order Sapindales; family Sapindaceae; genus Litchi; species Litchi chinensis. Next base: position 12,447,527 of record CM034468.1, read on the forward strand.
TGTTAGAAACATATTAAAACAATATTGTTACCTATCATTGTAGAGAATACGAGGTTATTTGTTTTTTTCTCTGAAGATTAATCAATGCTGCTGAAATTTGAAGACCGAATAGTAATTGAAACCTAAAATCTTAATAGTATATATATATATTATCTCTAAATATATTGTAAACTTATTTATTTTTTAAATTTAAAATTATCTGAAAACTAATCATTTGACATTTATACCATTTTTATTATTTGTTGTTATATAATTTTAATTAATTTAATAATTCTAAAATATTTTTATATACATATTAATTGTTATGCGTATTTTTTGGACTCAGTAATTGGGCTGGTAAAAGTCCAACTTAGGACCATTTGAGACCCGATAAGAAGGCCCAATAAGGTCAACATAGTCAAAGCCCATCAGACGAGGCCCAGTGTTGACTCAAAGACCATCAAGACTTCCAGCTGGCATCAGCAGACCCATAAATACAGCCAGGTCGCAGCTCGCCGTCTGCGCAGCTCGTCTTTCAGCGAGCTCGAGATGGGGACCACCATGACACGTCAGCTCGCTCAGATACGTGATAAGCACCATATCTTCCAGAACAGGCAGTTACCAAGTTCAATAGTGATTCTCTCTCCGAATATGGCAATTGCCCAATCAAACCATGATTTCCTCGTCAGACATGGAGATTAATTCAAATTCAAATTCAAGTCATCATTATTTCAAGATAATTATAGTAATTTCCTGATATTATCTAAGTATATTAGGAAGCATAATTAATTTATAATTCTTTTCCTTATTTTTCCCAATTGTTTAGGGAATGTAATTAATTCAGGATTCTCTTCCTGATTTACTACAACCAGAGTTGTAACCCCTTTTTCCCTATAGATAGGGATCGAGATCATTGTAACACGATGAGGGAAAAAATATTGAATAATATACTGTCACTCTGCAGAATTTGAGAGATAGACAGTCGTGGACGTAGGCCTTTCTATTGCCGAACCACGTAAAAGCTTGGTGTTCCTCGTTTGATCCTCTGTTTCTGTCTTTGTCTTTTCTTGGTTTTCGTGTTTTCTCACATTGATTGTAGGTATTGGGCATTGATTGCTCGTCGACTGAAAATCAACGTTGACATTTTGGCGCTAGAAGGAGGGGCCCAGACTGCAATCTTTTTCATCTTAGTTTATTAACTTTTGACGAGATGGCAAAGACTAGATCAAACAGGTTCCTTGGAGATGACGACCAGGCGGAAAGTCACGTGAACCAATCCCAGCAGAACTTACAGCCTGGGCAAGACGCAACCACGCATGCCGCAGGCCCGTCCCATGGACAGGTTCTCGGGGCTACAACAAGCATTCCTCCTCTGCCTCACCGTCAAGCGGTCCCAGTTGCCCCGACGGCCGAAGGACAGAATGCATTATTGCAGAGGCAGGAAGCGTTGGAAGATACGGTCAGACAGCTCACGGAAGCCGTCAATATGTTGGTGCAGGCCCAGGTTCAGAACGTGACTAGGGTGGAAGTTCAGGCACCACAGGGAGTGCCCCAGCCTCCCGAACCAGCGCGAGGACCTGAAAGGCTGGCAAGAGAAGTCCCGCGACCTGCAGACTCAGCTCGCTCATCCAATGCGCGTTCGAGGGCTGGAAGACACCCTGTTCAGCACGAAAGGGAGGTCGCACGACCTGATAGCCTGGTAGTAAGACTGAGCCAGGATGGAAACAGACGGATAGAAGTCGGCTAAGGTAGAGTCCAAGCCGCAGCTCGTTATATCGACGAGGTGGATGGGCAGCAGGTAAGATCCCATCATTATGAGGGTCAAGTTGAGGAAGACGAAAGGTATGACCCTGAACATCCGGCTCCAAGTCATGATCACAGGAGGAGATACGAGCTCCGAGACCCCCAACTAGAGGAGCTCCTCCAAAGAGTCCAGCAGTTGGAAGCATGACCCGGAGTTCCGGAGCAGCGTGGGCTCTACGGAGGCAGAACCCCATTTACAAGGGAGATTGAGACGCAACCTCTCCCTCCGAGGTTCAAGATGCCAAGCATTCAGCAATACAATGGGGACAGTGACCCATATGACCATCTAGACGCTTTCAACGTTCAGATGGATCTGCAAACAGGAAATCCGATGGTGAAGTGCCGAGTATTCCCCGCTACATTGGGGGATATTCCAAGAACGTGGTTAAGAAATCTCCCAGCTCGCAGCATAGGAAGTTGGGAGCAATGCCAACAGAAGTTCGTTGGTCAATACAGGGCACTGAAAAGGCAGCTCGCTCCATCTTGCCACCTAGCCACCATTTTTCAGCGTCAGGGTGAGTCGTTGAAGGAATACATCACCAGATTTAGACGCGAGGTCGCGAATGTCGAGCACCCATCAGATGAAAGCATTCTGACAGCGATCTCAGCTGGGCTGCGCAAGGATGGAAAGTTATACGAGAGCATTTACAGATCCTCAGTAAAGGATCTGGGAGAATTCTACGAGCGAGCTGCAAAAGAGATCAGGTGGGAAGAAACCTTCGGCCCGAAAAAACAGAATCAGAAGAATGAAGCGGGCAGTTCCAGCCAGCCGAAGAGAAGAAACAATGGTCGGAACGAAGAAGGAAGGAACAACGGCTCAAGTAATCAGATCGCCAAGAAAGCGAGAAGAGAGCCAAGGTATGAGCGACCTCAGCGTTGGGGTCGCCAAGAAGGATACAGCGTCCTGACGGCATCACCGGACAGGATTTACGCTGCGGAGCGGAATAAGGAAGATTTTGGGAGGCCCAATCCTATAAGAGCCCCCATTCAGCACAGAGATCAAAACAAGTTCTGTGCTTATCATAATGAGGTCGGGCACAGTACTTCGGATTGTTGGGCGTTGAAGAACGCCATCGAAAAATTGATCAGGCGAGGTCGCTTGGGAGAATATGTGGCAAGACCTGCTGATCAGCGACCTCAACAACAACAGCCAACACAACCAACACAGCAGCCCCAGCGAGCTCCCGAGCAAGGTCAGGAACCTGCGGTAAGAACCATCTTTACTATTTATGGTGGCCCCCATATCGCAGGTGATTCCAATAGATCGCATGAGAGGTACGTCCGGGAGGCGAATCATTCATTCCAGCTCAATGGGTCGGAGGGACCTACCAAAAGAGCGAAGCCGACCTCGGACGAGATCGTATTTACAGAGGAAGATGCCAGAGGAGTGATCAGTCCTCATAATGATGCGCTGGTTATACGAGCTAAAATCAGCAATGTGGAAGTTAAGCGCATCATGATCGATACCGGCAGCTCAGTGAACGTGATGTATAGGAGCTGTTTCGACCAGATGGGGCTGCGAGCAGAACAAATGAGGCCATCCCCGGAGCCTTTATTTGGATTCACTGGAGATGCTGTAGTACCAGTAGGGCAGATCAAATTGCCTTTGACTCTGGGGGAGGCGGGTCGTCAGGCCACAACCCTGACAGACTTCTTGATAATCGACTGCCCATCGGCGTATAACGTGGTCCTCGGAAGACCTGCTATGAACGAGTTGGACATGGTTACTTCAACCAGAACTCTGACCGTGAAGTTCCCAACTCCTAATGGCGTCGGATGTGTTCGAGGAGAACAACACCTAGCTCGTCGTTGCTACGAAGATGCAGTAAAGATGGGTGTAAGAGGAAAGAAGGTGAACGTGGTCTCAGGGGGCGAGCCACGAACTATGACTGAGAAGGGAGTCAGTCACGACCTGGACCCTCGCGAGGTAGATGCAGACCGAGCGACCGGTCCAATAGAGGAGTTAGAAGATGTACCAATTAGCGAGGTAGATCCTGAGCGATGTTTGAAGCTGGGAAGAGGATTAACTCCGGAGCTGAGAATCCAGCTCGCTGACTTCTTAAAGGCGAACTTGGATGTGTTTGCATGGAGTCATGAGGACATGGTGGGAATAGATCCAGAGGTGATGTCCCACAGGCTGAACATTGATCCTCATTTTAAGCCAGTTCGCCAGAAGAGAAGGGCAATGACAGGGGAAAGATACTTAGCACTTAAGGAGGAGGTGGACAAGCTTCTGGTTAACAAGTTCATCAGAGAAGCTTACTACCCGACCTGGGTTGCCAACCCTGTGCTAGTGAAAAAGAAGAATGGGAAATGGAGGACTTGCATCGACTTCACCGACCTGAACAAAGCATGCCCCAAAGATAGTTTCCCCTTGTCAAGGATAGATCAGCTCGTGGATGCTACAGCTGGCCACAAGCTCCTGAGCTTCATGGATGCATATTCGGGATATAACCAGATCCCAATGAAGCCCGAAGACGAAGAGCACACCTCGTTCATGACTGATCGGGGTTTATATTGTTACAAGGTGATGCCCTTCGGTTTGAAGAATGCTGGAGCGACCTATCAACGCTTGGTGAACATGATGTTCAGAGAACAAATTGGAAAGACCATGGAAGTCTACGTGGACGATATGCTGGTAAAATCCAAGCAGATAGGTGATCATGTTGGCGACCTGAGAGAGATGTTCCAAATTTTGAGGAGCTACCAAATGAAGTTAAATCCATTCAAATGTGCGTTTGGAGTAGCTTCTGGGAAGTTCCTGGGCTTCATGGTCAATAGTAGGGGGATTGAAGCGAACCCCGAGAAGATCAAAGCACTGATTGACATGAGGTCGCCTACCAGGGTGAAGGACGTACAGAGCCTCAATGGCCAGGTCGCTGCATTGAGCAGGTTCATTTCGAAAGCTACAGATAAGTGTGTTCCTTTCTTTGACATTCTGAAGAAAGCCAAAAGTTTCGAATGGACTGAGCAGTGTGAAATAGCCTTCCAGCAATTGAAAGAGTATATGGGACAAGCTCCACTTCTTTCCAAGCCCAAAGAGAAAGAAAAGCTGATTCTATACTTGAGAGTGTCGCAGCAAGCTCTGAGTGCCGCACTGGTGAGGGAAGAAGAAAAGACGCAGCTTCCAGTCTATTATGTGAGCAAATGATTGCAGGATGCTGAAACCAGATATTCGCAGATGGAGAAACTGGCTTACTGCCTGGTGATCGCATCAAGGAAGCTGCGACCTTATTTCCAAGCTCATACTATCGAGGTCCTCACCAAGTACCCGTTGAAACAAGTCTTGCAAAAAGCAGATACCTCAGGTCGTTTATTGAAATGGGCAGTGGAGCTCGCATAGTTCGATATCCAATTCAAGCCAAGGACGGCTATCAAAGCCCAGGCTCTGGCAGATTTTATTGCAGAGTTTACGGGACCTGCAGATGATGAAGCTGAGTCTTCTGAAGGTCCAGCCTGGGAGCTTTTTGTCGATGGATCATCCAGCGAGCATAGGGCTAGAGCTGGAATTCTACTTATCAGCCCTGAAGGCCACAAGATCCTCTGTGCTCTAAGGTTTGACTTTCAGGCAACAAACAATGAGGCCGAGTATGAAGCACTGCTCGCTGGACTACGCTTGGCTAAGGAGATGCGAGCTGAACATTTGAAAATCTTCAGTGACTCACAGCTCGTCGTTGGCCACGTAATGGGAGAGTATCAGGCCAGGGGATCAAAAATGGCCCTCTACCTCCAAAAACTACACGAGCTGCTGGGTGCGTTCCAGAAGTACGAGATGAAGCAGATCCCACGAGCTCAGAACTCGCATGCTGATGCACTAGCTCGCCTCGCAACCACGCGAGATGCAGATTTCCTTGGGGCAATCCCAGTCGAGTTCCTACCAGCTCCAAGCACAGAAGAAAAGAATATGACAATGGCCATATCTGTTCAGCCTGATTCATGGATGAGCCCTATTCTCGAATACTTGCAGGATGGAAAGCTGCCTAGTAACAAGCTAGAAGCCCGACGTCTGCGAGCTAGAGCAGCCAGGTATTGCATCTACGATGATGCACTGTACAAGAAGGGTTTCACAGCACCGTTATTAAGATGCATTGATGGCCATGAATGTGAAACAGTGCTAAAACAGATACACGAAGGCCACTGTGGGAACCATGCTGGGGGGCTGTCTCTAGCTCAGAAGGCACTTCGCCAAGGCTTCTACTGGCCCACCATGAGGCAGGACGCCCTCAACTTAGTGAAGAAATGCGACAAATGTCAAAGGTTTGCTCATATTCCACGAGCTCCACCAGCTTACCTCCAACAGATGGTGAGCCCGTGGCTCTTTGCGATCTGGGGAATGGACCTGATCGGACCCCTACCGATGGCACGTGGAAGATGTAAGCATGCAGTAGTCGCAGTAGATTATTTCACTAAGTGGGCTGAAGCGAAAGAACTTGCTGAGATCTCCACTACAAAGATTGAGAAATTCGTGTGGAGCAACATTATTAGCAGATTCGGGGTCCCACAGCAAATTGTGACAGACAATGGGACTCAGTTCGCCAGTGACCAGTTTCTTAGGTTCTGCAACGACCTCAAAATTATTAAAAGTTTCTCAGCAGTAGACCACCCACAAGCCAATGGCCAAGTGGAAGCTGTAAACAAAATTATCAAGCAGACCCTGAAGATGAAGCTGGAAGCCAAGAAGGGAGCGTGGGTAGACGAGCTCCAAAAAGTATTATGGTCCTATAGAACCACAGCTCGCAGCTCCACTGGCGAGACCCCATTTTCAATGGTATATGGATCAGAAGCTATGATCCCAGCTGAGTTTGAAGTCACCTCGCAAAGAAGAGCGACCTTCAATCCAAATGACAATGATCAGTTACTTGCAGCAAACCTGGACCTGCTCGAGGAACATAGGGAAACCACTAGGTTAAGGGTAGCTGTCTATCAGCAGAGAATAGCGAGGTACTATAACAAGTATGCTCGCGTTCGCAGATTCAACGTAGGAGACTTAGTCCTATGCCTCATCCTACCAGGAGCCCGCAAGCCGAGTGATGGATCCTTAGGCCCGAACTGGGAAGGACCATATGTTGTTAAAACAGCCTTGGGAAATGGAGCTTATCGCCTAGTTAATGTAGACGGGGCAGAAGTCCTCCGAGCTTAGAATGCCGAACATCTCCGCCCCTATTATCAATAAGTTTTTCATTACATGTAATATGGATTAATTGTAAATGATATCTCCATTTTTCCCCTGTTTTTGATTCAACTTTCTTCACCAGGCTGACGGGCTCCGAACTCAAGGGTTCAGGAATAATAAATAAAAGAGCCTAAAAAGCAAGTGACTAAGTGTCTTTGCATAGCTCGCTTAATGAGCCTAAAAAGCAGGCGAGGTGACGACCCCTGCATAGCTCGCTATAAATAAAAGAGCCTAAAAAGCAAGTGACTAAGTATCCTTGCATAGCTCGCTTAATGAGCCTAAAAAGCAGGCGAGGTGACGACCCCTGCATAGCTCGCTATATAAAAAAGCCTAAAAAGCAAGTGACTAAGTGTCCTTGCATAGCTCGCTTAATGAGCCTAAAAAGCAGGCGAGGTGACGACCCCTGCATAGCTCGCTATAAATAAAAGAGCCTAAAAAGCAAGTGACTAAGTGTCCTTGCATAGCTCGCTTAATGAGCCTAAAAAGCAGGCGAGGTGATGACCCCTGCATAGCTCGCTATAAATAAAAGAGCCTAAAAAGCAAGTGACTAAGTGTCCTTGCATAGCTCGCTTAATGAGCCTAAAAAGCAGGCGAGGTGACGACCCCTGCATAGCTCGCTATAAATAAAAGAGCCTAAAAAGCAAGTGACTAAGTGTCCTTGCATAGCTCGCTTAATGAGCCTAAAAAGCAGACGAGGTGACGACCCCTGCATAGCTCGCTATAAATAAAAGAGCCTAAAAAGCAAGTGACTAAGTGTCCTTGCATAGCTCGCTTAATGAGCCTAAAAAGCAGGCGAGGTGACGACCCCTGCATAGCTCGCTATAAATAAAAGAGCCTAAAAAGCAAGTGACCAAGTGTCCTTGCATAGCTCGCTTAATGAGCCTAAAAAGCAGGCGAGGTGACGACCCCTGCATAGCTCCCTATAAATAAAAGAGCCTAAAAAGCAAGTGACTAAGTGTCCTTGCATAGCTCGCTTAATGAGCCTAAAAAAGCAGGCGAGGTGACGACCCCTGCATAGTTCGCTATAAATAAAAGAGCCTAAAAAGCAAGTGACTAAGTGTCTTTGCATAGCTCGCTTAATGAGCCTAAAAAGCAGGCGAGGTGACGACCCCTGCATAGCTCGCTATAAATAAAAGAGCCTAAAAAGCAAGTGACCAAGTGTCCTTGCATAGCTCGCTTAATGAGCCTAAAAAGCAGGCGAGGTGACGACCCCTGCATAGCTCGCTATAAATAAAAGAGCCTAAAAAGCAAGTGACTAAGTGTCCTTGCATAGCTCGCTTAATGAGCCTAAAAAAGCAGGCGAGGTGACGACCCCTGCATAGCTCGCTATAAATAAAAGAGCCTAAAAAGCAAGTGACTAAGTGTCCTTGCATAGCTCGCTTAATGAGCCTAAAAAGCAGACGGCTAAAACGCCCCTGCATAGCTCATCAAATACCGATTACTTATACTTACAAAATTTTGTTAAATTGTTGCTTTTACTATCAGATTTTAAGTTCATTGAATATGAGCTCGCAAGAAATATGAAGAGCGAAAAAGTATACAGTGGCCTGAAGAACATTCAACACAAGAGAAGTAATGAAAGAAATTTTCATTAAATACGAAGGCTGATTACAAATGGAAAGTTAAATGATATACATGAGAAAGAAAACAAGTTGCTAGTTCTCAGCAGGAGGATCTGGATCAGCCGGAGGTTCTGGACCAGCGGTGGACGAGGCAGCTTTTGCTTTGAAATCCTCAATAGTTTCAAGCCCTATATCCCCAAAGATAGAAAAATCCATCTCTGGATGGGACACCCACAGTGTGTAGAGGAAATCACGACCTGTTCTTTCCTCAGCCTCGTCCTTGCATCTGCAACCCGCACTTCCAGTTCTCGAGCTGCTTGCTCTCTATAGGCTGTTAGCTCTTCAAAGGCATTATCAGCGAGACGGTTGACGACCTCGACCTCTTTCTTCATCTCTTCAACTTGTTGCTCCGCGGCCTCAGCTCGCTGGATAGTCTCCCCTACTTGCTGCCTTAGCACCGCAGCTCGATGCTCAGCCTCCTTTGCGCGGTTATCCGCAGTTGCATCCTCCTTAGCTCGTTTGGTTACAGCCTCCTCAGCACTTTTTGCTGCAGCTCCCATCTCATCAGCTCGCTTCTTAGCCTCCTCGGCCTGTTTTCTGCAGTCTCAGCTCGAGCCAGAGCAGCATCAACCTGGCGATGAAGTACTTCAGTCTTCTCTTCCGCAGCTGAAGCCCGCTGCTCGTCCAGTGCAGCCTGTTGTTCAGATCGCCTCAGGTCCTCTTTCACCTTGAGCAACTCATCCTTTAGCATGGCGTGCTCATTCTCCATTTTCTTCAGGGCCTCCTCAGCTGCTTGCCTTGCAGCGGTGGCCTCGGCGATCTGAGCTTCCTGACCCTCTATTCTGCCCGAGGTAAAGCGAGCTAGATCATCGTTGGCCGCCTCCAGGTCGTATTCCAGCTTCCTCATCTCATCCTTGGCAGCCCTTGTCTCCCTTCTCCGCTTCATTGCAGCAAGGGCACCCTGGAAAATATGAACAGATTAAGATCCAGTCAAGTAAAGAAATCAACAGATGAGAAAGAATAACTTACCAGCATACTGTGGCGAGCCGCGAACTCATCCAGTTCCTCGCCCCTAAGACTCCTATTTTCCAAGACATTCGCGTGATTGAGCATAATTGTTGCCCAGCTGTCAAGGAAAGAATTTAAGTATCTCCCTCCGGGACCCAGCTCGATGTCTGATTGGGTGGGTGAAGGAGTTCTCTCGCGCTCCAGAATATCGCGTGCATCATTGAAAGCACCACCACGTCGCGATACGACGGTACGCCTAGTCACATATGTGCTGAGGCCAGCCCGGGTTGCCTCGGGAGCAGCATGAGAAGGAGCATCACCTTTCCCAGGTTGCGAACTGGAAGTTGGAGGTGACTGAAGACTTGTAAAAACATTGGAGATGGGCACCTCGCTAGGAGCAGCAGTCGAGGGAGTAGTAGCTCCAGCAGCAGCATGCACCTCGCTTGGAGCAGCGGTTGAAGGGGCAGTGGTTTCAGTGACTGCAGGCACTTTGGCAGATGCAGCAACTGCAGGAGCCTGGTCCTGGCCGGATGGTTTGGAGCGTTTAGAGGGTGCCGCTGGAGTGGCTAAGTCTTCGGCAGGTCGTTTTGCTGGAGGAGCCGAAGAAGCTTGGAATTCAGTGGGACGTGCAGGAGGGGATTTCATGAGAACAAGTTTCCTCCTGTTAGCTGGGAGTTTTGTAGAGGAAGGAGCAGGGGCTGGAGCACGAACTGGGGATAGCAGTGGAGCCCCTGGAGTAGAGGTGTGATGAGGAGAAGATGATGGATCAGCCTGTGCAGAAGGAGCTGCAGGGGCTGGGTCTGATCCTGTCCGAGCTGGAGCAGGAGCTGTAGAAGAACCTTTTCTAGACGCACCCTTTGAAGGGGTGCGAGTTGAAGACGGCTTCGCCTTCGTTGGTGTGCGAGCTGAAGATGATCTTGTTTTAGACGAGGTGCGAGCAGGAGCACCTCGAGATGAAGTTTTCCGAACTGGAGAAGGAGAGCGAATGTTATCCGAGCGAATGACATCCTCTGATGATGAAGAGACTGTTGGTGGAGGTCGGGAAGTAGATGCATCCTGAACAGAAACCTCAAAAACAGAAGGAAGTCTAGGCCTGTCACTCATCTTGCCTATGTCCTCCCCAGCTCGCAGAAGATAGGATTCCGTAGAAGGGGCAAGCTTGTAAGCTCTAAGGATAGCATCATCGAATCTACTGCTGATGCCTGTGTTGCTCGATTTGGCGAGCTTGTCAAGAGCTCGTTCCTCCCCGCTGTTAAGAGGAGACTCATCCATCTTCAGCACTGCACAACAAATAATCAAAAAATAATAAGTAATGAAGGTACAAAACAAAGTCAGCTCGCTTAAATTTTCTTATGAGTACCTGGTTTCAGGACGAAGCTGAAGTTTTGGAGATCTGCAAGAGATGGGCACGAGATATAAAACCAACTCGTCTTGTACGGCACAACGTTGGATTTGCCTTTTGCTTCTCCTTTGGGCAAAAGGTCTTTGTATTGCGACTGGCGAGCTGTGAGGTAGTAGATGCCATCCGGTTTCTCACCATCTCCCGCAGGCACGGCCTTGAAGGAGTAGAACTGCTGAAAAATCCTCGGTGTAGGTGCGTGAAGGCCATTCCTAAAGAAGGCTAAAGCCAGTGAGATCAACTGCGTATAAGAGTTGGGAGTCAGTTGAAATGGCGCGAGTTTGACTTTGTTGAGGAATTCAATCACGAACGGTGGAACGGGGAACCGCAACCCCTGCTCGAGATGTTGGGTGCTGATAGCGATGAATCCCCTGGGTGGATAACATGCGTGATTGTTTGAATCAGGCAGCAGTATGCGGCATCCGAAGGGAATGTGGAATTGCCTGACGAGTCCTTCCACCTCAGGACGTTTTAGAGATGAGGGATGACGAGCGAATGTCTCACGAGCTTCTCTTCCTTGAATAGCGTGAGCTCGGGCTTTGTCATGCTCGCGAGCTTCATCGCTTGGAATCATCTCCTTGCGAGTTCCACTTGAAGACATCTGAAAATAAATAAATAAGTACATATATATCATTACAGGAACAACAATGGCGATGGGACAAGATGAACCCAAAACAAAAAGTTTTGAAGAAAAGGAAGCCTCACCTTGAACTGTTGACGAGATGAAAAACGGCAAGAAAAACTGATGATTTTGAGAAAGGACTGTGGGTCCTGGTTGCTTGAAAGCTTGAAATGCTTGTTTGCTTTGGAAGAAAGTGACAGATGAAAGAAGAAAATGGAAAGGGGCCAATGACTTATATAGGCAAGCAAGCGTGAGACCCAACCGTTAGATCCTGGGAAAGCGTAATCGTCATAGATCTGACGGTGCAGCGCAGAACAGGGCTTTGGAAATCATGCAGCCGTCAGTTGAAGAACGTGCGCATTAAATACGCGTGTAAAGGACGTGCAGACGTCGCTTCAGTTATCACCTGCATGACCGCCACGTGTCGCAACTGAAAAGGTGGAATTTGAAAAGTGCGCAGAGGCGGTTACAAAAGTAAGCGTGCCAGGGAAGCCAACTTTTTTGCCAGCAATTCAAGCTCCCAGCTCGCTAAAGCAAACTGAGAGCTGGGGGGCTAATGTTATGCGTATTTTTTGGACTCAGTAATTGGGCTAGTAAAAGTCCAACTTAGGACCATTTGAGACCCGATAAGAAGGCCCAATAAGGTCAACATAGTCAAAGCCCATCAGACGAGGCCCAGTGTTGACTCAAAGACCATCAAGACTTCCAGCTGGCATCAGCAGACCCATAAATACGGCCAGGTCGCAGCTCGCCGTCTGCGCAGCTCGTCTTTCAGCGAGCTCGAGATGGGGACCATCATGACACGTCAGCTCGCTCAGATACGTGATAAGCACCATATCTTTCAGAACAGGCAGTTACCAAGTTCAATAGTGATTCTCTCTCCGAATATGGCAATTACCCAATCAAACCATGATTTCCTCGTCAGACATGGAGATTAATTCAATTTCAAATTCAAGTCATCATTATTTCAAGATAATTATAGTAATTTCCTGATATTATCTAAGTATATTAGGAAGCATAATTAATTTATAATTCTTTTACTTATTTTTCCCAATTGTTTAGGGAATGTAATTAATTCAGGATTCTCTTCCTGATTTGCTACAACCAGAGTTGTAACCCCTTTTTCCCTATAGATAGGGATCGAGATCATTGTAACACGATGAGGGAAAAAATATTGAATAATATACTGTCACTCTGCAGAATTTGAGAGATAGACAGTCGTGGACGTAGGCCTTTCTATTACCGAACCACGTAAAAGCTTGGTGTTCCTCGTTTGATCCTCTGTTTCTGTCTTTGTCTTTTCTTGGTTTTCGTGTTTTCTCACATTGATTGCAGGTATTGGACATTGATTGCTCGTCGACTGAAAATCAACGTCGACATTAATAATATTTTATTCATAAATAAAATATGATTAAAGAATACAGTAGTATTAACCATATTTATATATTTAAATATATTAATTTATTTTTAAAAAAACTAAAAAAATGAATGTTTAAATTATAAATCAAAATATATTAGCTGAATTTAGCAATATGATCTACAAAACAAATAAAAGTCTTTATTAGGGTGACCTAAAGATTGCCTTTAAAAACATCCTCTGATGCTTAAATGAGGGCTTCTATCTTATGAAAAGTGATTCATAAATCATCGTATATAAATGATAAATCGAAAATTACCTTAGTGGGGAGACATGACTCACATTCTAGGCATCGTGACACATGCCGGGATGTTCGTTAGTTACCGCTATTCTCTTAGGACAATTCATGGCCATTAAGTCTTTCAAAGGCTAACGTCCTTTGCCTTCATTAATAATTAATTCAATTTTATGTTTATAATTATCTTCGCTTGGGGAGAGCTATAAAAGTATCTGCTGGAACATTATCGGGGAATTTAAATTAAGAAAACCCTGTTTGGTTCCTGTGCAACAGTTACTGCAAATTTGGGGTTTTTCACAATAGTTCCAATAAATTAAAGACTGAAATGTCCTTTTTCTATCAATTAGCATAGACATTCGGTGGCAAGATAAAGACTATAAATAACATTTGGTATCATCCTTGAACACGAGGACTAAAAGGGTAGTGTTCGTAATTTAATTAGGCGGAGTTTTGGAAAATTTACCAGGAGTAGCCATCTCTTTCAACTCGGTCGCCCACTGAGTCACGGGGCTGTAACGCGGCATGCATGGCTATTGGAGGGATTCGCCGGCGTCACCTAGGTCCTGGCCGGTCCAACGGAAATCACTCTCCTCTTCCTCTAGCTGGATTCTGCTTGCTTTGGTCTCCATTGTTGGACTGGTTAGCCATCAAGGTTGAGGACAGCGTCGTCCTCATGGAGGAGGGTGCACGGAAGGTGATCGAAGACATATAGCATCGTTTGGTGGTGAACGGAGCTGCCATGGTTGTCGACTTGGTGCTCAAATGAGGTTACTCAAAGGTGCGCGGGACGGTGGCTCAAATGGCGGTACGCTATTGCTCACGACTGTAACGGATGCTAATGGCTGCTGTCTAGGTTGGGCGACGGTGCATGGTGGTCAACGACGCTGCTTTTCTCTCTTTTCTTCTTTCCAGAATCCATAAAGATGAGAGGGAGATAGCTGAGAGCTCGAAAGAGAGAGGGAGAGCACCAGAGAGAAAATTAGAGAGTTGTCTGTGTGCTGTGAGCCTGGGTTGATACGCCCTTTGATAAGCCACGTGTATGGATCCAAGAGATCCACTTGGCTGCCATGCATGGGCTCTATTTTATGCCCACACATATGTGATTTCTAATCTAGAAACAAATTTTTAAATTTTTAGACTATTAATTGCAATAATTTAAATTAAGAATGTAATAAATAAAAATTCAAATTAACAAGAGATTCAGAGTATAAAACAATATACATCTAACAAATATGAATAAGGACCATAGGATGCAAGTTTTCAGTAAGCTTTAGTATGGACAATATATTCTATTTAATTATTTTCCTATTATTAAATGTTTTATACCAAGGCTTTATTCAGTACTATGAATTTAGTTACATAGAAAAATTAGACCGATGATGTTGGCCCACCTAGTCATTCTAGTATCTTGCTTCTTCATGCCAATCAAATCTTGGTCACCGTGACATTATATATACTACCCTAAAAGTTGGAAACATCCATTTGAAGCAAACTCAAAATATAAGAGCTTTAATAGTAATCCATTAAAATAAAGATAGAAAAGAAAATTTTAATAGAAACTCATTATATATTACAAAATAACATTTGACTCTCTCTAGCCACTTGGAATACAGAGTGGCAAGTGAAAGATATATAAATAACAACCAAACACAAAAGAAGAAAAGTACTGCTCTGCTGATGGTATTGAAACTGCTCTGCTGATGGTATTGAAACAATCACCCATGCATTTCTTTTCGTGTGAAGAAGAAGTGGTAAGTGGCCCTCTGGGATCGCCTTTCTCCTCTTTCTTTTGAGGTCGTGCTTTCTGTTTCACTTCTTTGGATAACGATGAGTGTGAACATTTTTCATTGCTTTATGGCCTATTTGGGGTGCTAAGAGTAGACAATTGTCTATAAGTGAGAAGCTAGCAATGGTACTTTTTTTTTTTTTTTTTTTTTTTTCTAATAAATAAAAGTTACCA
Organism: Litchi chinensis; assembly: GCA_019925255.1. NCBI lineage: Eukaryota > Viridiplantae > Streptophyta > Magnoliopsida > Sapindales > Sapindaceae > Litchi > Litchi chinensis. Next base: position 12,462,688 of record CM034468.1, read on the forward strand.
TTCTCACGTACATCAGTCATGTCTTCTTGTTATTTTTCCGACGCTACGGGCTTGTCTTTCGCATGGAAAGGTGGAAGCTAATGTGAATGTAGCAATTTATTTGGATTAGCATAAAATTGGAGTGGCAGCAGTGCTGTCAGGATTATTACGGCAGTGTCAAAACGGCTACGGAAAAATCTAATTTGAAGGGTAATTGTACTTTTGATATAGGAGAACTTTTGTTGTTCGAGAGCTTAATTTGGATAAGAAGTTTTTTGTAGGTCTTGATTGTGAACAACTGGAGACTACTTCGAAAACAGCGGTGCAAGGGATCTCTTGGCATAACACTTATTTTTCGAATAAATTCCACTGAATCAGCTACAACTTCTTATTTTTCGAATAAAGGAAGAATAGAAAAAGCATAGAGCTAGACAGTGAAAAACCAACCCAGATTTTGATTGACTCCAATTTCTCAATGTTATATTGGCTCCAATCTCAATTCTAACCATGCAGTTTAACTATAAGCAATTAGACCTACGATTAATTGCAAAAGAAAACATGCATGAGTTCTATGTTGTTGTAGGTTACCTATGACAACCTACAAAAAATACATGTTATGGAAGGGTTTATATTTTGATTGCAATTAGTTTGCAGATGCCTACTTGTTTTGTCTTGATGTTCGCGGTAGTTTTAGTTACATTTATGAGAATTATATTGTTTTAATCTTTCGAAGTGTGATTTGAGGGTTGTAAAATTTTGAAATCTAAATTTAGATCAAAGTTCTACTTGGGTTTTACGGTGGTTCCATGGTTGAGAGGTCAATTGGTAATTCACAAATTTGGGCGGATGTAATGTTACTGAATAAGTCATTGGAGCAAGAGTTGCACCTTTTGTCTAGGTAATTTGTGCGAGCAAATATAATTTGATCTACATCATAGACCTGGCAAAATGAGATCTGACTCACTAATTCAACTCAATCCCATTTGTACAAAATGATTGATGCGTTTTTGTTTGTGTTTTTTTATTCAGTGAAACAAACACAAAATACAACTTATCATTATGCCATCTCTTAATAAGGTAGATTTCCACAGATTTGTCTGGATTAATTTCCAGATTTTTGTACGATTCTCTGTTGTTTAATTGAATGAACTTGGAAACTAGACTGTAAATTTTGATTAGTTTGTCCAAGGGTTTGAATTGTCTAAAGTCTTAAATTCTGTTTCCACACCCACCCGCCCCCACCCCCCCCTATAATTACATTTGAATTGTCCTTGACCCATGGTGAGGTTGGCTTGTCCTCTGACTAAAAGACAAATCTTTTTTGAATGCAATTCTATGGTTCATAATTGGGCTTTTTGGACGCTTAATAACTCATACATTTTTTGAACTTCGAGATGGGCGATTGTAAAAGGTCGGAGCTTAGAACTGTAAGAATGAAATTAGATTAATACGTGTTACACAAAAATAATTGGGTATATAAGGTGTGTGAAATGTTGTAATCATATCATCATAATCTTAGAAGATTTTGGTCTGACGGATTAGTTATCTAATCACTGTAATATTAGAATAATTGAGAATTTGATTTGACAACTGAATCATCTAAGGATTAAGAGATAAATTTGGTGGCTTGGCTGTTACTCAATCCGTTCATATTAATATCACAGGATCATATAATATCATATAATATAATTATATATACATATTACACAATTTAAATTAATGACTGATATATGTCTACTTTACATAAATATTAAATACTTTATTATATTTAGAAAAAATCAATTGAGCTTTTAAAAGCAATTAATCGCCGACCAACAGATTATAAACCGATAAAGCAAACCAACTTAACTTTTCCAATAATTTCATGCCCCTTCATCATTGATTCAGCCTACTTGAGAGGTAAAAAGCTTTGATGGGCTCGTCATTATTCATGCCATGAAGATTACACTCTAACCTCCTGTTATACCCATTTTTTTGGTTCGGCCCAGATGGGCTAATACACGCCTATTTAATGTGAACAGAAGCAAGGACCCAGAAGGCCCAAAGACGGAACCAACGGTTGCAAGCCTAGCTCGCGAGACCGTCCAGGTCGCAAGCTAGTAACAGTTCTCAGAATGCCTCTTGCCCGTGCCTTCAGCTCGTGGAGCTGGCGAGGTCACGCATGTCGCGAGCTCGCTAGGACCTCCAGACCGTCTCACCTCCCCTCCAGTGTGCATCATCTGACTGACCAGAAGGCTTATCCAGGAGATATCGTGTCACGACCCGGGCCCTAGGCCGTGGCAGAATTATAAATATTAATTTATAAAAAAATATTTCTCTATTTAGATACTCCGGAGTACCAAATTAAAATATTAAGAAAAGTAAAATGAAAATTTTCAAACATTCTAGTAAAGTTTCGGTGAAAAACCCATCCCCACAGATATGCGAACACCTGTTAGAAATCATGAATTCTTAACCACAATAGAATTGACGAACACTTAGCCATGCAATCAAATTTCCACAGTTAAGCTTTTACATCCTACTTAGATTTCCAAATAAATCCTCAAACTTTGGTGTCTGGAATACAAAGCTTTAAAATACATCCACAAAAGTCCACTAAAGTTTTGTCTCAAGACACTCCTACATGAATATTCAAATGGAAGAGAACTAATTAAAACAATACACTACTAGCCAAGCACTTGATCTATTTGATCATCTGCCTACTCCGTCGGATGACCATCTAAATTACCATGTACATTTCCTGGAAGGGGAAAAATAAAAGTAGGGTGAGCAATTGCTCAGTAGAATTTCAATCCCAATATGTTTCCAAAATCACTTTCGAGAAATTATGATTAAAAACCTGCATAATAAGCTTTCTGAACAAACCTCAGAGATTATTTCATAAATATATATGTACATGCTTCAAGATAGAAATAAAATAGATTTACAACATCAAAAACTTTTCGAGTCAAGTCATGACATATTTCTAAATCATGGTAGATCCCGTCCCCTAGCCATATACCCGGTGGCATATAATTTTAATAAAACAATGTTTGGCACACCGTGACCCTGGTAAGCATACCAGAAAATTATACCCTGCGCAGTGACCCCGACATAAAGTCGTAATATATGAATGGCTCATCATAGCCTCACAAAATGACTAGGACGTTGGATCTTTACCTCATTCCATTTACAAAACAACTTTATATAAATTCACAATGCCATCAACACAATATACATATATATATATATATATATATATAAATCGATATTTTTAAAAACCATTCTTTTACTAAAAGAAATTTCAGCAGCATAACAGCTGCTATCTCGATAAACCAATCCTTTTGCAAACCTGTAATAAACCATAATATCTTTCCAAACAATCCACAATATATTTTCACAATCCAAAATATATTTCCAAAACAATCCACAATATTTCCACAAATAATCACTATACTTTCGAGATTATAAAAAGTCAATTAAACATCGACTTTAATATCCAAGAATTTGTAAAAGATTAGGATTGAACCCCTACCTCAATATAGGCTATTAACCACTCCGAAAACTTCTATTTTCAATATAGCTACAACCGTTCCGAATCAAATCTACAAAGTAACATAATATAGAAAATTTTTAGTACGGCTGCCCTATGGGAAAAATAACCTTAAAAATGGATCCTATGCTTAAAAACGAGTCCGTAGATGCATTTGGAATAAGTTTTTGAGTTCGGGAGGTTAAGGAACTTACCCCCGCCGTACACGGTGGCCGACGACGACGCTCCGGCGACGGATTCCGGCGACCACGGTGACGGGACGTGCACCTAAGTGGGTTTTGTTGTCCTCGACACGCTTGTCACGAAAATGAGGTTAACCGGAATCAAAATCGCCTGGTTTCACCAAGATCTAAGAAAAATAAAAATGGTTAATGGCCGGACTTTGCCTACAAAATCGGAGACCCAAACGATGATAAAATTTGATAAAATTGGTACCTATGGAATCTACGTCGCACAAGCTTTCCAACGGTACCAAATGCGACTAAAACGGAGCTCAGACGAGGCCGGAACGAGGAGTCAAAGTTGGGATCGCGAGATGAGAGCTGCTGGAAAAAAAATGGAGGAGAGAGAGAGAAATGGTCGGCTGGAGGTTGAAGGAGATGATATAATCCGGCCAAATTTTCATTCGTCCCCTCAACTATTTACAAATTACGACTTTGAACTAAAATTTCAAAAATCTAACTTTTTGATCCTTGCACTTTGATATAACTTTCATAAAATTTTATAATTTCACCCTTAATAAAATTTAAGGTTTTACATATCGTGTACAACAAGTTGTCAGAATTACCAACTCTCATGATTTCCCGTCGGAAGCTGCCTACACAATTACCCAAAAACATTTAATGAAGTGAAGGCTTTTTCAGGTATAATTAATGCAGACTTGTGCAGGGAAAGAATGATGATTACCTTTGCAATTAATGCAGCATGACAGTGTCAGGATTAGCTGAAACTAGTCGTTGCCAGTAACGTGTATAACTTTCCTTTGTATTTTTTATTGTGATCTCCCTTCCTCTATAAAGAGGGGAGACATTTTTACTGTACAGACAAGAAAAACAGACTAGAGAACTGTCACTCTGCCGGAATTACTCCAGAGTGGCCGTGGACGTAGGTGCAGTCACCGAACCACGTAAAAATCCTTGTGTTCCTTCTCTCTCTCTCTCCCTTTCTCTTTAATTCCTTGTTGATCACCTTATTAAATCCAACCAACCACCAAGACCGACATTTCTTCCCTTGAAATTATCACCACCAACCTTGAACTTCATTAATTGCCTATTTACGACCTTTCCATTAGTACGACCAGAACCATTAATTAATTACCAAGTTCGCCGTCTGGGCCCCAGAATCTCTGGTTGACCGTTTTCGAACGTCAACATCTTTTGGCGCTAGAAGGAGGGCCCAACAGCGACCTGGTAATCTCCATCTAATCACTGTTTCACATTCACTTATATTTGTCTGTCATGGCTAGGATTAAGGCAACAAGGAGTGTCGGAGTGGCAGAAGAACGACATGAAATTCGAGAGGAGCAGAGCGCCTCACCTTCCGGAAACGAGGTCGCTCAGGAATGGCAGCAGCGCCAGCGAGCTCTAGAAGATACAGTAAGGGAGTTGACGACGACAGTCAGGGCGTTGATGGAAGTACAAGCCCGTGCGGTGCAAAGACAGGTGGAGGTCGCACCACCAGGCAGAGCTCGCCGTCAACCTTCAGAAGAAATCCCAACTCCAGAAGGGGTAGCTGCCAGGGAAAGGTCGCTGACCGAAGGATCGGCCCGCTCCTCGAACTTGCACCCAAGGAGAGCCAGGGGGCGGAACCAAGAGCGGGAGATCTCACCTCGCCAGAACGGGATAAGGGCAAGGGCGAGCATCGAGGGCGCCAGGCCCGAAGAGGGTAGTCGTGGGCCAGAACGAGTCCGCGGATACCGTGCAGGTCACGAGCCTGAGTTGCAGAGGGCCCCCAGACACGTAGAAGCTTTCGGTGAAGAGGCAGGTCGCAGAACCATCACTTTGGGGAGCAGGAAAGTACTAGTAGTGGAACCCCAGTCGGCGGTCTCTGACCCAAGACCCAGTAATAGAGGAATTGTTACAGAGGGTCCAGCAATTGGAAGCTCGACCTAGAGGTCAGACCGGAGTAGAGCGGGAGAACCGCAAGGTACCATTCACCCGGGAGATCGAGACAGTACCTTTACCAGCGAAGTTTAAGCTCCCCAATATCCCTCCATACGGTGGCAGGATAGATCCTTACGACCATCTGGACGCTTTCAATGTATAGATGGATCTTCAGACAGACGACCCACTGGTCAAATACCGAGTATTCCCAGCTACTTTAGGGGATGCTCCGCGAGCTTGGTTCAAAGGCCTCCCAGCCCGCAGCATTGGAAGCTGGAGAGAATGTCAGAAGAAGTTCCTGGACCAATATAAGGCCTTGAGGAAGCAGCTCGCGCCAGCCTGTCACCTCGCAACCATTTTCCAGAGACAAAACGAATCCCTGAAAGATTATATCACTCGGTTCAGAGAGGAGGTGAGTAATGTGGAAACGCCCTCTGACGAGAGTATTTTAACAGCTATTTCTGCAGGGCTCAGGAAGGACGGGAAGCTGTACGAAAGCATTTACAAATCCCCAGTGAAGGATCTGGGGGAGTTCTACGAAAGGGCTGTCAAAGAAATCAGATGGGAAGAAGCCTTCGGGGCTAAGAAACCCGGCGGTCAGCGGGGTGAAGCGAGCGGTTCCCATCGTGAGAAGAGGAAGAACCATGGCGGTGATAAGCCAGGGGAACCGAGACACCAGACTGCCAATGTTGTAGTGAAGCGAGCTAGACCTGGGCCGAGGGTGGAGCGACCCCGGCATCCGAGCCAATATGAAAGCTATAGTGTGTTGTCGGACAGGCAAGACAGGATCTTTGCCACAGAAAGAAACAGGGAGAATTTCGGGAAGCCGCCTCCAACTGGACCACCTAATAGACGTCGGGACCCGAGGAAATACTGTGCCTATCATAATGAGAACGGGCACAATACATCAGACTGTTGGCAGTTGAAAGATGCCATTGAAGAACTCATAAGACGAGGCCGCCTAGGAGAATATGTAGTACAGCCCGCTGGCAGGCGACCTCAGCACCAACGACCTCAGGGACAAGACCAGCAGCCCGAGCAGCAGTAGCCTCAGCGAGCTCAAGAGACCGACCGCGAGCCCGCTGTGAGAACAATCTTTACTATTTATAGTGGGCCTCATATGGCAGGTACGTCGAACAGGTCGCACCAGAGGTACGTACGAGAAGCCAACCATACCCTACTGGCAGAATATGGAGGAGTCGAGGGACCCACCAAAAGGGCAAGAGCGTCTTCAGACAGTATTGTATTCACGGAGGAGGACGAGAAGGGAGTACGCTGGCCCCACAACGACGCGATTGTAATCCGGGCCCAGATCAGTAATGTCGAGGTACGAAGGGTAATGATCGACACTGGTAGCTCAGTCAATGTAATGTATAAAAGCTGCTATGACCAGATGGGGTTAAGGACTGAGCAGTTAACACCCTCACCAGAGCCCCTCTACGGATTCACAGGGGACGCAGTGATACCGATAGGCCAGATCAAGTTACCTCTCACCCTCGGAGAACCAGGCTGGCAAGCTACAGTTCTTGCAGACTTCTTGATTATCAATAGCCCTTCAGCGTACAACGTGTTCTTGGGGCGACCTTCGATGAACTAGCTAGACATGGTCACCTCTACCAGATCACTAACAGTCAAGTTCCCAACCCCAATGGGATAGGCTGTGTCTAGGGAGAACAACAGTTGGCCAGGCGATGCTATGAAGACGCAGTGAAGATGGGAGTTCGAGGAGGGAAGGTGAACGTGGTCTCGGGTGGCCGACCACAAGTCATCTCTGAAACTGGGGTGAGCGACGACCTCAACCCTCGCGAGGTGGATGCAGACAGGGCCACGAGACCTATTGAAGAGTTAAAGGATGTACAGGTCAGTGAGGTAGACTCGGAGAGATGTGTGAAAATAGGAAGAGACCTGCTACCAGAAGTGAAGACCGAGCTCATAGAATTTCTGAAGATGAACCTTGACGTCTTCGGCTGGAACCACGATGACATGGTGGGGATAGATCTTGATGTTATGAGTCACAAACTGAACATAGATCCCCAGCACAGGCCAGTCCGCCAGAAGAGGAGGCCGATGACCCCAGAACGTTATGCAGCTCTGAAGGAGGAGGTCGAGAAGCTGTTAGCTAACAGGTTCATCAGGGAGGCCCGTTATCCTGTCTGGGTCGCAAATCCGGTCCTCGTGAAGAAGAAGAACGGGAAGTGGAGGATTTGCATTGACTTTACTGACCTGAACAAGGCTTGCCCGAAAGACAGCTTCCCATTACCCAGGATTGATCAGCTGGTAGATGCGACAGCCGGGCACCAACTCCTCAGTTTCATGGATGCCTACTCAGGATACAACCAAATCCCAATGAGTTCGCAGGACGAAGAACACACCTCTTTCGTCACTGATAGGGTGTTATACTGTTACAAGGTGATGCCATTTGGACTCAAGAACGCAGGAGCCACCTACCAGCGACTGGTCAACGCCATGTTCCAGGACCAGATTGGGAAAACCATGGAAGTATACGTAGATGACATGCTGGTAAAGTCCTAGAAAACAGCAGACCATGTTCGCGATCTGGATGAGACATTCAAAGTCCTCATAAATTATCGAATGAAGTTAAACCCCCTGAAATGTGCCTTTGGGGTAGCGTCTGGTAAGTTCCTTGGGTTTATGGTAAACAACAGAGGGATAGAGGCCAACTCGGAGAAGATCAGGGCGCTGGTGGAAATGAGGTCCCCCTCCAAAATCAAGGACGTGCAAAGTCTTAATGGTCAGGTCGCGGCTCTCAGCCGGTTCATCTCGAAAGCAACCGATAAGTGCGTGCCATTCTTTGAAGCTATAAAGAAGGTTAGGAACTTTGAATGGAATGAGCATTGCGAAGAAGCATTTCAGAGGCTGAAGGAGTATATAGGCCAGGCCCCCCTCCTGTCCAAGCCAAAGGATGAGGAGAAGCTGTTCCTGTACTTGGGTGTTTCCGAATACGCCCTAAGCGCGACCTTGGTGAGAGAAGAGGAAAAAATGCAGCTGCCCGTGTATTACATCAGTAAAAGGCTGGTCGATGCGGAGACCCAATATTCACAAATAGAGAAGCTCACGTACTGCCTGGTGATCGCCTCCAGGAAGCTACGTCCCTACTTCCAAGCTCACCAAATAGAGGTCCTCACACAGTATCCTCTCAGGCAAGTCCTCCAGAAAGCAGATACTTCAGGTAGGCTCCTCAAGTGGGCCATCGAGCTCGCTCAGTTCGACATAGAGTTCAGACCTAGAACGGCGTTCAAGGCCCAGGCACTTGCAGACTTTATTGTGGAATTCACAGGGCCAGTACCGGAGCAGGAGGAACTAGCCGGTGATCAAACTTGGGAGCTTTATGTGGACGGATCCTCTAACGAGCTAAGCTTAGGAGCTGGAATAATGTTGATCAGCCCAGAAGGCCACAAGGTCCTGAGTGTTTTAAGGTTTGGGTTCCGAGCTACCAATAATGAGGCCGAGTACGAGGCATTGCTTGCCGGACTTCGCCTGGCAAAGGAGGTACGAGCTGAGCAGGTAAAGGTCTTCAGTGATTCTCAACTTATTGTTTGCCATGTCAGGGGAGAATATCAGACCAAGGGAAGAAGGATGTCGAAATACTTCCAAAAGGTTAAGGAGTTACTGGGGGCTTTCAAAAGGTTTGAGGTGAACCAAATCCCCAAGGCACAGAATTTTAACGCAGACGCCCTGGCCCGCTTAGCGACCTCCCAAGATGCAGATCTCCTTGAGTCCATCCCTGTGGAATTCCTACCAGCTCCGAGCATCGAGGACGAAGATGCAATGATGATCATACAGGTTCGGCCTAACTTCTGGATGAGCTCGTTGTTGGGCTACTTGTAGGAAGGGAAGTTGCCAGAGGACAAGCTGGAAGCTCGCCGCATACGAGCCAGAGCGGCCCGATACTGCATCTATGATGACAGATTGTACAAGAAAGGGTTCTCAACCCCGCTACTGCGATGTATAGATGATGAGGACTGTGAGGTGGTGCTGAATGATATTCACGCGGGTCACTGTGGGAACCACGCAGGAGTATTGTCCTTGGCCCAGAAGGCCCTCAGGCAGGGGTTCTACTGGCCAACTATGAAGCAGGATGCTATAAATTTGGTAAAGAAGTGTGATAAGTGCCAGAGATTTGCTAAGGTCCCGCGAGCTCCACCAGCCTACCTCCAGCAGATGGTGAGTCCATGACCTTTCGCAATCTAGGGGATGGACCTCATCGGACTCTTGCCCACAGCTCGAGGAAGTTGTAGGCATGCGGTGGTCGCTGTGGACTACTTCACCAAATGGGCTGAAGCTAAGGAGCTAGTAGAAATCTTAACAGCAAAGATAGAAAAGTTTGTATGGGACAACATCGTCTGCAGGTTCGGGATCCCTCAGCAGCTCGTCACAGACAATGGGACTCAGTTTACCAGTGAGCAATTTATAGACTTCTGCAATGAGCTCGGAATCGTGAAAAGCTTCTCGGCTGTAGACCATCCTCAGACCAATGGTCAGGTCGAGGCTGTGAACAAGATCATCAAACAGACTTTGAAGACCAGGTTAGAGGCAAAGAAGGGGGTTTGGGCTGACGAGTTTCAGAAAGTCCTCTGGGCGTACAGGACCACAGTCCGCAGCTCGACGGGTGAAACCCCATTTTCCATGGTCTATGGAACGGAGGCCATGATACCGGCAGAGTTCGAAGTCACCAGCCAACGAAGGGCCTCGTTCCGACCTGAAGACAATGACCAGCTGCTCGCAGCCAGTTTAGACTTAGTCGAGGAAGCAAGGGAAACAGCTCGCCTAAGGGTAGCGGTGTACCAGCAGAGAGTCGCTAGATATTATAACAAGAAGGTGCGAGTTCGAAGCTACAAAGCCGGGGACCTCGTTCTCAGGTTAGTCCTCCCCGGGGCTCGCAAGGCAAGCGATGGGGTGCTCGAACCCAACTGGGAGGGGTCGTACCTCATCAAGCAGAATCTGAAGAATGGAGCCTATCATTTGGCCAGCATGGATGGATCAGAGTTACCCCGAGCCTGGAATGCTGAACACCTGCGGCCATACTACATCTAAGAACTGTCAGCCCGCTCTAACTTTGTACATGATTTTTTTGACGATTGTCTGTAAACATGCTTTCACTTGTTTTCTGTTGTATGTGTCATGTTTGATGCAGAAAGCAAACTGGTTAAACCAGCAAATGTACATACTAAAAAGAGCGAAGTTAATGAAATCTCTTTCTCAAGAAATCGAGCTACGACCTATCATCATATATGCATATATATATTATTATTCTTTGAAGATATCTGTGCAAAAAACCCAAGGAATCATTTGCAACTCAAATGCTCGCATAGAATCACTGGCCAAAGCCACGAGCAAATTCTGGCAATAAATGTCCATAAAAACCTCAATCGAGGATGTCTTATCAATTGATGCTCGACTTATCCATATTATCCTCACTAACGGAGGTTTACGTCGGCAAACATCAAGTTCTTTTCTTAGTTCGCAGCCGCAATTGCCCCGCGACCTCGCGGGAGGGGGTAAGGCCACGCCTCTCAAATATAAAGCTGCCCGCGACCTCGCGAATCAATTGCCCCGCGACCTCACAGGAGGGGGTAAGGCCATGCCTCTCAAATATAAAGCTGCCAGCGACCTCGCGAATCAATTGCCCCGCGACCTCGCAGGAGGGGGTAAGGCTACGCCTCTCAAATATAAAACTGTCCGCGAACCTCGCGAATCAATTGTCTCGCGACCTCGCGGGAGGGGGTAAGGCTACACCTCTCAAATATAAAGCTGTCCGCGACCTCGCGAATCAATTGCCCCGCGACCTCGCGGGAGGGGGAAAGGCCACGCCTCTCAAATATAAAGCTGTCCGCGACCTCGCGAATCAATTGCCCCACGACCTCGCGGAAGGGGGTAAAACCACGCCTTTCAAATATAAAGCTGCCCGCGGACCTCGCGAATCAATTGCCCAGCGACCTCGCGGGAGGGGGTAAGACCACGCCTCTCAAATATAAAGCTGCCCGCGACCTCGCGAATCAATTGCCCCGCGACCTCGCGGGAGGGGGTAAGGCCACACCTCTCAAATATAAAGCTGCCCGCGGACCTCGTGAATCAATTGCCCCGCGACCTCGCGGGAGGGGGTAAGGCTACGCCTCTCAAATATAAAGCTGCCCGCGGACCTCGTGAATCAATTGCCCCGCGACCTCGCGGGAGGGGGTAAGGCTACGCCTCTCAAATATAAAGCTGCCCGCGGACCTCGCGAATCAATTGTCCCCCGACCTCGTGGGAGGGGGTAAGGCTACGCCTCTCAAAAATAAAGCTACCCGCGACCTCGCGAATCAATTGCCCTGCGACCTCGCGGGAGGGGTTAATGCCACGTCTTTCAAATATAAAGCTGCCCGCGACCTCGCGGGAGGGGGTAAGGCTACGCCTCTCAAATATAAAGTTGCCCACGACCTCGCAAATCAATTGCCCCGCGACCTCGCGGGAGGGGGTAAGGCCACGCCTCTCAAATATAAAGCTGTTCGCGGACCTCGCAAATCAATTGCCCCGCGACCTCGTGGGAGGGGGTAAGGCCACGCCTCTCAAATATAAAGCTGCCCGCGACCTCGTAAATCAATTGCCCCACGACCTCGCGGGAGGGGGTAAGACCACGCCTCTCAAATATAAAGCTGCCAGCGAACTCGCACAAAAAAAAAGGGGGGGACTCACCCCTGAACTACGAATGCAGGCACAGGCTAGAATCTCAAAGTTTGGGAAAATGCTGCTGTCAAGCGCACTTAATGTGAAGGAAATTCCGAACCCCCCCTCAGTAAATGTGAGCTCCGGCCAATCCTTTAAGATTTGCCCAATTATATCATTTGCAGGGTCAAATACTTTGCTCGATTGAGCTATTTGCTGAATCCAAATTCGTATGAGCTAACGCATTATTATTATCACTGGCCGCAGTCAGCAGGTTCGATAGTTGGCATGATTTTCACGATTGTGATTTACTTAGCAAATTTTAATACTTATAATGGTGTGTTTATTGTCTGTTAGTTGCCCATCATATAAGTAAAACATGCATATCTACACTTGGACAAAGTATTGAAATTGTGCAGGAAATCCAATATTATAATTCTGAGCCTCAAGCTTGTTATTCGAGTTTAAACAAATGAAAAATTACAAGGGATAAAAACAAACAAATAAAAAGGCCTTAGGTGCCAGCTGGTTCGTCTGAAGGAGCAAGATCAACAGGGGCTTCTACTGGGGGCTCAGGCATTGGAGGACCCTTTAAAGCTGGGGGTACCTCAGAGACCTGTTCTAGCAAGGGGATTGGGACAGCAGATGGATCAACTGGGGGAGCAGAGGAAGTATCCGCATGTTGCACACTCTGAGCACCTGCAGCGAGCTCCGTGAACTCCCGGATCATTTGGACCCCTTCTGACCCAAAGAATGAGTAGTCCAAGTCCGGGTAGCGCTCCCACATGCTAAACAGAAACGCCCTCTCGACCTCTTCCTCGACCCTGTTCCGCTCCCGAGCTAACTTGGCCTCAATGCCCGCCTCGGTCTGAGCCAGCTTCCCCTCTGTCCGAGCCAGTTTCGCCTCTGCTTCAGCCCGCTTCTCCTCGGCCCTCGCGAGCTTCCCTCTGGCTGCTGCTAAGTCCCACTGATGCTGACTTACTTTATCCTCAGCAACCTGTAGCTTTACCTTTGCAGCACTGAGCTCGCCCTTCAGCTGATTTAGTTCGCTATAGGCCTTGTTGATTTTAGAGGTAGCGGTCTCCCTGCGAGCAGTCTCCTGTGACAAGGCCGCATCAGCATCTCTAAGCTTGGCAGAAAGCTCTCCATGATCCTTTTAGAGGAGATTGATTTCATCCTGCAGTAATCTCCTCTCCTCCTCGAACTGCTCCTGGGACATCCTAAAGGCCTCCCTCTCATTAATGTGATAATCTGCCTCCCTCATCAGCTTCACAGACGTCATACCAAGCTGAAACAACAAAAGAGATGGTAAGAGATCTTTTGAAAAAGAAGAAAAAATCAAAGTATAAAAGAGTGTGACCCTTACCAGAGCAGCATGACGAGCTACATAGCCTACGAGGTGCCGGCCTGTAAGCTCAGGTCTGTGCATCTTCGGGTTGCGCCTTCCCATAACTTTGGGCACGAGCTCCACGAAGCTGTTGAAGTATTCCATCTCCTTTGCCACCTTAGAGTGGAGCTCGGAGTCTGCCCGTTCATCCGTTGCAGGCCTCGCAGGTCGTCCTGGCGCTTCAGTGCCCGGCTCCCTGCCAATGACAACCGCCCCGACCTGACGGACCTCGATGACACCCTTCTGCTTTGGGGCCGAAGGCTCAGCTATGGCTTTCCCCTTTCTTTTTCTGGTCAGAGCCTCAGACTCCGACCCCGCAGATAAATCCCCCTCAACAGAGACCTCGGCCCTTTTGGCTGGAGGAGAACTTTGCCCTTCAGATGGGGCAGCCCGCTTTTGAGGGGTCGCAGCTGACCTGGTCGGAGAAGGTGCAGCTGCAGCAGGCAGAGAGGGCGCTCTTTGTGAGCGGTCTGAAGAGGTGTCGTCCACGTTGACGACCTCAGTCGGTCCAGCAGGCGGAATCGACCTGAGAGGAGGAACTGACATCGTGAGCCTTCCCATATTGTCTGAAGAAGGGCTGGTGGAGAAGCTCGTGCTCGGTGACCTTCGTTGTAGGGGCTGCGGATCTGACTCAGATTGTGCAGGAGCAGCAAGGGCGGAAGGAACCTCGCACCTTTCCCCTTTTATTCCCAAATGCTGGGCTATGTCCAGAAGAGGACCTATGACAGATGGAGCGAGGCCCTGCTCTACTAGCTCGCTACCGGAGGGGAAGAAGTCCTCGGTTGGTTCCTTGGCCGCAGCGTAAGCGTTCAGAATGGCGAGCTCGTCCTGTCTAAGCTTGTACCCCGGAGCGGCGACACCTGTAAAGCAAAAGCTAGCTCGTCAAAAAAAAAAAAAAAAAACTAATATTATCTGAGTGCTTGTATCCCTACTAGGTTTCAGCACGAAACTCCTATTATTCAGCCCGACAAGCGAAGGGCACGTGACCAGGGCCCAATTTGACTTGTATTCCCCCACGTTGGACTTAGTGCAGCTCTGGGGTAAATATGCCCTGTAATCAGAATGTTGGCGAGGCGTGGCGTAGTAGAGTCCGTCCTTTCCCGAGATCGCCTTAAAGCTGAAGACGCTGCGGAGGATGCGGGGTGTAGGGAACCCTAGTCCGTGCTTAGCGAACGCCGCTGCTAGGGTGGTTATATAGGCATACAAATTCGGGGTTAATTGGAACGGCGCGAGCTTCAGGTCGTTCAGGAGATTCTTGAGATAGCCAGGAACAGGGAACCTAAAGCCGAGCTCCATGTGCTCGCGGCTGATCCCCACAAAGCCTTCGGGAGGATGGGCAGCTCGATCATTACCCGCAGGGACGTTAGCTCGACACCCCAAAGGGAGGCTGAGTTCCTGGGCCCAAGCCTCCAGCTTTGGAAACGTAATGAGCGAGGGCGTGTGTTTAAAAGGATGGGGGTCTGCTCTCTCAGCGACCTCGTCCCCTCCTGCGACCTCCTCGGTGGACACGCTAGCTCGCGAGGTCGTAGCCTCGACCTCTTTAGCTTGGCGCCCTACCTGCCTCCTAGAAGCAGAAGCCCTGCCTCGACCAGTGCGTGAGCAACTCGACATCTACAGCACAGAAGGAAGACATCAGAACGCTTACAGCATACTGAGCCTAGCAAGACACAGAAAAAGAATCCCTGAAGCTATTGTCCTATATGTCAGGTCGCACACTTGACCTCCAAAGGCAAGGGAAGGCCCAGGGACAGGGGCCCGTCAGGTACTATATCACCCTAAATACGTGTGTTGCTAACCCTATGTTTACAGGTATCCTACTAGACAGTAAGGGGATACTTTCATCAAAAGTCCTAAGTAGCAACAATATGGGACACGGTTAACAGCCAAGTCGCCCCTAGTATACGCATGAACTGAAGCAACCAACACAACAAATCTCTAGAGACCAAACAGGCATACAGAGACCCACAGATGCGATACATAAGCAGAAAGTAGCAACGCAAACCAGGGGCAAATCCTACAATAACACAAAAAAGCGGAGCAAGAGAAGAATTACCTTGTTCAAACTGTGTACGACTTGCTGAGAACGGTGGCTGATTCCTGTAGTGACAGAGTCTGAAGAGGTTGTCCAACGACGAATGACGAACCAGAAGAAGCAGAGAAGAAGAAATGATGGAAAGAAGAGTGTTGGAGTTGTATCAGGAAAGCAAAAAGGAAAATATGAGGAGACCTATGGATTATATAGGCCAGGACGTCCGTCCCTAGCCATCCGATCCAACATAAAGGCATAACCGTCAAAGATCCAACGGCTAGGCACCAATCTCGGTCATGTGCCATCATGTCTGTCAGTTACAAGACGTACACATTTAATGCATACGATCCCGAGACACGTTTTTTAGCTCCAACGCCTGTATGGACGCCACGTGTCAACGGTTACAGTGCGGAGAGTGAAACGATACCAGAAGATTCGAAAATGGGCGCTAATCACATGTTCAAATCAGCTCCCAGTCCGCAGAGCGCACAGAGAGCTGGGGGGCTTGATGTTACACCCATTTTTTGGTTCGGCCCAGATGGGCCAGTACACGCCTATTTAATGCGAACAGAAGCAAAGGCCCAGGAGGCCCAAAGACGGAACCAACGGTTGCAAGCCCAGCTCGCGAGGCCGTCCAGGTCGCAAGCCAACAACAGTTCTCAGAATGCCTCCTGCCTGTGCCTTCAGCTCGTAGAGCTGGCGAGGTCGCGCAGGTTGCGAGCTCGCTAGGACCTCCAGACCGTCTCACCTCCCCTCCAGTGTGCATCATCTGGCTGACCAGAAGGCTTACCCAGGAGATATCGTGTACAGCAAGTTGTCAGAATTACCAACTCTCATGATTTCCCACGGGAAGCTACCTACACAATTACCCAAAAACATTTAATGAAGTGAAGGCCTTTTCAGGTATAATTAATGCAGACTTGTGCAGGGAAAGAATGATGATTACCTTTGCAATTAATGCAGCATGGCAGTGTCAGGATTAGCTGAAACTAGCCGTTGCCAGTAACGTGTATGACTTTCCTTTGTATTTTTTATTGTGATCTCCCTTCCTCTATAAAGAGGGGAGACATTTTTACTGTACAGACAAGAAAAACATACTCGAGAACTGTCACTCTGCCGGAATTACTCCAGAGTGACCGTGGACGTAGGTACAGTCACCGAACCACGTAAAAATCCTTGTGTTCCTTCTCTCTCTCTCCCTTTCTCTTTAATTCCTTGTTGATTACCTTATTAAATCCGACCAACCACCAAGACCGACATTCCTTCCCCTGAAATTATCACTACCAACCTTGAACTTCATTAATTGCATATTTACTACCCTTCCATTAGTACGACCAGAACCATTAATTAATTACCAAGTTCGCCGTTTGGGCCCAGAATCTCTGGTTGACCGTTTCCGAATGTCAACACCTCCAAAGCAAGAGATTTTGCAATAGTCCCAACCCTGGAAATGCAAATATACAATATTCCAAACAATGGCACTAAGGGCATGTTTGGTATATGAGAATGTGAGTGGGTTTGAGATTTTAATATACTAAACTTCTTAAATATCATGTTTGAAGATTAATTGAAAAGCAATAAATCCGGGATAGAATCCCAAACTCCTTCATTTCTCAATCTTTTGAAAATCCTCATTTCCATTCAAAATCATAACTTTTAGTAGGAATGAGATTTCTCATTTTCATTCTTTTTTCTTCTCTCACACCTCCATCTATCTCTTTTTCTCTCACCTTCCCTCATTATCTTATCACCCATCCATGGAACTATATAATCGATCTTCTCTACCAAAGTTGGCAGACCATCTTTAGCATCTGGAAGAAAGAAGTATATGGTGAGATGGTGTGGTGTTTTGTGTTGAAGGGAGCGGTGGTGGTTTGTTTGGTTTGACAATGAAGAGAGGAATTAGAAAACCTTAGAGCTCTGATATTGTTATGGGTATTTTCTGGATTCATCAAATGGGCTGGTAAAAGTCTGATAGAAGTCCAACAAATCAACTCAATTAAAAAGTCCAACAAACAAGACCCAAGTTATCAACGCCCAACCCATGGGAGCTCTACAACTTGCGCCAGCGAGCTCGTATCATGACAGTCTTATAGGTCGTTGCTTGTATTATACGGCTCGCACCATGCACAACTCGTTGCTCAGAACGAGGTCTAGCTCGAGGTCGCCTAATATAGACTGCAGCTCGCTCAACAACCAGCTAAACAAGAAAATCTTCCAGAAAAGACAATGACCCGATTTGATCGTGATTCTTTTATCAGAATTAGAAACAAATTCAAATTTGAACTTAGTCATCTTGATCTCAGATTCTACAAAACAGTTTCTTAATTCAACGCCAACTGATTAGGAAGTGTAGTTAATACTAGATTATCTTCCTATTTTATTTTGACTCAAATTGTAACGCTTCTTTCTTTATAAATAGAGACCAAATTTCATTATAACAGAGACATAAGCAATATTATACTGTTACTCTATAAAATTAAAAAGAGGAACAGTCGTGGAAGTAGGCATACTTGCTGAACCACGTTAAAAACCTTCGTGCGTTGTTTTTGTTCTCTATTTTTCTGCTTTTTCTTGTATTTTTTGCTTGGCTTTACATTGATTGCAGGTATTAAGCTGTGAACTCTCGTCGACCAAAAATCAACGTTGACAGATATCATGTGAATATGTATTTCACTATATTCTATAATGTAAAATGTGAAACCTATTTATAGGCTAAAGAGGAAAACAAATAAGATTAAAGAATAATTTATATATGGAAACAAAATAATATATTATATGAATGAAAAATATTGGTCCGATTGATTAACTTTGCTTGTGTGTTAACATTTATAAACTACATATATATATTTTAATCTATTTCATAAAACACAAAGAGAATATTAGCAGTTTCTCAAAATACTAGAGGATTTTGGCTATTTCATCAAACTAAAGAGGGAAAATAGAATTATCCAATGCTTTGCTAAGTATGAAACTTTCACATTTCAAATGAAAAAATTTTTAGTCCCTCCTAACTATTTGTTAGATTCCTAAAAAGAAATAGATTCTTAAAATTAAGGAATTTAATGAATTTAATTCTAAAAAAAAAAAAAAAAAATTAATGCATTAAGATATGGATCCCAAAATAAGGAAATTCAATAATTTTCTGTTTTGAAAATTGAGAAATAAGAAAACTTAGTTTTGATAATGGAGAAATTTGATGACACACATAAGATAATTGATGTATGACTAAAAAGAAAATGCATTAATGGTAATTAGTAAAGGGGAGTTAGAGGTGTCTATATAAAGGTTTTTCCTTTCATTGTTTCAATCATTCTAGAATCGAGAGGGGAAAAAAAAAAGTGGTGTAACTCTTTAAGTTTTAAGTGAGGTTCACTTGAATGTTAGAAAATTATTATTGTCTTGGGTATAAATATGATCTTAGTTGTAAGGATTTGAGTGTTTGTAAACATTTGTTATTTTTCTTCCTATAGTAAAGTTCTATAGCTGCTGCATGGAGATAGCCTACTTTGTGTGAATCACGTGAATTTTGTGTATTGTTTTGTCTGTTTATTATTTTGTTATTATTTCATCAATCTACATTATTTTATTGCTTCACCAATCTAGTGTTTTAAAATGTTTATTTCCTAACATAGTTTGAGCTTAAATTGTTTTTTTTTTTTTCCCTTTAAAATTGACATTGAAATAGAATGAATCAAAAAATTATCAAAATTTATTGTGATTAAATATTATTTATGCAGCTTAAATATACATTTCCACTTTAAAGTTAATATCAAATGAGTAAAAGAATTTAAAAGACTATCACGATTTGTTGAAATTATATACTACTTATACAATCTAAATATCTACTCGTATTGAATTAAACACTACTTACAATGTTTGGATATCTACTCTCACTTTAAAATTAACATCAAACATGTCAAAATACTACCTAGATCTACCGAGATCAAACAATATTTATATAACCCTAATATCCTTTCTTATTTTAAAGCTGATATGTTTAATTCTGTTAAAATAAAATACTATTTATGTAACTTGAATATCTATTTGCACTTTAAAGTTGACATCAAACAAGTTAAAAGACTATTTTGATTTGCCAAGATTAAATACTATTTATGCAATTCAAATATTAATTCTCATTTTAAAGCTAACATCGAACGAATTAAAGGATTACTGCAATATGTTAAGATTAAATACTATTTACACGAATGAATCGAACCTTATTTACACGATCTAAATTTTTGCTTTTATTTTTAATGTAGACATCTATGAGTTAGATGATCATTGAAATCTATTGCTTTAAAATATGCTTGATAGGAATTTAACTTTTAATATTTTAATGAATGTGAATGTGCTCAACCTTATATACTAAGAGGTGAAATGTCACCTTTGAAAAAAACTTTAATGCGTATGTTTTGTCAATGAAGAAAACAAATTACTTAGCTTTTTTAATTTACTGAAACAACCACAATTTGTGTAGGTGTTCATGTTACGTTGTGGGTTTTTGACTACTCCTTTGGTGCTTGGTGCATGGTTGGTATTTTTGTTTGGCATGTTTTAATTATATGCATGGTTTTAAATTTAATTAAGTAATACCAATAAGTAATAACAAAATTTCAACGTACAATATAATATAATAAGGAAAACATATGACTCTTGTCATTAATTTTTGGGATAATCCAAAAAAAACCTTTAAAAATGAAAATAATCTCAATTTATCCCAACTTTTAAAAATATTTACCAAAAAACCCCCGCCACCGGCAGTCCAAAAATGGTTTCATCTAAAAGTTAAATGGTTTTATGACATTCATGAAAAGATAAAAATACCCTTGCTATATTAAAAATTTTAAAAACAATTATAATTAAATTAATTATTTTACATTTAATAATTAAAATTTTTAAAAAATAATTAAAAATTAAAAAACTTTGAAAAAAAATTATGGAGATCCAATCCCAGATTGGATCTCTACCATCCATCAATTACGATGGATGGTGGAGATCCAATCCAGGATTGGATCCCTACCAAGTGTCTTCAACACCAACATACCTCTTCCAACCCAGTTATCTCCAACCATCATCAAAAAATTCAACTGTCATCAATAGATTCAAACATCATCAACAAACCAAAATTAAGCACCAAGTTCAATACCAACCTAACCAGATTCAGTACCGAAACTTAAAAAAAAAAAAAAAAGAAGTTATGTATGAAATTTGGGTTTCGAGTTTCGGTGGAACAGAAACCCATAAATCTCTTGTTTATCTTCAACATCAAACACATCAACATTCCTCTTTATCATCATCAATAACACACAAACACACAGAAATAAAAAAACCCACTCAAAAAAATAATCAAAAGTTCATCTTGGTTCGATGAACCTAGATGAAGAAAACAAAGAGACGAATAAAAGGGTTGATGATGGAGAAACCAGATGAAGCCAGATGAAGAACCTAAATCAGTGTCTTGACTAATCACCCACATTCGCGATTGCCACAACACCCAACCTTTATACACCCAAAAAACAACACCCATATTTCATCCATACCACCCAAACACCACCACACTTCTCTACAACCAAACACAAACAACTTAAAAAAAATACCCATATCTTCAACCGCACACATCGGCGATAACAAACCTAGATGAACCCACACCACCTAAACAACACTTACACTTAATCTATACCCATACAAATACCGCCATATACCCATCCAAACACCACAACAAACCCATCATCACCACCACACACCCATACCCATGCCATTCAAATGACACCTATCCTAACCTATAAACCCAACAAATTTACCAATCTAACCACATGCAGAGAGAGAGAAAAAAAGAGTGAAAGAGACGACGATCGACTAAGAAAGGGAGAGATGAGATTGATTTGGGCCAGGCCATAAGAGGTAGAGAAAGCACGACAAGCTGAGAAGGCGATCAACTTCGACTTCGGGAGTTTCAGATCAGACTTCGACTTCGATTTGAGAGACCGAAGAAGAAGAAGAAAAAGAGAAGAAGGGGACAAAGAGAGAGATAGAAAGTGACGAACCCAGATCTGCATTTGAAGAAGAGAAGAAGAAGAAGAAAAAGAAGAAGTGAGGGGGAGAGAGAAAGTGATAGTGGCTGATTGTGTGATTTTTTTTTTTAATTTAGTTTTTCAAAATTTTTATGAAATTGTTTTATTTAATTATTTAATTTTTTGATGCCACACGTGGGACATTCTGAATGGTCCAACTGGATTTTATTTATGGATTCAACCCTCAATGATCTTTTTACCGTCAGATTTTATAGAACCGTTATTTTATTAATGGATTTACTATTTCAATTGACAGTTTGAATTTTTAGTTAATAGGTTCAAAATCACTAATGGTTTGATATTATTGTCAATTTCAGGGGTAAATTGCTAATAACTCTTAATTTTTAGGTTTATTATTATTTTATCCCTGAAATTGAAAATAATACCAAATCACCTCTATTATTGAAAATAATAGCTAAAATTATCCAACCGTTAGTAGATTAGTGATTTTCGTTCAAAAAATAACAGAATTGTTAAAGTGTAAGGGTATTTAGATAATTGCATTTGAAAAAATAAATTGGGGGATAGCTATATGCCTAGATCCAATTTTTTATCATATTTTCAGATATTAAAAAATTAAAAAAAATAATTGAACAAATAACAAAAAGACATGTTGAACTCTTACCATCAACATTACTTTTTCCCCATCATCTTTCTTTGTCATCATAGCCCACTCATCACCAAAATCTAATCCCATCACACTACTCAACACAGAACCCTAACCTCTAGCTCGTCTTCTTCTCTTGCTCCTCTTCTCTTCACCTTTTTCTCAACGAACCTTGGCCACCACCGACTACAAAACGAGTAGTTCCTGGTTCTTCTTCCTTGGCTAACCTTGGTTCCCAATTCCTTGACAAAACGAATGGCTAACGTTGACTACCACCACCTCTAGTTCTTGGTTCCTCTTCCTCCGCCACCACATCTGGTTCCTTTGGTTCCTCTTCCTCCGCCGCCGTATCTAGTTCCTCTTCTTCTATTGCCTTTGGTTTCTCTTCCCCCATTGCAGGGGTACTCTTCTTCCTTGCCTCTAGTGGTGGGATCGTTTTTTTTTTTTTTTTTTTTTTTTTTTTTTTTTTTTTTTTTTTTTTTTTTTTTTTTTTTTGTTGGTTGGTGGGATGGATTTTTTGTTTCTTTATATGTTGAAAAAAAATGCAATTTTTTTTGGGTTGGTTGTTGGTAATGCCTAAATTCTATATCTCTATATGTTGAAAATATGTAAATATTTTGTTTTTTCACAAGATGTGGATGGTGTTTATGGTTGATTGTTTTTGTTGAAGATTATGTGTTTGATTAATTATGTGTGAAAGGGAAAAAAAAAAGTGGTTATGCGCTGTTAGTTGAAGATTATGGGTTTTAATTGCTTTTTTAAGTTGTCATTTTTTTATTTTTTATTTTTTATTTTTAATTTTGAGTCTAGATGATGATTTTGGTTAAAGATTATATGTTTGATTCTGGAATTTTTTTATTATTATTTTTTTTCAAATTAATTTTTTTTTTTTTTTGATGCAATTTTTTAGTTTATTTATTTAATTTTTATTTGATAGTAATTATTATTTCAATTATTTAAAATTTTAATTAATTAATTTATTTTTATATACATTTATTTTTTTTTGAAAAAAATATATAAATTTTTTTTTAAATTTTAAAAAAATATTATTTTATTTAATTTTATACTTATTTTATTTTGGTTATGAAATGGTAGTTTGGTAATTGATTAATTTGTTTTTTTTTTATTTTTTAAATTTTTTCAATGTCGTAAGCATATTTTAGTCTTTTACTGTTTTTGTCACAAAACCACCAAAAAGTTGAATAGAAATTGCCTTTGGCTGACGACAGAGGTTTTCTGATTAATATTTTGAAAAGTTTGGGTAAACTGAGAAAATTTATTTTCAGTCGGTTTTTTAGATTTTTCTTAATTTTATTATGTAATTCTTGACCCGTAAATATTTGAATGATGATTTTGGTTAGGGTGATTGATGGTTTCACAACTCAAATAGATCAATCACCAACTTACAACCCAATGACTCAATTTTTATAAACAGTTGATATTTGAAGATCATTGGATCGCCATCACCACTCAACACCACAGTTTAAACAATTTTAAATAAATATAAATTAATTCAAAATAGGATTTAAGTGCCATTGCAGTTAGGTCTCTCAAAACTTCCATTTAACAAAAATTCTGTAATTAAACAGATTAGGCTGCTGCCCTACTGAAAAATATATAGAATCGCATCCCCTTCACGGCTCAACAACTGATTAAATTCAATTTGAAAGGAAAAATTGGCAATTGAATTCAGTATTTTTAATAAAAAAGAAAGATTTTGCTTTAAATATTTGCTCTGTGACTATCCATATCTGCCCAAGTAGTATCATTAAAATTTTGAACAAGCTAGTGTAGCAAATTCAGTCGCCGTTGTCACATGGGGTTGGAAATACTTTTCATAAGACGTGCCTATACTATCAGTTTCTTTGGCTTATTTGATTTAATTAAGGTAAATATATCAAGATTTGACTTTAGAATTAATAAAGACTGTCATGGGTTAATATAAAATAAGGTCATTATGCTACAAGTTGCAAAAAATATTCTGAATTAAATAACTTTTTTTTTAATCAAAATTAATCTCAATTACATTGTAATTGTTTAAAAATATTTATTTATTTAACAAAAAACAATGGTCTATGAAATCTTTAAGTCTTTATCACTTCTCAGTCACTCTACTGAAAAATCAAATATTTTCGTGCTAGCTAGGTACGACTAATTAGATTTCTCCATTTCTTGTTTACTTTTTCTTTTCATAAGACGTGCCTATACTATCAGTTTCTTTGGTTTATTTGATTTAATTAAGGTAAACATATCAAGATTTGACTTTAGAATTAATAAAGACTGTCATGGGTTAATATAAAATAAGGTCATTATGCTACAAGTTGCAAAAAATATTCTGAATTAAATAACTTTTTTTTTAATCAAAACTAATCTCAATTACATTGTAATTGTTTAAAAATATTTATTTATTTAACGAAAAAACAATGGTCTATGAAATCTTTAAGTCTTTATCACTTCTCAGTCACTCTACTGAAAAATCAAATATTTTCGTGCTAGCTAGGTACGACTAATTAGATTTCTCCATTTCTTTTTTACCTTTTCTTTTCTTTTGCTATACTAAATTAATATAAAGGTTTTTTTTTTTTTTTTTTTTAATATACTAAGTTAATATAAGTTGGTCTTTGAAATTGTAGGTCTACCAAAAGGGACATTGCCATTTCAATTTTTAGTGACGTAGTGCTATAATCTGGCATTTTGTGCTTGTCTTTGCTTGCAAATTGGAAGCAATGGAATATTTAAATGGTGAAGAGGCATATAACCAAGAAGTATTTCGGGTCTCTTTTAATTCGATCTCTAATTCATGAGAAGTATATTTCCCTTTGGCTTTGTCATCATTTTATCATTTAATGGATTGTAGCATAAATCTACATCATTTTACATGCAACATAACATCATGATATGCTAAAACGAGTTTTTTTTTTATATATTTAATAAAAGCCAAAACTACTACTTTTGGTTGGTTGATTATATAAATAATAAATGTAATCCCTAGCTTAAACCCCCTACATTGCAACACCAATTCAAGAACATGGAATCTGCAGAAGGGATCAGACGAGAACTCTAAATTTATTAATTTACTTTTGTTTTTATCTCACCTACTCTCCCCAAAAATAAAACAAAAAACGTAAAAAAAGCTACTCTAATCGCGATTTTACTATGACAACATATTGTTTAAAAACAAATAGAAAAATTGTGGTTTGAGAATGTCACTCAAAAATGCTACCCTGTTTTCGTTTTTGAATTGCTTTTAAAGTATTATGAAAGGAAACTTGATTTTTTAATGCATGGAGTAGACTTACAGTTGCCGCAGAATCAGCTTCCACACGTTATACTTGAGAAATTATACAAATTTGCCAAGGCCAACGAATGCATGTCTGATGGAAAGGTGTATCCTTCTTTTCTTACTCTTTGTTGATATTATTTCTTGGATGGCAATTCCAGTGGAATATCTGAGCACTTGAAAATCAACACAGTTTATTGATTTGAGAGAATTTGTTCTGTGGAGAGGTTAATATTCGCAATCAATAACTCAAAAAACATTATGTTTCACTCGATGCTGGCCAGCTCCTAGAATCAGGAGTGGAGTTTGAGCCAATTATTGGATCAGAATGTCTTCTTGACATTAAATTTGACAAGAGAATGGGTAGGCTACAAATCCCACAAATTAAAGTACATAACATTACAAAATCTTTGTTCGACAACATCATGTGGTTTGAGAAATTCCACTATTATTGGGAACCTCACGTACGTAATGACCTAAGATTTTTAATCGATCTTATGCAAGCTGAAACTGATGTGCGTTTGCTTGTCAGAAATAAAATGAGGGAATTACTGACAGGCCTCCAAATATATCATTTATTACAATCGGAAATCACTTTTACTTTTTATAACAATAACCTCCCCTATACTAACCATTTGACCGCGTTGACCATTAGAAATAACGGAAAATGGACAAAATTGAGTGAAAGGATGAAAATGCCCCTCTATTTATAAAATCCAATCGGGTCATCATCTTCACCTCCCCTCTCTCTCTCTCTCTCTCTCTCTCTCTTCTCTTTCTTCTGTTTCTTCTCTTCTTTTTGCTCATCTTCTTCACCGAAACCCAGATCGATGCCGATTTGTCACCAGTCGATCTCTTTCTTCTCCTTCTCTTCTCGTCCTTCTCGTTCTTCTTTTTAACTTCTTCACCAGTCGATCTGGGTTTGGAAAACCAGATCGACGCTGGGTTCCCGTTTGGAAATCCAGACGCTCGCCAAGCGGGAACCCAGACGTCGATCTGGGTTTCCAAACCCAATTGTCGATCTAGGTTCAACCCAGACGTCGGTCTGGGTTTGGAAACCCAGATCGACGTCTGAGTTCCCGCCTGGAGACCCAGACGCTCGCCGGCTTCTGGGTTTCCAAACGGGAACCCAAACGTCGATCTGGGTTTCCAGATGATGTAGGTTTGGTTCCATCTTAGAACCAGACAGTCACCGACCGTGGATCTAGGTTTCTAACCTAAATCCGCATCAGTGTATGAGTTTCCTCATCGGAACCTAGATCTGCATCAGTGTTGAGTTTCCTGATGGTGTTGATGATGATGTTCGTGGGTTTGTTTGATGATGATGGTGTGGTTTTTGTTTAAAGAGGGCAGTGGTTTTTGTTTGTGTTGATGATTAATGATGTTGGACTTGTTTATGTTATTTGTGTTGATGATTAATGATGTTGGACTTGTTTATGTTATTTGTGTTGATGATTAATGATCATTGTTTGTGTTGATGATTGATGATGATGGATTATTGTTGATAAATCAGGCCTCTGTTGATGAACCCAGAAACCCAGGCATTCATTGAATATTGATGGACCATCCTCAATCATTTTTATCTTTTTTTGTTAATTTTTTTGAAATATATATTTTTTAAATTGATCTAGACTGTTCAATTTTTGAGATGAGGGGTTTAGATTCATTTAAAAAAATTTTAAATTATTTTTTATTGATAAAATATATTTTTTTAAATTTTAAAATATTTTTTAGTTTTAAAATTTTAAATTATTTATTAATTAATTTAATTTTTAAAAGAAAAATAAAAATGAAAGAAATGGACCAAACTGCCTTTACTATAATTAACCTTCATGGTCAATATGGTCAAACCCTCAATATAAGGGAGGTCATTGTAACAAAAAGCAAAAGTGATTTTCAGTTATAATAAAGTATATGTTTGGAGGCCTATCAGTAATTTCCTTGAAATAAAATCGTCAATGCTCCTGGTTTTCACAATCGTCACAGCATAGCCTTACTTAGGGATCTTTACAAAACATTATTTCATATTCAGATTTTTTCGGTTACTACAACTTGCGTCAGGATTTGAAGTTTAATTACAGAGCTCATAAAGATCGTGCTATATTCTGTAATTTCTTTTAATTTGAATTATGTATTACAATTTTTATTTTAGTTTAGGTTATTTACCAACAAAAAATTAAACTACAATAAAATTAATAAAACACATCATTTAAACAATATTAACACAACATTAATCTCTCTTCTATCACAATTTTACTCAAACAAAATAAAAATTTTCCATCATATTTACTTTTGGGTTCAAGAAAAGTTGAAGAAATTTGAAACATCTGTCGAAAAATTTCATTGTTCCAACTAAATTGTATTTTTAATTTGAAAAAAAATTAATTGTTAAAGTTATTTGTAAGAAAATGAGCAAAAAATAAGTTTTTGTTTTTGTTTTTTTTTTAAAAAGGAAGTTTGGATTAGAAAGAAACCAAAAAATTGGGTCAATTTTTAGTATGTGACTCAAAGCTTTAAATTTTGGTCTAAATCGGGTCAAAGCTAATCTAAGCCGATTCATATAAGCTTTGACCCGATTCAATTCAAACTTATAACTCCAATAATCTCTTAACCCGATATCGGGTCAAAAGTTGACCCAATAGATAGTTAAGTCAGCAAGTAAATGTTTGACTTGATTCGAGTAAGGGGTTGAGTTGATGACTAAACTTATGTCATCTAGTAAGTGACTCGAGACGTAGGTTAAAGTGTGACTCGATTCGGGTCAGACAATTCTTTTCAAGAATCAGGTCACCTTTTGAAGTGATAATTTTACTTCAAGTCAATGGGTGATCTTAATCGAGTTAGAGATTGTCTTGAAGTAAAATTATTAGTTTGGGTTAGTGGCTAACCTCGAATCTAGTCAGCTTCTAATCCAATCAATGGCTTACCTGATCCGTGTCATCATATGACTTGAAGCAAAAATTCCCTATCTAACGAAGGGCTAAGAGTGCGATAACATCTGAATTAGTATTTTAGTACTTGAAGGGTAATTTTGTAATCTTTGCCTAAAGGGCACATGCATAATTTCTTTAGATAGATGGGTCTTTTTGCTAAATTCCCTATTATTAGCATCACTACTACCACTGCAGTTCCCAGAAATTATTTGAGTAAAATTTTGGTTTTCAGTTAACGATGGCATTTGACGGAAGTGGACCAATAATATCTTTGGGTGGAATAATATTTTACGTCCGAGAAAAAGAAAGAAAAGTTAAAACTTAGTGTGATAAGGCATGGGACCTCAAGGACTAGAATTCGACTAGGTCCTAATTTTATATTTGGTATACGCAAGGCTGCCAAGGCATGAGATCATTTAGTCGCAAGTCACAACTTTAAACTGCCCCCGATGGGATTCCACAACTCACAAAAATATTCAAATGTTCGGGAGTTGGGAACTAAATTTTTTGTCAAGTAATAATTTATATCATCATTTCTTACAACTTGATAAAATTATATGAAACAAACAAAATATATAATATAAATAATATTATGCATTTAATTAATTTACTAATATTCATAGTTTAATATATCAATTTAAATTAACATTTATATATTACGAATAAAAAAAATGTGGGGTATTATTGTATTATTTATTAATTTCATTCATATGGCTATTATTATGTATAAATACTTTTTTTTTATAATTGAATTCGCTGTATTTTTCTTGCTCTCAATGTATCTATGACTAGTATGTAACACTGCACTGCACACGAAAAGAATATTTCTCCTAAATACATCCAATTTCAATTCAATGCAAGTTACTGGCTCATCCGACCACTCATCGGGCCAATCAGTAGGACCAGTGTGGGCACTAATTCATATCTCAGCTGCTTTGTCTTTTGCCTTCACAGATTTGTTGGCAGTGCCTGTCAACAACTACCGGGATACTATGCAATATTAATATAAAACTTATGACTTGTTTAATTACCCTAAACACCACCCACAAAGAATATAGTTCTAATCTCTGTATAACCAAAAAAGCATCTCACCAACTCTCCTAACTGTAACTGTTAACCATTGATGATCATCTGATTTCAAATGCATGTACTTGAGAAAGCATCTTACAATTTCTCCTAACCAGCTATAACTGCTGATGATCTCTGAATTTTTCAAATGCATGTACGTGTACACAGACCCTATAAGGTTACATTCATTATTCATTTTTAAATATAATTATTTAAGCCGGTTACATTTTGTTTTTGTTAATTGCGTCCTTGTTCTTCCTCTCATGACCAGATTATAAATACCTATAATTCTAGCCGTACTAGAAGTAGTTGAGTTTTCACTTTTCAAGTCAAATAAAATATAAATTTTGAAGCTTTTTCTATTTGCTTTTAAACAATATATTGCTAGGCTGTCTCCAATGTAGCATCAAATTGGTATAATTGGTGTAAAAAATCACTCCAGTGTAACACTAAAATAGTGTGGGAGCACAAAAACCAATGAAAAATTTGGTGTTTTTGCTACAGTTTGACACCAAAACACCAAATTTGGTGTTGACTCAGGTGAACCTTTTTATTTTTAATTTCAACAATACCCCTCATATAATAACTACAATAATTTTTATTCCATTTATATCTTTTACTATATTTAATGTATTTGTATAATTGGATTAATAATTATAAATAAAAATTAAATTATTATAAAAAAGTTATACCGTTGAAAATATTTCATTGAGATCTTTAAAATGAGTATAATATTAAGTATGTTTTAATATATTTTAAGTTTTTAATATATATTATAAGTAATATATTAATATAAAATGAATTAAATTATTTAATGTATATACAAAATATTATTTTAATAATTACTTGATAGAATTGGTAATATTTTTAATGTAAAAACTCAATAATGTTGTAAACAACAATAACATTAACATTACCATTACCTTAAATTAAGCATACATGATTTAAAAAACAACAACAATAATAACAACATAACTTAAAAATAAAATACTTGACATAATTACTTCTAAACAACCATTTAGAAATTTAGAAGATCATCTCCACTTCCTCCATAACCACCAAAATACTTGTCAAATGCATTGAATGATCCGCTTCCTCCTTGAAATTGTTGCTCATGGGACCTTTTTTCATAAATTCTCTTTTGTTCACTTCGAAGAACATCATGTAGAATTGGATCTTTTATGGAATCCACATTTTTTAATAAAATTTTATTCTCTTTGTATCGTTTTCGCAACTCTAATTTTTTTACCTTAGTTTGAGCTCGTAACAATTGCAGTTCATAACTCTTTTAGGTGAATAAAAATTAGTTGAAAAAATTACATGACTAAAAAATTAGTTGAAAAATTAATGATAACAATATTTTATAATAAATTAAAAAATTATGTAAGAAATTAATAATTTTTTTTATATATTATGCGTAATTATTTGAGAGTAAGATTTTATAATGGGGTGGATAATAAAATAGTTGGATAAAAAATTAGTTGGAAAAATGAGATGGATAAAAAATTAGGTGGATAAACAATTAGTTGGATAAAAATGAGTTGAAAAATATTGAGTGACTAAAAAATTAGGTGAAAATATAATGAGAATAATTTATTGTAAAAAAATTAAAAAAAAAATTGTGAGTATTTAATAATTTTTTAATATATTGTGAGTAATTATTTGAGAATAAAATTTTATGTAAAATAAATTAATTAATATTGGTTAAAGAATTATATATAGAATATTCTTTGAAGATACTCTTTACACTCATTTAGTGTCATACACATTGGAGTAAAAGAAAATTTGGTGTTGACACCAAAATGGAGTCAAATTTGGTGTTGTACATTGAAGATGACCTTAAAGTCAAATCGCGATCAGGGTAGCTTTTTTCACTATTTTTTGGGAGAGTAGGTGAGATAAAAACAAAACTAAATTTAGAGTTCTCGTCCTGATCCCTTCTGCAGATTCCATGTTCTTGAATTGGTGTTGCAATGTAGGGGGTTTTAGTTAGGCATTACATTTCTAAAATCAAGCAATCAAAAGTACTTGTTTTGGCATATAATGATGTTATGTTACGTATAAATGATGTGGATTTATGCTATAATCCACTAAATGATAAATGATGCATGACAAAGCAAGAGAGAAATATATACTTCTCATGAATTAGAGACTGAATTAAAAGAAACCCGAAATACTTTGATCACATGCCTCTTCGCCATTTAAATATTCCGTAGCCTCCAATTTGCAATCAAAGACAATCACAAAATGCCAGATTATAGCACCACTTCACTAAAAATTGAAATGGCGATGTCCCGTTTGATAGACCAACATTTTCAAAGACCAACTTATATTAATTCAGTATAGCAAAAGAAATTAAAGAACAAGTAGAAAAGAAATGGAGAAATCTAATTAGTCGTACCTAGCTAAGACGAAAATATTTGGTTTTTCAATAGAGAGATTGACAAGTGATAAGGACCTAAAGATTTCATAAACCGTCGTTTTTTTTTAAATAAATAAATATTTATAAACAATTACAATGTATTTGAGATTAGTATTGATAAAAAGAAAATGTTATTTAATGCAGAATATTTTTTGCAATTTGTAGCATAATGACTTTATTTTATATTAACCCATGACCGCCTTTATTAAATCTAAAGTCAAATCTTGATATATTTACCTTAATTAAATCAAATAAATCAAAGAAACGGTAGTATAGGCACGTCTTATATAAAGTAGTTCCAACCCCATGTGACAAGCCGGACTGAATCTTCTACACTAGCTTGTTCAAATTCTAATGGTACTACTAGGGCAGATATGGATGTCACATAGCAAATATTTAAAGCAAAATCTTTGTTAAAAAAAAAAAAAAGCATTTTTTTTTCTTGGCACTAAATAACTGATGGCATGTTTCACTATGTCAAAGAACTGAACTAATTAATGTTTTCTAACACTTTATTACTATTTCATTTTTTTAATGATAAAAACACCTTTGTTTTAAAATGTTAAAAAATCAGTCATCATCATTAACTTAATGTTTAATGTCTAGTTCTAGGTTTTAAAATCGTAAAATACCCTTATTTTCAACATCATCAACTATCCATTCTCCCACAACAATATCATCAATGACATTAACCATCCCTCAACAACATCCAAAAACAAAAAAAAAAAAGAAACATATTTTCAACATCATCAATCATCCATTCTAGCCATTCTTCCACAACAAAATGATCAACAACATCAACCATCTCTCAGCAACATTCAAAAAATAATAATAAAAAAAACAAAAAATAAAAAATAAAATCATAATAGGTTTAGGATGCGGTTCGAACCGTGTCCTAAGGTACGCGACACAACTCAAAGGACGTGATTCTAATGCGAATCACGTCTTCGAATTCGAATCACTACGAATCCATCAACAACATCCAAAATAAATAAATAAATAAATCAAACCAAATCAAATCAAAACAGAGGGTTGGGTTCGTCAAATCAAAACCCAGAACTATCTGGTTATGGGTTCGAAACCTAGCTAGAACCAAATTAAAAAATAAATAAATAAAGAGAGAGAGAGAGAGAGAGAGAGAGAGAGAGAGAGAGAGAGAGAGAGATGAAAGGTGTTGATTGATTGCCAGCAATGGAGGAGAACGCGGCGGCAAAAGAAAGAGAGACATGGAAGAGGACATGGGAGTGATGGAAAGAGAGAGATGGAGGAGTGAGAGAGAGAAGAACATAGTACTAGAAAGAGAGACTTGAAAATTTTTTTGAAAGGTGTTTAAAAAATTATAATAAAAAATATTTGTGTCTTTTTATTCAAATAGGTGCCAAGAAACCTCATTTAAGTTCTTTAATGTTACTTAAATATGACACTAGTTTTTTTTGGTGCTATTAAACATCATTTACTCTTAAAAAATAAAAAATACTAAATTCAACCGCCAAAGTTTCTTTTCAAATTGAATTTAATCAGCTGTTGAGCTGTGATGGTAATGTGATTATATTTTTCAGAAGGGCAGCAGCTTAATATGTTTAATTACAGAATTTTTGTTAAATGGAAGTTTTGAGAGACCTAATTGCAATGGCACTTAAATGCTATTTTAAATTAATTTATTTCATATTGCTTAATATGTGGTGTTGAGTGGTGATGGCGATCCAATGATCTTCAAATATCAACGTAAGTGAGCAGGGTTTGTTTATAAAAATTAAGTCGTCATTGGGTTGTAGGTTGGTGATTGATCAATTTGAGTCGTGAAACCATCAATCACCCTAACCAAAATCGTTATTCAAATCTTTACAGTTGAAGAATAAGTGAATTACATAATACTAAATAAAAATTAATAACGACAGTAATATGTCTTCCTTATTATATTATACTCTACGTTGAAATTTTATTATTACTTATTAGTATTAATTTATTAAATTAAAACCATATAATTAAAACATGCCAAATTAAAATACCAATCATGCGCCAAGCACCGAAGGAGCGAACCCACTCCGTGACAAGAACAACTACACATGTTGTGGTCGTTTCAGTAATTCAAAAAACTAAGTAATTTGTTTCCTTAATTGATAAAACATATGCATTAATTTTTTTGCAAAGATAACATGTTATCTCTTAGCATATAAGGTTGAGCACCTTCACATTCACTAAAATATTAAAAGTCTAAGTCCAACCAAACATATTTTAAAATTGTAGATTTCGATGGTCATCTAACTCATTCAATGTCAACTTTAAAATAAAAGCAAATATTCAAACTACGTAAGTAATTTTTAATTCATTTGCATAAATAATATTTAATTTTGGTAGATTGCGATGGTCCTTGAACTCATCTCGAACTCGTTCAATGTAAACTTTAAAATGAGAATTAATATTCGAGTTGCATAAATGGTATTTAATCTCAATAAATTAAAATAGTTTTCTAACATGTTCAATATCAACTTTAAAGTGTGAGTAAATATCCGAGTCACATAAGTAGTGTTTGATCTTAATAAAAATGAATATGTCAGCTTTAAAATAAGAATGGATATTCTAGTCATATAATTACTTTTTGATTTCGATAAATCCCAAAAGTATATTGACATATTCAATGTCAATTTTAAAGTGAGAATAGATATTTGAACATCGTAAATAGTGTTTGATTTCAATAAAAGTATATATCTAGATCACATAAATAGTGTATAATTTCGATGAATCCTGATAATCTTTACAATTCTCCAACCCATTCGATATCAACTTTAAAGTGGGAATAGATATTCAACGCGCATAAGTAATATTTGATAACATCAAATTCCGATAATTTTCCGATTCATTTGATTTCAATGTCAATATTAAATTAAAAAAAAAAAAAAAAGCTCTCAAATAGTAGAGACTAAACAATATTTTATTTGAAATGTGAAAGTTTCAAACTTACCAAAGCATTTCATCAGAATACGTATGTGAATTACAATGACCCTCAAAGATATCTCCATAAATTATTGATGAAGACTGAACAGGTTTCACACTATCTACATTCTAGAAACTAGAAATAAACTAATCTTATTAAGTAATAATTTCCTAAAGAGAAAGGTGAAATAATGCTTTCATGATCTGCATCACTGCCGGCGCATCAAATTGTGCTTGACGATTACCTGTAGACTATTAATTGTTCAATTCAAGTAGACTCTAGCTAAAATTTTAACACACAACAGCAATCCTGAAATTAACTAGCAAAATAAAAAGAAAATGCCCTGTAAAAGCAGGAAGTAAAGAAAAAAAAATTAAGGATTATATAATGTGAACCATGCTGTATATGCTTGTTGATACTGATGAAGTATCTTTTTTCAGCACGTCTTTAAGTTTTAATTCTTGGTTTTTTCTGTAACCCAACAAATTTAATGGTTACCTGGCTAGAGTTCAACGAAAGCAGTTATTTAACAAGAATCATAGATAACGGTGAGTTTGAACTTTTTCCGGTTTAGATTCCGTCCAACATTATAATATAAATAAGTCAAACATAAGAAAGTCAAATGAACACATGTTGCGGGGGAGAGAGAGAGGGGCACAAAAGAACCCACTAAGTTTTTTCAAAGACCTAGATGCCATTTGATTCCTTTATGTTTTTCCTGTCAGTAGTGTACATAGGATTATATCACCTTTTTCTTTATCTATATATATACATATATACATACATACATACACACAGAGAAAAGGAGTTGAATCCTATATCACCACTATCAGCCACCTACAATCAGAACCAATATTCCTTCCATTCTTCTTATCAATAAATAGTAAAGCTCTCAACAAAATGGTGATCTCTCTGTGCTTTCTCTGCATTACTTTCATTATCTTCCCTTCAACAAAACATAAAGCATGGTTTGGCTAACACCAATTTTTCTTGCATGATCACAACAGGGAAACAACGAAGATGATAAAATTACACAACCTAAGCAGCAAACCAGGCGAGGAGGCACTAGAGCTGCTCTTTTCGTATTCGGTAATCCGTCCTAACATTGCACCAGAGCTGTTTTCTTACATATTTACATGTTATATACATGTATGTGTATATATATCGTATGCTGATAAATGAGGGGTTGTTTTTTTTATGGTGAATCCATTTACACAGCTATGGAGGGACTGGAGAATATGGCGTTCGTGACAAATGCAGTCAGCCTTGTAACTTATTTCTATGGATACATGAACTTCAGCTTAACCAAATCAGCCACTACGCTCACCAACTTCCTGGGAGCTTCGTTTCTACTTGCACTTTCTGGAGGATATATCTCGGATACATATTTCTCCAGATTCAAGACTGTTATCCTTTTTGGATGTGTCGAGCTGCTGGTAATTTACTCCCTCAAAAACAATACTGCTCTCGCTTTATTAGTTTCTTCTCTCATATGAGTAAAATTTTATTTATATATATATATATATATATATATATAATGAACTTGAATGTATAAATTTAAGGGTGCACATACACAATTTATAGAATATAATATGTCGATAAAAAATGAGTGATTATGAGAATTAATTAATCATTGCTAATGTTCTAAAATGTAAGGTTGGTGCAGGCTTTTGTGCTCATCATATATATCACCAAATGATGATTAATTAATTAACAAACTCAATTATTAGTTAGTCCCTACATCTCTTCCATAATTTCGCAGCTGGTCGGAAGAATAAATGAATAATTGCAACTACCATTGGTATTGGCTTAACAACATTTTAATCAGAAATTAGCATGCATAACATGTCGTCGTTGACTCAACTATGCACTCAAAGTCATTAATTAATTAACTTAATCGGAACAGATATATAATATTTGTTTTGTCTTAACTATCACGTAGAAAACAACCATGACATCAGCACTCACCCACCAAGTAAGAAATTTCTTAAACATGCATATTAGTTTAATAAAATTTCAAACTTCAATACATCCCTTCAAACAATTGTTATTAACATTAATAACAAAAAAATAAAAAATAATAATAAATTAGAGGAAAAATGAAATTCAGAGTTAGATACTATTCTACGGCTATTGTAAGGCCTCACGCATCTAGACCTTTCAATTTTACATCATAAATTTGTGATCCAATTTCAATTTATTGACAAGTTATGTTAATCGATCTAGTTTATTTTTTAACATTTTTTTAAATATTATTTTGTAACATTACACTTATTATATTGATTATGAAAAAAGGCGAAAAAATGTTCGAAACTCTGCACCTTGTAATTGTTTCTGTGATATAACCTGAAAAGACTTAAATGGTTGCTTTGTAAACTCGCAGGGATATGCTCTCCTGACGGCGCAGGCACACTTTCAGCAGCTCAGACCAACACCTTGCGTAGGTGTTGCACCGGACCAAACGAGCCAGTGCGAGGCTGCCAACAGTAACCAATCTGCAATGCTTTTTACTGGTTTATACCTGCTTGCGTTTGGCAGCGGTGGAATTAAAGCGGCTTTGCCATCTTTGGGAGCCGACCAGTTTGATATCAATGACCCTGAAGAGGCTCCAAAGTTGGCAAGCTTTTTCAACTGGTTTATATTTAGCCTAACTGTTGGATCTATAGTCGGCGTGACATTCATTGTCTATATAAGTACCAACGTTGGCTGGGATTGGAGTTTGGGTGTGTCTTTTTTAGCAGTCTTGTTTGCTCTTTTGTTTGTTTGTATGGGCAAGTCTTTGTACCGCAATAATGTGCCCAAAGGCAGCCCCATTGTTCGCATTTTACAGGTGAGCTAGGGTCCAATTTTTTCTTGCCTCTCTTGTAGGTTTTATAGATCCTTTGTGGGTCATTTCAAGCTAAATCTCTTGTTATATTCCAGGTGTTTGTGGCTGCCATCCGAAATCGGAACCTTCCAGTTCCAGAAATGGCAGATGAGTTACATGAGATTCATGACAAAGAAGCAGGGCTGCAAGTTGAAATTATCCAAAGAACTGATCAATTCAGGTGCTTGTAATATCAAATTTGCTTATATTAAAAAACAATCTTAATTTTTCTAGGTTTTTCTAATGCTAACCAAGTTACCATCCATTAACTCTCCAGGTTCTTGGACCGTGCTGCAATTGTTATGACAAGTAGCACAGATGGTGGTGCATCTACATCAATCAATCCTGGACCCTGGAGGCTATGCACCGTTACACAAGTTGAGGAAACAAAGATTCTAATTCGAATGCTCCCAATCATACTTAGCACAGTTTTCATGAACACTTGTTTGGCTCAACTCCAAACCTTCTCTGTTCAACAAAGCACAACAATGGACACACATATCCTAGGCTTTAAGATGCCTGGTCCTAGCCTTCCAGTGATTCCCCTGCTTTTCATGTTCATTCTGATCCCGCTATACGAACATGTGTTCGTCCCAATTGTTAGAAAGTTCACAGGAATTCCCACTGGAATAAGACAACTTCAACGAATTGGGGTGGGATTAGTCCTCTCAGTCATTTCTATGGCAATTGCTGGGGTCGTTGAAACCTGGCGTAAATCTGTAGCTTTTCAACACAACATGGTTGACACTGTTGAGCCACTGCCAATTAGTGTTTTTTGGCTTGGGTTCCAGTATGGCATATTTGGAGCGGCTGACATGTTTACTCTGGTTGGGCTGCTAGACTTTTTCTATGCAGAGAGCTCTGCTGGCATGAAATCGCTGAGCACAGCCATCTCATGGAGCTCGATTGCAATTGGGTATTTTTTGAGCTCGGTGGTGGTGGAAGTGGTGAACAAGGTGAGTGGTGGGTGGTTGGCTAGTAACAATTTGAACAGAGACAACCTCAACTACTTCTATTGGTTGCTGGCAGGTATAAGTGTAGTGAATTTTGGTGTTTACTTGGTTTGTGCCTCTTGGTATAAATATAAGATGGAAACGAAGCAAGTAAAAAATTGTAGTGAAGCTGATGGTGCGAAGGGAAAGAAAAAGGTTGAAATGGTTAGTGTTTAGGGATGCTAAAATCCTAATGATTTCTTCTCAAGAGATTGTTTCAGCAGCAATGATATTGTTGGACCAGTCCACACTGTATACTTGTTTTTATATCTATACAGAATAATGATATTCCGAAGATAATCGGTATTATTACAAGAATTATTGGTCCATTTGAACAAATGTCCACCCATCCGTGAGATTAGACCCTTGTTGGTTTTTATAAATTGAAACCGATCCAATCCAAACTCATACCAAAAACCGACTTTTTTAGTTTTTTCAATTTCGTTCGATTCAGTTAAGGTTTATTTATTTATTTTTTGGTCCACCTCTACCTTTAATTAAAATAAAAAGATGCTAACATACGTTGACCGACTTTGATCGAAATCATTTAAGAAGTGTTAGTTTTTAAGCTTTATGGTTGATTTATATTATACATTTTCGAATCTAATTGAGATCATCTTTCTCAACATACAACTCAAATACACATGGAAGTTTCAAGTATTAAAAGTTTCATTTGACCCATCAACCAAAAAAAAAAAAAAAAAACAATTAGGCAAATCGATGCTTACTAAAGGCATAAGAGACATGTGATTTTTCTATTTCTATGGTTGATTTATGTTATATGTTTTGAAATCCAATAGAGATCCTCTTTTCAACATACAACTTCAATAATTATGCAAGTTTGAGCTTTTAAAACTGTATTTAAACCCTCAACTAAAACAAAAAGACACTTAACTTACATTGACTAACGATGACTGAAATCATGTGAGAAGCATGGTTGTTCCAATTTTATGGTTGATTTATTGAAAGCTTTTCAAATTAAGTCCAGAACAAAAGAAAAAAAAAATGTTATTAGCTCATTTGTTATAAAAATTCCTTTTTGACCTCTCAAACAAACTAATTGTTATCTATTACTACATTACCTAAATTGCCTTTAAGTATTTTTCAGTTTAAAATTCTCTTTATAACCTTACCCGAAATTACCAAACTACAATTATTCTTCTTCTCTTTTCTCTTCTATAAGATTTTTACCTTTTCCATTCTCTACAATTTTTTCTCATCCATTTAAGATTGTTTGTGCACCCATTAAATGTTCTTTGACTCTAAAAAATGCACATTCAAGATTCTTTGTCTCTAACAAACTCCACATTCAAGTTTTTCTTCAAGTTTAAAGGTATGTGATTGTTGTTGGTTAATTTTCAATTTATTTTATTCACATTACTTAATTAAAGGCCATAAGAGTAATTTTTTGTTGTAATTTAACCTTATGTAAGTGAGATTTACAGAAAACGAAGAGAAAAAAAGGAACTACGTTTTTTTGCGTTTCATCGGGTTCTGCAATGTGGGTACACGTAACTCGATTCGAGTTACATGTACCCACAAAACCCAAAAGTGGGTACACATAACTCGATTTGGGTTATATGTACCCACAAAACCTGAAAATGGGGTTTATTGGTTTTTTTTTTTTTCTTAATTACTTCTATTTTATATGCTTGGTGTTGATCATATTTCGTTATATTTGGTTAGATTTGTATGAATTTAACAATATAAAATTAGATATTAAATATGATGAGAGTATGTGTAAGACTAATTTATTTTATATTTTAAATTTTATAGGAATAGGTGAAGTGACGATAATAGTCAAATGCAATAGAGAGTGGAATGAGAATAACTATGTTAGGGGTAAGATATTCATGATAGGGGCCTCTAAGAATGTCAATTTTTCTCGATTGATGGACTTTGTTTACATAGTGACTTGCATTGATAGAAGAATGTAAGACATTTGTTTGAGAATGGTCCGCAATTAAGATACCTATCACCATTGATCTCAATGTCCAGGATGTGATTTCAAACAAAAAAGTTGATTATAGAAAGATTTATATTGATAGAATATGAGAGATTCTGGAGCTATTAGCTCTACTGTCCCTCCATTTGCCATCAACACAATACTAGACCCAGGACATATGGAGGCACCTACGAATAAAATTGTAAGTTTGATTATGGTCTGAGCTAGGGAAATACTCGCAGTTAAGATACTCATCACCACTAGTCTCAATGTCCGGGGTATGATTTCAAACAAAAAAATTATTATAGAGAGATTTATATTGACAAGAATATAAGAGATTCTGAAAGTATTACCTCTACTGTGTCTCTCCATTTGCCATCAACACAATACTAGACCCAGAGCATGTGGAGGCACCTACGAATAGAATTGTAAGTTTGATTATGGGTGAATGTCAAAATTGTTTTATTTCATCTAGTGGTAGTAATCAAGTTTAAGCTTCTATCACCATGTTTACATCCCTAGAAATTTCAATGTGTGACAGTGATTTTTTGACGGAAATGATCGTGATGATGAAGATCGGAACATAAATAGTGAAGGTGATGAGATATCAAACACTAGAGATGATAATAAAGAAACTATAGCTAATGACATTGAAACTGAAGCTAATGCAGAGAACACGGAGTATCCAGAAGTTAGGTTTTCAGGTTTACAATTGAAGCCAACCTTTCACAACCATACTGGATTATTCTCTATGTAGATCAATGTGAAATTAAGGCTATATGAACCGCTATGTCAATCTTCATTCGATGTGATACATTGTACAGAGGTGCATTTTTTATAGTAAATATGAACTGAATATGGTCATTGGAAAATGTGTTCTTAATTTTAGATGTCAATATAAGGTTAGATGTTCATGCATGGTTAGATATGAGACTCGTTGTAAGTTGTAAGGATCTAACCTACAGTTTTGAGGTTCATACAATATGCAAAAAGGTGGTTCGATGTGGTATTTGTATAAGTATGTGTCGGCACACACATAGTGATAGGATGCCTACGAGTCACATAGATGAAGTGTGAAAACTATTGTTATAACGACGTTGTATCAAAAGAAAGTAGGGCTTGATAGTATTACATCTCAACTTTTGATTGTAGAATTGTTGGAACAGTATGGTGTGTAGATCATGTATACTAAAGCTTGAAGGTCTTTACAATGTGCAAAGAAACTAGCATATGGAAAAACAGATGAGTCATTTCAGCAACTTCCTTCGTACTTTCACATATTAAAGAAAATAAGCTCCAGTATAATGATTGCAATTGAGACGAATGAAAACAACTGGTTCTTATATTCATTAGTTGCATTTGGAGCCTCAATTAAAGGTTTTCGATCTTACATAAGATCGATTATTGTTGTTAGTGCCACTCATTTGAAAGGCGATATAAAAAGATGATTTTTATTGCTGCATGCAAAGATAGGGAAGAAATAATATGATATCCCTTTCCGAATCCAATACTGTAAATGAGTTGTATAAGCATTGTGAATGTGTTGTACTAATATGCCCTTATTTATAGAACAATAAAATTATTTAAATCTTTTGGATGTATAATCGAATTTTAGTAGAATTTTCGAATGGATCGAAAATAAATTTGAATCCAAAAAGTAATGTGGTGATTTATTAAATTATATGATAAAATTAGTGTTAATGAAATTTCCAAGAAAGGGCTTGGTTAACAAATTAGTGGAAAACTTATGCAAGGATATTTTTAAAAACTAAAGTTATGTGAATGCATGAAGTGTAGGAAAATTGATGGCAAAATGCTCAAGTAAAATTAATGGCATGATG
Organism: Litchi chinensis; assembly: GCA_019925255.1. Taxonomy (NCBI): domain Eukaryota; kingdom Viridiplantae; phylum Streptophyta; class Magnoliopsida; order Sapindales; family Sapindaceae; genus Litchi; species Litchi chinensis. Next base: position 12,505,343 of record CM034468.1, read on the forward strand.
GTAATTATATGTCAAAGTTGAAAGGCAAATTTATTAAGCAATTGAAAGCTATATAAAGTGGAAGCAAGTGAAGAGAATTCTAGAACTGTAGGGACTGGTTCGGCTTGAAGAAAAGAGCAGAAGATAGCAGTTATTTTGGATGGTTTTCACATCATTTTTGAGTGGATTTCAAGCCCCCAAAAGGTTGTAAACAAACCTAGGAGTGATGGTAATTATATGTCAAAGTTGAAGAGCAAATTTATAAAGCAATTGAAAGCTATATAAAGTGGAAGCAAGTGAAAAGAATTCTAGAACTGTAGGGACTGGTTCGGCTTGAAGAAAAGAGCAGAAGATAGCAGTTATTTTGGATGGTTTTCACATCATTTTTGAGTGGATTTCAAGCCCCCAAAAGGTTGTAAACAAACCTAGGAGTGATATTCAACAAGGGTAAATGATTTTCAAGTGAAAAAGTTTAAGTTTTCATAGTGTTTATGTGTGGAAAGTTCAATCAAAGCTGTCAATAGACTACACGTAATGTTGATGAAATTTTTATGCATAAATTTAGAGTTTTGCAGTCTTAAACTTGAGAGAAAGCAAAGCAAGTGATCAAGGACAAATTGGTAAGCAAACTAATCAAAGTGATCTTTTGATTTAAAGTTGAATTAATAATGTTTAAGATGTTAGTTTACTGTCATGATGGTTGGTGTGATTTTGATTGAATTTTAAGTGAGAAACTTGAAAAAGTTTTGATGTTATATTGAGTATGGTACACGGCCAAGGGATAAAACGTGTGATTTAAGTGTGTTTGATTAATTTGAATGAAATTTATGCATGAAAATGAGTTAGAATATCAAGTTGAATTGTTGAAATGAAAACTAGAAGTATGATAGATGTAAATGTTATGTATTCAGCCAATTGAGATTTAGTGTGATAGATGGATGTTTTTGATTGTTTGGCATGATATGTGGGCTGTTTTGATGATAAATTTGATGTGAAATTGAAAAGAAATTGATTGGATGATAAATGAAATGTCTCACAACTAAGACTAGAATTAATGTACAATTGTGATGTTTTATGAATTTGGCTTGATTTAATACTATGATACATATATTTGAATGTAATTATGATTAGAAAAATTAAGTTAGATTGATGGTGTGAAAGATGGTATGTATTCGGCAAAGAGGGATAAAATGGTTTCAAAATTTTGTTTGATCCATAGATGAGAAAATTAAGTTCCAATTGAAATGTTTTGCGTGCTTAAAAGTTAAAAAATGTAAACGAAAATTATACGCGAATAATCGAAATTGTTACGACATAAAAATAGGTGTCCGAAATCATTGTAAAGTCAAATGTTTGTTTGTGTGTTAATGCATAAATGTAAGTGAATGTAAATGGTTGAAATTAGTGTTATGCCGTCTAAGCATAAAATGTGAAAATATATAGATAACAAGGAAACGAAGGAAATTCTAGGTTGCACGTTATAGTGAGTTAAAGAAATAGGTGAGTGTCCTTTCAAAAAGTTTTAAACTAATTGTACTTCTATTCATTTTGATTTCATGTTTTATGTTTAAAGATTATGCATTGAAATATTTCAAATTGATTTTAAAGTAAATAAAGTGATGAGAAATCTCCTGATTGATTTTAGAAAGATTTTATGAAATGTGAATTATGATATAATGAAAAGAAACAAAATTAAAAAAAAAAAAAAAAAAAAAAACACGTTTTATAAACCTATAATACGCCTTAAAATTATTTCAAAACATAAAGATAAAATTAAAGATAAATCATAGATATGGAGATGGTGGTATCGTCTCGCCCAGATACTTTGGAGATGGTGGTTTTATCTCGCCCAGAGATTTACAGAGTTATAGAAATTTTCGATCAGAGTACTCGAATTCGTGCATGGTAATGTCAAGGGTGTTTGTTACTAACAGCGGGATGAACTGAGTTAGTTAGTATAGTTAGTATGTTGTCCATGAACGAATTAAGGGATATTATAGCTAGCGCCTTACCCGACAGAAGGCCAAAGCGAAGGTAACTTCCGTGGAGGCTTGAGTGATGGTACATTCCACTCGTACCTAAGGTACCATATGGTACGAACAAACAGTGGTGACCTATTTTCATATAGAGATTTTTTGAAAAATTTATTGCCACAACTATTTATATTTTATAACAGAAAGTTTAAAAGCATTTTAAAATGGTTTTCCGAAATCAGATTTATAAAGAATGAATTATATTTATAATGAAAGTTTATTAAAACATTTAAACTCAAAGATTGATTTTAAGGAAAACCGACTTTAATTCCATAGTGTTGAAAGGTTTATAAACACGTTTTAAGATTTTAGGGAGGTTCATTTTTAGAAAACAGAAACAGAATAGAGATTTGTGACACTCACTAAGTTTGTTTAGCTCACCTATATTTTATGGTTTATAAATAAAACATCCTCAGGGACAGGTATAGGTACTGGTGCGTCCGTAGTAAGGACTTCGACACAAGATTAGACTGGCTAAGTGACAGGACCCTTCCCAGACCTTATCTAGACTCTTGTCTGGAGGATCCTGCCGGACACTTCAACGGATTTATCGAACTCGACTCGTCAGATCGAAGACATCCGAGAAGCGAATCCTAACTTTGTTACACCGGTTTACTTGTTTACAACTTAGTGATTTGGTTTTTCTGTAACTGGTTAAGAGTAATAAATTTTTTTTTTTCGTGATTCTATTTCAAATATTTTTATAAAATTTTCGACAGCATAACAGCTGCATTTTGATAAAACCAAAATTTTCCTGTTAAGAAAATCACACTTCAACTATATCTCAATTTCCTCCCAACTTCTTTATCCACAAACCATAATTATCATCAAATTTGAACATGAACTCAAATTCAAAACATGCTTATATGCACCATAGATATAAAATGCATGAATAATTACAACTTTACAATCCCAATATTAGTATGTTTCAAAATGTAATACATTAAATACATATACACAAATGTACACCAATGTCTCGCACAATGCGCCCACTTATATGTATATATGCAAAACAAAAGATCATCGTATCACCCACGGTAGTTCTTCAATAAAATGCAAATAGACTACAAAATTAGCAAACCTGTTAGTGCAGCGGAGAAATGTAATATTAGATACACTAACATAGTAATTTACCATTTATTCAAGTTTTATGATTTCTTTTAAAACCTCCATGTATATCCTTTAAACATTCTAACCATCACGGGCGATTATAACTAACGTCAACGTGAAGCTTACTGAGGTATCTCAACCACTACGTTACGAAATTTACTGCATCGCACGTAGGGCGCTAATTCTCATAACTAAGCAACTACAATGCGGGATTTTCTGCATCACAAATGTAGTGCTAAAACTCTAGGCGACTACGAGCGAAATTTACTGCATCGCACGTAGCGCTAACTATCAAATAACCAACTATGTGCGGAATTGTCTGCATCGCAACGTAGCGCTATACTATCAAATAACCAACCACGTGCGGAATTGTCTGCATCACAACGTAGCGCTATACTTTTCTATAATTTAAGCGACTATGGACGGAATTCTCTGCGTTGTTACGTAACGTTAAATTTCATAAACTTTTAAAGCATATACATGAGTTTTATATTCAACTCTTCAAGTGCAAAAGCAAAAAACTTTTTAGTTTTAAAACTTCTAAAAACTCTTCTAATTTCACTCTCTTTAAGGCAACTTAGTATCAATTTCAATTACTATATAGGTTTCATAGAAACCTATACACTCAAACTTTAACCTTAATATTGAAAATCATATTCATTCTCATTTATTTCTTACATATCATATGCATTACAAACAATCATGAATTAACATAGAATTTAAGTACTCACAAGTGGCGAACCACTTACCTCGAAGCCGCGTCAAGCGCCTCGATGAATCTCAAAAGCCTCGGTGTCTCGCTCTTCACCTACACAATATTTTCTCATCATTACTAATAACAAAACTCAATTCTCAACTATACGTTAGAATTTCTCAATTATAGTCATTTTTCTCTATATAGCTTCTAACTTGTTTTTACTCAACCGAGACTCTTTAATTTCGATTTTTTTTTTTTGTGTAAAATTTTTAGTTTTAGACCCCTAGGAATCACCCCACACGGTCCATTTAGTTGTTAGAGGCTCGAAACGAAAAATTACATTTTTACTTAAAAGGGACAGCCCTTCACAGAACGTACTGCGACGCGCTGCTCGGGGCTCCATTTTCCTTCATTCTTTTTCCTACAGCTCACTTATCTCACATTCTAATCACACCTTAAATTTCATTGAAAAATATTATCATTTGCTAGGTCAAATCTAAGAAAAATACCCATTTTGAACACTTTCGGGCACGTTTTAGTGCACGGTTTGTAAACTTTTCGTTTCGGATTAGCAACGCTAGTTTTTCTTCCATAACTAAGCTTCATTTAACTAATAATGATCAACCAAACTCAAACCATGTAATAAAAATTGCATTAGGTTAGCCGTTTCACTTCTCAGAGCTCTAACGGCACTATATTGCGCATAACTTGCGTAATTTTTATCGGATTCAATCCGTTCCAAAACCTATGATTTTCTATGGTTCCTAGACACCATTTGAGGTATAGAACATTCCCAAATAAGTGAGATAAAGTCAGGTCTCTTCTAGCTCAAAGTTTGAGCTCGGGTTTCACAATTTGCCTCAAACCATGTCTTTAAAACTCTAACCATTCCCTAAGCTTTTCTAACTTTTTTTATGCTCAAACTTGGGCTCTAAATCAACTAATCTCAAAGTTTATCTACTACTCTTCAAGTCTTTAACACATACATAAAGATAGCTTAGTCATTTAATTGCTCAAACTTTACTCAAGACTTTTATCAATTACTTGGTGTGTATAAAACACCATTTTCGGTTTCAAATTTGCTCTAATGTATAACAGCCCATATACATCATTTTAATGCATCATTTACCCTCAAAACTCATCATTTAAGATTCTAGAATAACCATATGAGGTTCTATCAAGATTTGAAGAACAATCATCCAACACAATTCTATAACAACAACAACAACAGCAAGCTATCAACATTCTTCATTTCAGTTCTGCAGAATTTATAAGAAAATAGGTTGTGATCTTACTTAATGCTTGTTTGGAGAGCTTGAATGACTTACAAGATGCCTAAGGAGGAGGGTTTGGAGGATGGAAAACTGCTTGGAGGTCCTTTCTTCTCCCTTCTTTCCTGGCCGAACAGCTCCTGCAGTTTCTGCTCGCGTCCCTCACGACCAGCAGGTGCTGGTGCTCTTTCTTCTTCGTGCCTCCTCCCTCTCTTTTTCCTTTGCTACCCAGCTTGCTGCAGTTCACGGCCAGTAGCCCCCTGTTCGCGATCAGCCCTTACACGAGCTGCTCTGCTCGGGTTTGACGCGCTGGAATCTGCTTCTGTCGCTGTTGCTGCTGCCTTCTTGCTCGACCAGCAGCCACCTTGCTCTCTTCTACTGCTGATCATTTCTTCCTTCTTGGTCCTTTCTTCTTCTCTTCTTGGTTTCTTGGTTTGCAAATTAAAGAAATCCATCTATGGTCTCAAACAGGCTTCTCGTCAATGGTATCACAAATTTCATCAAATCACTATCTCGTATGGATTTGAGGTAAATAAGGTTGAAGATTGTGTATATCATAAGTTCAGTAGGAGTAAATACATATTTCTGGTGTTATATGTCGATGACATACTACTTGCTAGTAACGATATAGGCTTATTGCACGAAACCAAGAGATTTCTTATAAAGAATTTTGAGATGAAAGATCTTGGGGACGCCTCTTTTGTATTAGGCATACAGATACATCGAGATCGAACTCGAGGTATCCTTGGGTTATCACAAAAGAGCTATATCGAAAAAGTTCTTAATAGATTCGGCATGAAAAGTTGTGTACCAGGAGACACCCCTGTAGCTAAAGGAGACAAGTTTAGTCTCAATCAGTGCCCTAAAAATGAATTGGAACGAAAAGAAATGCTAAAGATTCCTTATGCATCAGCTGTAGGAAGTTTAATGTATGCTCAAGTATGCACGCGTCCGGATATTGCGTTCATAGTGGGAATGTTGGGCAGATATTTAAGTAATCCAGGGATGGATCATTGGAAAGCAGCCAAACGAGTTATGCGTTATTTACAGAGAACAAAAGATCACATGCTCACATATCGGAGATCAGATAATTTAGAGATCGTTGGGTATTCTGATTCCGATTTTGCTGGATGCCAAAACAGTAAAAGATCCACGTCGGGCTATATTTATCTGCTAGCTGGAGGAGCTATTTCTTGGAAGAGTGCTAAGCAAACACTCATAGCTTCTTCCACCATGGCAGCTGAATTCATAGCTTGTTATGAGACATCTAATCATGGGATATAGTTTCGAAATTTTGTCATGGGGCTGCGAGTTGTGGATTGTATAGAAAGACCATTAAAGATATATTGTGACAATAATTCGGCTGTGCTATATTCCAATAACAACAGAAGCTCCATGAAATCAAAGCACATAGACATCAAGTTTCTTGTTATTAAAGAAAGAGTTCAAAATCGTCAGGTTGCTATAGAACATATTGGGACAAACTCCATGATTGCGGATCCGCTTACTAAAGGATTACCACTCAAGGTCTTTCATGAGCACACTGCTCATATGGGTGTTGTTTCAGTTGATGATGTGCGTGTTTAGTGGGAGTTAATATTTTGATGTTCTTTGTTACAGACATATTTTATATTTATTTTCTGCAGAATAAAGTATAAAGTTCAGTTATAAACTCTGAATGTTATTTGTGTTTGATCTCACTAAAGATTAAGGTAGGACCAGTTGGAAATAGACATGTTTAAGATCACATTGCATGTAATTTCCATGCTACACATCCATACTTGATCTATGTCATTAAATGTATTGATGTGGTGACCATTGATAGGTCTAGTTACGAATATATGTAACAAAGGTCGCTTTGATCCCATACTAATATAGTTGATGGACCAGATTGTAATCTGGTGACTGATTCCTTTGTGTTTTGCTGAAAAAAATTTCAGCTTAAGGGTTATATTAATACTAATCATCTCTTGTTTATTGCATCATGCCCCAATTCTTTTTTATTTCATCTCAATCTCCTTTCTTTTCTTTGTTTCTCATATTAGCCCATCCATATTTGCTTGCAAGTTAGCTTTCATCATTTGATTTAATTCTCGTTTTGTTAAAATTTACTTTAACCGTCAAGTTTGTCTTCTTGACCACTTGACGTTCTCTTTTTAATCAATTTTTAATTAGATTATCATGGACTAAAATCTTTGATTTCTTAACTTGGATTTTCATTGACACGCTATTAAACTTTTTATGATCAACGAATTTCGTCGTATTCTTAAATTAATAACTCTCTGAGACCATGACTTTCAACGAATTAAATGTAGGGATTTATATTATCTCCCTAATTTAGCTTCTAACGCTATGGATTTATAAGTCGAGACTAGAGGTTTACACTGAGTTATGCGTGCTGTTATATTTATGTATAATCATTATAGATGTTTTTAAAATAATTGAATGCTTATAAATTATATATATATATTCATTTGTATATATTTTGGAAAATGTATAAATGTATGTATATGCATGACATGTGAATGGTTTTCAAATTGTCTTTAAATCTGCATGTATGTTTGGGTTTGCTTATGATTTTGAAATGAAAATGGTTTGAAGCTCAGAAGTTGAGAAAATGTTTGTTTTTATAAGTGTGCAAATTTTCTGTGATTTGTTACAATGTGACATATTTAGAAAAACAGATGTTATGTTACCCAAATTTTTATTAAATCTAATTTATAAATATATGATAAAAAGAAAAATTTACCACCTATTTCTATTTTTAAAAGAGATTTCTAAAAAGATTTATAGCAAAGAAAAACGACTTAACTTCACAGGAACTTTTCAGCTGGATCAGATATCCACTGGAGGGCTACCGTGAGATTATCGACGAGCTGTCGATAGTATGAAAATAGAGGTATAGGAATGAGACTCGTCAGATGATTTATCCTATCGCTTTCGAATTTGGTGATGGAGAGTCGAATGATTCATGAACCTGATTCTTTAATAGATTGTAAGAGATTATCGGCGAGAGACAACATTTGCCATCAAATTTGATTATTGTGTTTGATCATCATAAAAGCATTATGAATGCCATGAGTGATGTTTTTCCTGAAGTCCCACACGTATTCTATTTCTTTCACTTGAAGTAAAAGCTGAAGAAACACTATAGGAAGCAAAAAAATGTGAATGATATGTTTTACCTTATAACATATTGTTATACAAAAACAGATCATGATAAATATTTAAAACAAATTCAAGGGATATATCTACAAATGCATAAAAAATTGGTTAATATTGGAGTGACAAAGTGGTCATGTGTATATTCTCCAAAAATAAGATATGACATAATGACTATTAACATTCCAGAGTCGTTGAACAAATGCATGATGAAAGCATATCAACTCCTAATAACAACCGTACATAAACAACTAAGATATATGTTATAGAAATGGTATAATGATAGACGTGTTCATGTTGAGAAACTCAGATCTTCGATTACCAAAACTGTGAAGGATCATGTGAACTCAATGGCTAATGAATCGATGAGTATCATGATATCTATCATTAGATAACTGATCCAGCTCGAAGTTACATATGAACTAGGCTATGGGTTCGTTCAGCCTTTTGTGTAGTTATACAGTTGTCGGCATTGGAACCTACATCAGTTGCCATGTCATCATGCAATTGCAATTGCTAGGTATCGTAATTATACTTTATTATTTTTTGTTATTTAATGTCATTTAGTAACCTTCTACTTTTGTCATATATATCAGGTTTAATGGTGTTCACTATTATACACTTCGTCATGATTATTATATCAAAGAATGATTGGAAACTACATATGTACGTTTGAGCAATCTTGTCCTTAGCCTAAAAGATCGATATGTTCCTTCAGAAGTAAAAAGTATGATTGTACTACAACTCGAAGAAAGATGACAAGCAGGTAGATCGAGAGAGACATAAATTCGTTTAACTGGAGAAGATCATTGAAAGAAAAAATGTGGAAATTATGATGAAAATGGACACAACCGTCTTCGTTGTCCTAACCCCTTTTATATCCACCACTGGAGAAACGAGTGAAACTTATGCTGAACATGTTGGGATAAGCATAGAAGCTGTTAGAGATGTTGGGACGAACACAAAAGCTGTTAGAGAGGCTGGAACTAGCTCCACCACCACCGCTTAGATATTGGGAGTATGGCTGAAGTTGCCACAAAGGCTCGAACGAGTACTGTCCTTATTGGATGTGTCAGAACCTCTAGAAAATAAAGCTTTTATGGTGTGATTGGACACATGCAACGTCGATGTGATCAACAGTTCCCTATTCCACCCTCAAAAGATGATGAAAATGGAGGTAATCATGAAAATTTTTAATAAATAGACATGATGCTTGTGGTTTATCCTCTTTATAAGCGACGAGCACTTGTTATTGAAATAATTTGCATAAAATCGTTGAATGCAGTACTTTATTATCACATTTGTTAGATTGATTTAACATAGAGACGAAGTCTCTTTCTATTTTTGTGGTAGTCGTAGTGATATATTCATATTCATTAATATGATATCGCAGGCTAGGTTATACCGTGATAATAAAAAAACAGAGGAGGTTCTACCAAAATTTGAAATTTTTTATGTTTGTGTCATTTTGGTTTAGGGTTAAAAAAATTGAGTAATAATAAAACTTGATATCAGTTTTTCATTAGAAACATTAAAAAAAAAAAGAAAAACCAAATGAAGGAAAAATTAGAAATTAAAAAAAAAAAAAGTCGAGTTTGGTGTAAACATTCGAACCGATGTCAGTTTTTGTCTATCAATTAAAATCGATGTCGGGAAATGGGGACCGACGTTGAGTTTTCAGATAGCTGTTAGTTTGTGACACGTTTTAAACCCGATGCTAGGTTTGAAAAGGACATAAACACCAACATCAGGCTGCATAAAGCCATAAAACCCGATTTCAATTTTTTTTCCATTATTTTATCCATTTCTAATGCTTTAGTAGCCCAAAAATGCTCCACATTGGTTTCAAATTTCATTAATTTAATTAAATAAAGGAAACGTATTGCAACATCTAATATATTGATCATATTGGATTGCAAGACATCATAAGGCCATTATGCACATTTTAACTTAAGATACATTGGATCATATTTGTCAATATTTTTATCTCACAATATAGAATTTATAGTTTTTAGTCCTTTTTGGTCATTGGAAACAAGACAAATGGAGAAAAATTATGTATTATTAATAGTAAAATTTAAAATATCGATTGCAATAGTCAACAAAACTTGACATCAGTGTTCATAGCCACATTCAACCCAACATCGGCCTAAGGGAGCGTACTAAAACCGAGTCTTTTTATCATGTTACATGTACTCATTGAACTCGCAGTTAGTGTAGGTTTATATGCTGAAACCCACACTGGTTTGCGTAATCTCACATAACCCTTTTTTTTTTTTTTTTTTGAACTACTTTTTTTATTTTTGTTTTTTTTTTTTTTTAATTTTTGAAGTGTGAGCTCCTATTTTTTTAAATGATTAAACCAATCATAACATTTTGTCATAATAAACCGCTAATAAGGTAGTTAAACCGCTCATGATATTTACCTTTAGTGTTTTTTTAATTAATTAACTAATGATGAATGTGATATTAAAAAGAGATAATGTGTCATTTGCATACTCTATTGTGTGCCTAATACACTTGATTTATGGTTAAATTTGTCTCTAAATCATCAATCCAATTATAGACAAGATACTTGTAAAAAAACCCTTATTATTAGTTTATTTGGTGTCTTATGTACAAGGTCTAGTTGATTTAATTTAAAAATTGATTTTGCTTTGGTTAATTTTGGAAATAATTTGACAGAGTCTACTCTGTTTTTTCACAAATCGGGTAGTTTAATCTGTATAAAAAATAAAACTTCATCTATTTCATTTAGAGACTCAGTCTCTTTGTCCACCTTCGTACTACCACACAATATTTTACAAAATTTATAATTAAATACTCTTATTCGACAAGTGTTTTCCTTAGTTTGGATAGACTTTCATTCACCCTCTAAAGAGCATAAAATGTCATGAATGTACATTACACAATATGCCCTGCAATTGGTCATGTATTACAAACAGAACAAGTCAGATAATTCATTAAAAACATTATTATCTAAACATATGATTAAAAAAATGGAATTTACATATTAGATTGCTAAAGCACATCTCGTTTTTCTATACACTCCACATCCTATATTTTTTTCTATAAGTGGCACTTCTGTGTTGGTCTTCTCATAGTAATCAATCGACCACAAGATCAATAGTATGTAACAAACCAACAGCTCAATAACATTTCTCTAGTGTTCAAACTCTATATCTATAGATAGATCATATATGACAATCTTCTGCTCTCTTACGCACACCTTACAAACTATCCAATGGATCTTATGTAAACTACACGAGAGTAACAGCTGTTTTTTAAAGACGTCAATGATATAATTATATTCGAAACTTCAAATAATAACTTTTAATTGCAAAACAACACTAACATTATGAACAGACCACCAAGGGATTTTAGTATTTTCTAAACCGTTAGCGAAACCTTATCCAGTGTAGGGGGATCATATTCATAGTGGAATCAAATGTCTTTTCTTAACTAACGTATTCCTTATTCATAACTATTGTCATGTCCACCTGCAAGTGAAAAAATTATTTACTACTTAACAAAGATGACAAAGATGAAAAAAAAAAGAGCAATTATGAAATGTAAACACTCACAAAAAAGGTCGATCCATACATTGCGTATCTCTCATCATGAGCCTCATCCCATCACCCACTTTCTTTGATCCACAGGCACTGTAAATAACTGTCGATATGCTCTAAAGTCAACCAACTATCCTCATCCTCAATGGTATGAAACTCTTCAAGGGTGAATGTCATCGGATAATCATCGATGTTGCACCTAAAATGAAAACAATAATTAAAAGTTATTAATATTATATTAGTAATCAGATTAAACAAAGGTAATAAATATTTTATCAATACTTGAGATCTAAAGAAGAGGAAGTTTTATACTGCTTGTACACATTCTCAACCACATCTTTTAACACTGGTATAGTCTTCACCACTTGCTTTTCTGGCACTTTTTTTTTCCTTTTTTGTGCATTCATGATCTATGTATGGTGACAATGGATCGACGGTTCAATCTTCCATTTAGACCACGACGATTTCCCCTATAATATGAAGAAAATCAAAATTTGTAAGTACGCATTTATAATAATATGAAAAACTAAACTAAAACACAAAATAAATACAAAATTTACTTGATCACTATTATGCTGCTCTAGTGGGTCTGATGGGGTGGTGACGCGTTTACTAACCGTTTTCTTTTTGGTGATGGTGATATTTTCGATAGTGATGATTTTTTTTGTGGTAAAAAGCGATAGATGTGCTCATCTCAGATAGAGTTCTCAGCATCATCATCGTCATTGTCATCATTATCGTCATTTGGGTCATCCCTGTCATTTGGAGACTTACGGATTTTCAATATCCTCTTAATCCTACCTAACCTCTTGTTTTGCTCATGTTGTGTCTTTAAAATATACTCCAACAATGTCATAATATTGCCTACCTTAGTCTAAGGCTCCTATAAAAATAATTCAATAACAATATAAATTAAATGAATAATCATATAAGAATGAAATACAGTAATATAATCATGCAAAATTCGCACTTGATGTAAAGAGGGTCCAGAGGCCATGTTGCGACCCCAGGGGACTACGGTGTCATCATGCTAATCCTCGCCTCGTCTAAACTCATGCACTCTTTTTGTCCTTACCTCTAAATATGTAGTTTCTGAGTCGACTTGTGAGTCTGAGATGTGATAATGCTACTGCTCCTCCTCTTCCTCTTTAGTCGACTCCCTCTCACTTTCCTCATTATTCGAATTATCATCTTTAGCTTCATCAGCACCCCTTTCACCGCCTACTTTACAGGTATTTTCGCTAACATAATACATAGGATTAAAGGACTTCCAACAATCCTTCTCTCTCTCCGTGGTAGTGGGCTTAAGATACTACTTCCTTCTATTAACTACACAATATATATAATATACTTGATATTATAATTACAAGCAATAATAGTCAATAAATGAAAATAAATATAAGTTAGTTTAGACACTTATACGAATAAACTCATTAAACCAACTTATTTGTTTTCTGTTATTATAAACCCAATTCACACACCTTGGTAGCAACATATCGCATCCTATGGCTCTTTTCCCAACCACCCTATTTTGCAATCACAGAAACATCTCTACCAGTCACAACTGTAATTTTCATTAAATTAAATGCAAAAGTGATAAACACTTAGTATATATGTAAACACTAAACAATTTTCATTAATTATGAAGAAGGTATACTAAATGTCGTACCTAAAATGCATAAATAAAGTCATACAAATTAATGTTACATCCAATCATAAGCTGATCCTCATCAAGCACCTGACGAAGGGATTCTATAAGCCTACTGTAGTCGACTGTAGCCCAGGGGAACGTATTTCACACATTAACATCATCTATCAAGAGCTACAGATAATCATTCACCCTAGCCCAATCATTATAGTCATAGAATAAATTGAAGGTGATAACTATATTAATCGAATTCAAAACGTCCTCATCGCTTATATCATTCCCTCATACACTTAACATATGCATAATTTCACCTAATCTCGGCGATTTTCCTTCAAAACGTCATCACAGAAGACTATTCTCACTCTGTTGCTTCGCCTTAAAGACACATAGGTCAATATGCCCAAATTGGAGTCTTGTAACTAATAAGAACTCCTGCTTTCCAAATCTATATGCGCTTCCCCAATTTTGAACCGCATCTCATTAAAACGTGAATCAGGATATACTAACTCTCTAGCAAGAATAACAAGTATAAGGGGAGTGACTAGCAACTGTTGACCAAGTATTTTTATAAAATATGCGATCAAACTCTCCCTCTTGAGCCTTTCTAGAAGCTACCTTAGCGAAAGAAATAATTTTAGATAACCAATATACTTCAAACTATTGCATGTACTCTCCGACGTTTCATTTGGAACATTTTATACAATGTGTCTATAATTGAATTACATTTGTAAAAAAGAAAAGCAACAAACAGTTTATTAAAACTTTTATAATTTAAATGCTAATAAATAAATCAAATTAAACTAATTAAAATAATTATTGACATAATAAGCTGATCGGCCTTTGTCAATATACTTAAACAAATGTCAGTCTATGCTTCTAAACATAAACCGACGTCGAAGCAAATTAATATAAGCTGAATTGGCATTTGTTGACCTACTTAAACTAATGTTAACTTATATTTCCAAACATAAGCCGAATCAACATTTGTTGGTCCACTTGAACCAACGTCAGTCTATGTTTTCAAACATAAGCCAATTATCGACTCAATTAAACTTGTATTTTCAGTTCAATTCCGACCACATCCTAACTAAATATAACATAATTTGACCTTAACCATCAATGCCCAATAAACACAAATTAACTTTACTAATCGCTAAAGTCGATGAGCTTTTGTTTGTCAACTGAAGCCGACATCGAGGTAAATTATACAACATAAGCCGATTTGGCATTTGTTGATCTACTTAAATCGACATCAGCCTATGTTTCCAAACATAAGCTGATCGTCCTCGCACATTATGAATTCAACCAAACGTACATATTCAGTTCAAATCTAACTACATCTTAACCAAAGATAACATAATCTCACCCTAATCATCAATACCTAATATATAAAAACACAAATCAACTTTACAAATGGAAAAAATTTCAAAAGTCATAAAATCATCCAAACTTATGTCGAATCGGCGTACCTTTATCAATGGAGGAGGACGACGAGCTCGTCGACGGTCTACAGTGGTTTTGAAACAACAGTGTTGGTGTGAGAAGGTCAACGACTGTGCAAATGTGTCGTCGGGATGTGTGGTTTGATGGCGAGCGATGACTGATTTTGTTTTCAGATCGATTTTCCATTTTAACTATGTGAGGGCAGTTTCATAATTACGCTTTTCTTTTTTTTCTTTTTTTGAATTTTGAAATATAATGGCAATTCCATAATTTTTTATTAATGGCAATTTAGGTATATTGGATATAAGGTGCAAACTTTGAGAGGCTAAATGGAATTTTTTTTTAAAGTTGGGGGATAAAAAAGTATTTTATGTTTTTTAATTGGTTGGTTTTGGTATTTTTCACTAATTTATTTTGCTTGTTTTCAAATCCAGTTGAGATTTTCATTCTCAACATACAGCTCCAATATATGCTCAAGTATCAAGTGTTAAAAACTACATTTTACTTTTCAACTAAAACTAAAAGATACTAAGTCACGCTGATTGAAATCTTAAAGTAAATGCAATTTTTCTAGTTTTATGATTGATTTATTTTTTCTATTTTGGAATCCAACTAAGTTCCATTTTCTCATCATAGAGCTCCAACATACACTGAAGTTTCGACAATTTAAATGAATAAAATAAATCCAAAAACACTAACTAAAACTAAAAGTTCATTTGATCATCAACTAAAACTAAAATATGTTAATTTATACGGACCAAAATTATGTGAAAAGTGTGATTTTTTAAGTTTTATAGTTGATTTATATTGTTTGTTTATAAAACCCAATTGCAATTCTCTTTCTCAACATACAACTCCTATATACACTTAAGTTTCGAACATTAAAAACTTCGTTTGATTCCTCAACCGAAATAAATAGACACTATTTTACATTAAGCAATGTTGACTAAAATTTTGTGAAAAGTGTGATTTTTTTTAGTTTTGTAGTTTATTTATATTGTCTACGTATATAATTCAATCGAGATCCTCTTTCTCAACATACAACTCCAATATTCACTTATGTTTCGAGTGTTAAAAACTTTATTTGACTTATTAACCAAAACAAAAAGGCACTAGCTCACGCTAACCCAAATCATGAGAGAAGTGTGGTTTTCCTAATTTTATGGTTAATTTCTTTTGTCTATTTTCGAATCCAACTATGCTCTCCTCTTTTTCATCATGCAGCTCCAATATACACTTAAGTTTAGACGGATAAAAACTTCACTTAACCCTTCAAGTAAAAGTAAAAGACACTAACTTATGCTAACCCAAATCATTTGAGAAATGCGATTTTTTTACTTTTATGGTTTTTTATATTTGTATGTTTATAAATTCTAACCGATATCATATTTCTCATCAACAATTTCAATATTCACGTAAGTTTTTAACATTAATAAATGCTTCATTTGACCATCAACCAAAACTAAAATAACACTTGAGCTCGAAGAAATCCGACCGGCAACCCTTTACATTAGCTTGAGTAGTGTGGCTGCAAGAAGTCATCAGTTGTTGCGCCGAGATTACAATTGCATGAAATTGAGATGAAAAATAAAGAAGCAAAGCAGAAAGGTAGTTAAACCAGAAGTAAAGAGGACTATAAAGATTATTAACCACTGAGAAAGCAACAAGAAACAAAAGCAAAGTACTTAGAATATGGAAACCTGCAGTGTAGCTTTGCTCCTCCAAGAATCGAAATGGTTAATGTTTACTGAAAAATAGTCAAAGTCGTATAGACTGGCTTGTCTTGAGCAGGCACCAAATTATAGAAGTCAATCTACAACTGGTGTGAGGCTCAGTATTGTTTCTGGAGGAACATTAAACCAGTAGTTATTGACTACGAGCTGCAGGACGGCATCAATTGAGTTATGTGTAGCCATTATCTTCTTTTTATGGAAAACCAGCATGCATTAACAGAAGCCAGGAATTTTTTTTTTTTTTTTTTTTTAAATGGTTACGCTTTTACTAGTACTCAAATGTGCTACATGTGGATGTGGTTTAAAATTTTATTTCTGATATCTCGTTGGTGGTCGAAGTTGCTTTGAATTAGTGGTTGATCAACTTCCAGAGAACTTGTTGAACTTCGAAAAGAAATTTAACTAGGGAGGATTGCTTAAAATTTCAAATTATCAACTAAAAGTACAATTGATCTTATTAAATGATTCTCTATTTTCACTCTGAACTCTGAACATGAAATTCTTTTGAGTACGCAATTTCATTCTCTCCATTTCTTTTCAAATTTCAATCTGAAATTTAAATATTTTAAAATAAAAAATCTAAAATTTAAACAAGCCCCTCTTTCTTTGCGTTTCTTTTAAATTCTGAAATTAAAACAAATCCCTTCTCTTTTCTCTTCAAATCTCAAATACAAGCAAAACCCCTCTCATCCTAAATTTGATTCAAGACCTTGCAACCAAACGATTTGATTCCATTCATTCCATTTCTTACGCTTTGCTTTCGTTCTTTCTTGTTACAGTTGTACAAGTAGAGAAAACTACAAACACATTGGCGAAACAAATACAACGTAAATGGGAAGACAAAAGACATCGACAAATGTCTAATTTTTTTTTTTTTTTTTTTTTTTTTGTTTCTTTTTTCCACTCTTGTCAAAGCGAAGTCTGAAATATTTGATTACAGAAAGAATTGAGTCACCGGCCATGATTGGGCCATCAACGTAGATACACACCAATAAAAGAGATGAAGCATTGAAACAATGTTCAAGATACTGCAAAGACATAACAATAAATCGCAAAGTATCCAAAAATGACTTGTTTATGAGCCAAGTGCATGGAAAATGATAATTAAAATTAGAACTGTCATTTTCATAGTTTATATAGATCCCTGTCTGCAAAACCAGGGGAGCAACACGTCATGAGACCGACTGCTACACCATTCTTTTCCTGTCAATCATCAGGTCATGAGACTGCCAAAGCATTCTTCTTTACATGTGAATCGTCAACATATCATGAGACTGCCAAAGCATTCTTCTTTACATGTGAATCATCAACATATCATGAGACTGCCAGAGCACTCTTCTTGTCATGTGAATCATCTAACATGTCCGATACTCTGGCTGGAGGCCAGTACCGGAACACTGATCTACCGACAATGTTTTTGACCGGAAGTGGCCCCCTGTAGATAAGGTAGGCAATCAGGATGAGAAATCACGTTTTAACTGTATTGATTAGGATTGTTTTGTTTTCATAAAAAAAAAATGATTAGGATTATTTTAATTGAATTCACATTAGTTCTTCCATGTACAAATTTTCGATATTACTTTCGAACAACTGGACATAAAATAAGAATATGTTTGAATGATTGACAAGAAAGATATCACCAAGCATACACAAAAACTAAAAATAGATTTAAGATTTAGAATTACCAGTTATGAGAATCAAAACTGTTGTTGCGATTGTCTCCCAACACAAAAACATACCCCTCAGGCACAACCTGCAAATAAACAAACCAAACGCAATTGTAAGACTTCAATGATCAATTTAATTTGATCATATGTTTTCACCATGTTAAAGGTATATGAAGACACCAGAACAAAGATATAAACGAAGTGCAACATAAGATAAGATAAGGAATCCTTACCACTGGATCCATTTCATAAGCAAGTGGTTCCAGAATGAAATCTTCATCTTGTGCAACACCATTTATAAGTAAATTTCCATCACAAACCTATCACACAAAACACCTTACATTATCTCAGATGCCGAAACTAACAGTACAATAACAATGTTCAAAAGGAAAAACAAAATCAGAGGAAATAAAGACCTTGAGTGGTAATTATAAATCAATTTGAGAATTATATAGGCTTACTTCTACACAGTCTCCAGCCTTTGCCACTATTCTTTTTATGAATACATCGCCTGAACTGTAACCAAATTCCTATAAACAACACAAGCAGAGAATTAGTCAGCAAACAAAAGTAAGAAAGCAAGAATCCCATTACATGCATTCAAAAAGTAAATTCCAAAGCAATTACCTGTAATAAGATTGGTGGTGCCTTAAATATAACAATATCTGACACTTGCGGATTTCTGAAACAATACGAAACCTGAAAGACCAATGAAACAAACATAAATATTAATCAACACACCAATTTAAAATGCTTTGAATTTAGGCAAAAGATAAAAATGCTTCACCTTCTCAGCTAAAATCCGGTCACCAACGTCCAGAGTAGGGGACATAGAACCAGACGGAATCGATCTGGGCTCAGCCAGAAAAGACTTAAATAACAAACTAACAGTGACCGCAGTGAAAGCGGCCTTGGCATCCTCCGAGCAGCAATTTAACAACTTGGAAATCCAACTCCCCTTCGTTTTCAAATCGAAGGTCAGAGTTGTATCAGTCTCATTGTCAATACGCTTCATTCTATTATTACCAGTCCCTCCTCTATCCACCTCTTCGCTCCCAGGAGAGGTGGCCGCTTCGTTACACTTCGACCCCTGTAAGAAGGGAATGATCGAAGAGGCTTTAAACGGCGAAATACCGAAAATGCCCATGGTCGTGGCGGAGGAGCCAGAGATACACGCCGTTGATTTCATCAACGACACCAGGCCCATAAGGATCGGGTTGGTGGAACAATTGTCCCCCATGATCTCGGCAGCGATGGTGTTGTAGACTGAGGCTCGATGGTTCGTCGTCTTCGGCTGGAAATTAGGGTTTGTTGTCCCCAGCTCAGGTTTCTGGTTGTGACAGAAGAACCGAGGACGAGCTAGACATTCATGGAAGGACTGGGTGGTGGTGGTGGTACTGGCGGTCGTATAGCAGCGGAGGCGGACACCGGCGGAGTTAACGATGTTTTGGGCGACGTAGCCGGAGAAATTGACGGTGACACGTAACGCCATATTTGCGATTTTGATGAGCTTGATGAGGATTAGACGAATCGCGCTTTCGGAGACGAAAAGGGTTGATCTGAGAAGATCTAGCAAGCGATGAAAGCCATTTTCGATACAGGAATCAGTAAGTCGGAGACGGTGGCGTTGAATTGCGAGTTTTGAGTCGACGCTAGGGTAGAATCGGGAAGCTGAAAGTGAGTTTTGGGATGCAAAACTGTGCGGGTTAGATTATGGAGGAATCCGAGGTGGTGGGAGGTGTTTTCTTTTTGATTCTCTCTGCGATCGACAGAGAGAATCAGAGGAAAGACAGACTCGAGAGCGCAACAGATTGATTGAAGATTTGTGAAACGATTGCTAGTGGAGGCGTCGAGGGTTTATAAAAGGGGCGGCTGTCAGTGGACTTGTTTTGCTTTGTTTTCGAATTTACGCCATTACCCCTCTTTGCTGTTACCTTCTTTTAATGGACATCATAGAGGAAACAAACTGGCTTACCAACTCAATTCATTTTGCATTTTGTATTTCACTTTCCAACTAAATTATGTACAATAACAAATACACATATTCCTTAATATAGGTGATTATGTATTTCTCATTCACTAAAATATTGAAAGTTCGATTCTCATCGAATATATTTTATAAGTCTGTCTTTTAATCATAAAATTAAATATTCGGATTGTACAAATAGTAAATCTTAATAAGTCTTGATAAACATTCAATTCATTCAATGTCAACATAAAAAGAAATCTATATCAATTTGTGAATACATAATTTTTCATTGAAAAAAAAAAAAAAACTGTGAATATATAATATGTAACCCTATTGTACCTAAATTATTAGTAGTTTTCAAAGGTAATACTAAAATTTCATCTTATATCCCAATTAATGGTGTGGGAATTGATAAGTGGAAGCACAAGAATGATTATTTAATTTATTTTACATATATAATATAAATTAAATTTATACATTTAGGTTTCATGTTGGGATATAAGTTGAGATGTTTAACATTTTTTTCTTAATTAAGCAAAAAACCATTCATTTTCTATAATTTTAAAAGTAAAAGAAATTTTTTTTTTTAAATATAACCCTTTTCTATACCACTAAGGTAATAAATTCCAACACTAAATTCTCGTTATATTAAACTAATCAATAGAATATATTTTGACCTAAATAAACCTATTTTTTATTTTATTAAAAATAGAAATCAATAATTAAAATTTAAAAGAAAAAATGTAAAAAAATTGCATTTAAAAAGTAGGGTTAATTTTTTTTATCCCTATAATTTAAATTAATACTCAAAAGGGTTTTGAATATTAATTCAAACTACACTATTTTTCCTATAAAATAAAACATCTTCAATATAAGAGGTGGAAATAGCTTCCTTTTGTTCATAAATTTTTTTCATGCTTAAATGAATTAATCTAATATTAAAAATACAATTGGGAATAAGACGATCACTTTCTTGGTTAGAGTAGATAATTTTTATGATAATATTCTCTTAATTTTCCACAAGCGACCGACGAACAGTTGAAAAAAAAAAGAAGGGTAATCTTGTCATTGAAAAAATCGTCAAAGCTGAGAGGAGTTTGGTACAACTTACAAGAGTGAGAGGCGTTGGATTTGTTAGTTGACCGTGACCGCAACAGCAACTTATCCTATTGTGTGCCACCTTCCTTTAACTTTCCTGGAATCCTCCCCACTAACATGGAAAGAAAAATATATCACATAAATAATTCTTTATTAATGTTCACATTTTCATGTACAAAAGTATGGGTAGATTCACTGCATCTAAATGGTAAGATCTACTAATTCTATTTCCCTTGTCAATTTTTGAGAATTTTACACAACTCTCCCAACAACCCACATACCAAAACTCTCCACTAAGTCTTTAGACATCATAATTTGTATTTGAATTATCCGATCCCAGATAGGAACCAATACATATCTTAAACTTTGAATGATTGTACTTACTCCAGGTTGATCAAGTCCATATAATATGATAATAAGATAGATTTGACTTATTCTTTTGATTTATTTTAATTTTAAATTTAAGAAATTGAAGTACGTATAAAGGGTATAGCATTAATCCAACTTATTTTCAACACAATTCAATTTATTAATATGAATACATTAAGTAATTATTTACTATATGTTTGAATCATCTTGTTTTATATTTTATATTTTTTCATCTATTTTGATCTATTTACGAGATATTAAAAGTAAAAAAAATGAAAAAAGTAAATTATTAAATTCTCAAAATTAAAATTTTTGTAGTCAAGGTTGGTAGAATCATGTTTATCCATGTAGGATATAATATTTGTGTACCAATTTTCCAAACTCATGCACTAAATAGAAAAATTTGTTTAGTGATTTTGACAATGTAAGAAAAAGATAAATTAGGTGTTTAGTAGTTTTGTTGATATAGGCACCAACTGCCCCTGCCAATGGCAACATATGATATTCAAATAAACAATAAATAATATGTTCTCTATCATATGTGTGTGTTGCGGTCCTTTCTCATGTGAGTCTTTTCTTCACTTTTTTGTGGATGAATCTCTTCATGTGGGAGCAGTATTCTGAACCACATCATCAATGTTTTTATTTTGATAGATCTCAATAATCTTTTGAAGTAGTTTCAATCCTCAAAAAAAAAAAAAAAAATTACGAAAATGAATCATTAATTATATAAGATTTAAAAGTTACTTCGTCTTTTGAAATAACACGAATTTTGTGGATGTAATTGCAAAATAGGAAAAGACCTAGAACGTTCCATACTTGCATTCCATTTGTGAAGGTAAGGGTCCTACTACAATTAACCACTTTACTTAGCAAAGGCGACCTGCTACGTGGCGACGCCTAGGGTGACGTAAGTGCACACATCACCCATGTAGTTGCCTGAATTGTCAAAACACCCGTAAAGTAACGATTAACACATTAAATTATTGACACATTTTTCTAATACAAGTGCAAGGATTTCATAATTGTGTCAGTCTGATTATTCGCCTGCTTAATTACCTTTTCAATTTTCCCCAAACGATATTATATTTGTTAATCAAGGAAGAGTAATTATACAGGTAACGTCGTATGATTGTCATCCATCTCTCCGACAGTTTAAGATCATAAATATTTCAAGTTAAAGGCAGGTACGGGGGAGGTGATATAAGCATCAATTAGGTGATGCGCATTTTTAAAATCAGTCTACAAGTAGAAGTTGAGTTTGACTGGAAATTTTAATTGGATAGCTTACTTTTTCGGAATTAAAACATCGCATCAAACATTTTCTTTTTTAATAGAGCAAGAGAACTAAAAGACGATGAATCACTGCAGAAGAAAATAAAAAAGATGGATAGCCTTCAGTTAATGTGCTAAAGTTCTGCTATTGAAATGTATTGGCTCTTAATGTGAACCGAACAAGGCGTTTGGCATCTCAAGTCAAGAAGAGTAACTAATTCAAATTCTTCTTTGTCTTCCTTATGGTTCCCAATTCCAAGCATAGGAAAGTACTATGAATTTCGGATTTTCTTTTTCTTTGAAAGCTCACAACCATCAAGTTCAAACTCTACTTATATAATACGAATATGTACTCTCAAATTATGAGATAACAATCCATATAAAGTCTGTAAAAATATATTTTGTACAAATCTAACCCCATCACCAATTCACCATTATGAATAAAAAGCTACACAAACATATATAATAAATGGCAACATGCAGGAATTTTTTATTGTTAATATGAGAGTTTAACTAGTATACATAATCAACAATTATAAATGACAATTACAACTTAAAAGAGAGTCATTATTTCGTTTCAATATATTTTATTTTTTAAAACTTTTCATTCATTTAAACCCTTTATTGACATTTAATGGACCTCGATAACTTTTTTTTTTTTTTTTTTTATAAATAATTTGTGATGAAAACAATATAAAACTAAACGCTAGCAAATCTAAATAAGTTCTTTTTGTCACTAAATCATATTGGATAATGATAACTCTCATCTATTCTTTAATCTATATGGTAGCACGGCCCTGAATATAATACATTGAAAAAATCATAATATAAAAAAAAAAAAAAAGAAGGAAATGATTCAAAATTTTGATTTATAACTTTAGTATTAGAATGAATAGCTTATAAAATCATATTGAATTATATAAAATATTATGAAAATCAAATTCCTTTCACACTAGGATGGAGTAAAATTTGTTTTCTATTAATTCGCAACATAACCAAAAATCCACAAAGAATTCTATAACATTCAACTGCTCTTAAATTCTAAAAACTAGACTTTTTGCTTCATATTTTTTATTTTTTTTTTTACTTAGATTACTTTGTACACCAATAAAGAAATTTACTTCGTACGCCAATAAAGAAAATTCTAACCAAACAAAGTTTATTGAAAGTATTTCCGTACTTATCATTGTTTCTGAAATTGTACTTAGCAGTTTTAAATCACAAATCAATTTTACTCTTGCAACCTCGTACGGTAGAGCGACAGCATTTACCCTATTAAAGCTGTATGAACAACCCTCTTATAAATATATACAAATAAAGATTATTTTAAAAAATTATAATTTATAATCATGACTCACCTAACATTGAAAAAATAATTATTTTTTTTTATTTTTATTGATTGGATATTGTAACTGTTATACCCAAAAATAGTGTCAAGAACGAAAACCTATTAAAATCTAATAAACTGATAGGCCCAAAAGACCAAATAGGAAGTGAAGTGATGCAAGGTCCATTAACTTTTAAGACACATTAACAAAAATCGTTAAAGAGTTCAACCATGCCAGGACATAAGATGGCTCGAATTAACCAGCTCATATGGAAAATAACTCAAAGGCGTATTATCTTAATAGCCCGTAACACATTATTAGTTTGCAATTGCCTAAATAATACGGGTTCCATAAGCATAAGACCTTCTATAACTGGTCGAAATCGGTATATTTCCTTATTTTAGCAAACCTCTATAGAGAGAAAAAATCGCATCAAACAGGAAGATCCCTATAATACACAGAAAATATTTTCAAACAAAAAGCTATAAGAAATACACTTTAATTCGAATATGAAAGCAT
Organism: Litchi chinensis; assembly: GCA_019925255.1. NCBI lineage: Eukaryota > Viridiplantae > Streptophyta > Magnoliopsida > Sapindales > Sapindaceae > Litchi > Litchi chinensis. The sequence goes on from CM034468.1 coordinate 12,530,213, forward strand.
TAATCATAATTCTATGTAAAACAAAATAGGAGGATCTCAATATTTTATATATTTTGGTGACCAAATCATATGTAAATCGAGAACCTAACACTATACAAAGTGGTCTCTTGCATACCAACGAAACACATTCAAACACATTATGAGTTGATTATTCACTTTTAACAGAAGCTCCACTAAAAACTAGCTTCTCTCCCTCATAAATAACATAATTGTAGATGTAGACATTATTCAGAAGGGGTTGAACAACGTTAAAACTTCTCTCGTCTTTTTGCTTTCGTTTTTACATCTTTATTGTTTTATACTCAACATTATTATGTCCATTCATTTATTGTTCGCATTCAATTCGCATCAATTCAAGTGTTAATTGATTTTTTTACGTCAACAGTAAATAAACTGTCATGAATTTTTATTTTCTTTAACATAAATTAGGATTTTTCAAGTGAAAATTACTAGAAATACCCATCTAAAAATGATCAATTTTGTTTTTACCCACTATTTAAAAAAAATATTTTTAGCCCGTAAAATAAATTAATTTTATTATATACCAAAATTACCCATAATATTCCTGCACATTTTTATCCATAAACCCTCAACTGTTAAAATTTTATAAAAAACTGAAATGTTAAATTACGAAACAGCCCTTGTATATATATTCTTGAAAAATCGATGGAAAATACTTCCATCACCGAGCAAAAGGAATTCTCATCGGTTTTTCTGAGACCCGAACCCAATCGTGACCCAACGAGGCAGATCCACTTTTTTCGGTCATTCTCTAGATAAAAGGGTCAATTTTTTTTTACCCACTATTTAAAAAAAAAAATTATTTTTAGCCCTTCAAACAAATTAATTTCATTATATACCCAAATTACCCATAATATCCCTGCACATTTTTATCCATAAACCCTCAATTGTTAAAATTTTATAAAAAATCGAAACATAAAATTACGAAACAACCCCTATATATTCTTGAAAAATCGATGGAAAACACTTCCATCACCGAGCAAAAAGAATTCTCATCGGTTTTTCTAAAACTCGAACCCAATCGCGATCCAACGAGGCAAATCCACTTTTTTCGGCCATTTTCTCAACATTTTTGACCTTCCCAAAGGATCTCCTATCGTCGGCGAACTTCCACATCTTGCGAAGGTATGGTTTCCATTTGAATGGTTGTAGTTTTTTATTTTGATTTGCGATTTTGAAATGTTTTTTGCGTTATGGATGTTGGGTTATAATTATTAGGTTTAGAATAGGTTGGATTTGATTGTGTTTGGTAGGATTTGTATTGAAAATGGCCGATTCCGATAATAACAGCGTCATCTACATCAGTTCGATTTTACAGATCGATTTTTCATTTCGATTTTTCAAATTGGTTTTCAAGTGCGATTTTTCATGATTGTTTTCTGTAGAAGTGAATAACCGAAGTGAAAAATCGATTATGAAAAACCGAAGTAAAAAACCGATCTGACTGACCAAAGGGAAAAACCGATCCATTACATTAACCGATTTTTCAAATACTGTAAAAAATCGATTCGGTTTTCAACATCCCTATTAATCTTCTTTGTTGTTTTTCTTTCCTGCAAATGAATTTCAGCTATAAATATAATCCACAAACAATCGACACACATATGAGCGGGAATACACACATCGGTTAGAGGTTGCTTAATAAAATAATTGTCATTCTTACTAGAAGAAATCTGTACGACCGGTTCATAAAAGAATGTCCGTTCGGACATATTTTGAAGATTACCGAGAATACGACTGCTACCTCCGTGATATTATGGGTTCTTACTAGAAAGGTGGAGGTCACTGGTGGACGCCGTGATGAGATGTGGTTTGAAATCGGGGGGAGAATATATAGGTTTTGGAAACAACAGTTTTTGTTGGTGACAGGACTTCCTTTTGGGGGCATCGACCGTGAAATCTTCAATACAGTGCCAAATTACCAAAACAGTCTCCTATGACGAATGTTTAATGGAATGTCGTCGAATGTGAACTAGTTAGCCACGTTTCTTGAGGCAATAAGCCATATAAGCTGCCAAGAGCGTGCATGCGAGGATCCAATAAATGATGAAAATCTTTTGAAGTTAGTGAATGTAGGGATCGTTTTCCATGTCTTTATAGGACAGGATGACAGGGCCACCATTGGTACATTTATATGGGTCATAATAAAAAATACAAAGACGTGTAACTTATTCCCTTAGGCCACATTATGTTATAGTGTCTTATTGTACTGTCTCGATATGACAATTAATGAAAAGCGGATCAAAAAACCACCGAGAATCATTAATATTTATGACTATGGCTTGATGTTTTAGGTATAACTAATATCTTCAATATTTATTGTTTCCTTCTATTATGGTTAATATATAGGATTATATGTATGTTTTTAGTATAATCAATTTTGCATTATATATTATATGACCATTACTAACTATATGTATGTCTTTTGATTAATCATTTTTACATTATAGTGGTGGTTAGTGGAGTTATTCTCAGTGTTAAGAAAGAAGATATCAAAAAGTAATCTGTTTTTGCAAAATGATCTGTCAAGATGTAAGAGACGATAACTAAATAGAACACCAACAAAAATAAAAAGCCTTAATGATTTCCTTTCTGTAAATGGCGAAAATAACCTAAATTGATTTCAATTATTTGTTTGTTATAACTATCGTTATTTATATTAAGTATATCATTGTAGTATAATATATATATATTTATGTAATGCAGATAGTTGGCATTGCGCAAACCTTTGAGCCTACTGACGTCAAAAGAGACATGGATTATTGAAAATCTTTTAATCCAAATCATATGGTTGATGAAAATGTACATAAAGTTGACGATGAAGAGAGTGAGAGTGATAATGATGATGACGACGATGATGATGGTTTTCATGTCGGTGTAGGGGGTGCTAATGATTATGAGGTAGAGGGTGGAAGGGATAATGATGAGGTAAAGGATGATAATGAGGTGGAGGGTGACGATGATCCGAATGAAGACGTCCGAAGCGTGCAATCCAAATAAGATGATACCTTATCAGAGTTTCAGACAAAAAAGGCGCACAATGTACGAAACGTATATTTTGAGGTATGAATATTCTATTTATATGATTATTCACTGAATTTTCATTATTATAAATGCAAAATATGTGGACATGTTGTATAATAGTACAGAGTGTGACAAAGAGACGGAGTCTCTAAATATGATAGACAAAGTGTAATTTAAATATGTAAGTTTTATTTCCCTGGATACTCAAAAAACAAGAAAGACTCTATCAAAATTTTTTAAAATTATATACACTATCTAAATGATATATATATATATATATATATGATTCTATTCTATAGATGAAGCGATTGTTTGAGTATATTGTGGATTTACAGAAGACAACCCATAATAAGTTAAGTAGGATGGATATGAGGCAAAAGACAATCTTGAAGATTGTAAGGGAGATGGATAAGAGGTTGAGACGGGAGGAAAAATATTTAAAAATTCTCAGGTCTTCGGTTGGTGGGCATGATCCAAATGACGACGATGACGATGATAATGGTGGTGGGAGCTTTGTTCGAGATAAGCACATGTATTGCCTATCACCACCACCACCACCATATCAGGACGAGGGTGTCTGTCGATCACCTATCGATGTAAGCCAGTCAGTCATCCATCAGAGGAGCAGGAGGTCTTTCAGTCACAGGGTATCCACTAGTCACCCATCAGCAGGAGGAGCAGGAAATCCTTCAATCACAGGGTGTCCACCAGTCACCCCATTAGCAGGAGAAGCAGGAGGTCCGCTACTTCCAAAAGGACTCAGAGGTGTATCAGATGCAGAGGCTAAGCGTAATCATGACCAGGTAGACATTATATATCTCTTGTGTTGCAGTTTGACATATAATCGTAAATATGTAATTTATGTTTTTTTATTTACTTACAGTTGCAGGATGAGGGCATCTATGAACGAGGCAAATGAAAGACGAAGCCAGCGACACCTTTATGGACACCATACACGGATCCTAAGCCAACGAAAAAAAGTGGCCTAACAGTAGGTAGAGGAGGTGGCGAAGTCAATAGATCCCGTAGAAGTTGTCCATAATGAATATAAAAGTTCAACAACTTTAGATTTCGGATATTAAAAAATAGTGTAATAATTTTTGTTTCCTAGTTGTTAATGTAAGAAAATTTATAATAAGGAGAATTTATAGTTTTTACCCAAATGAAAAGAAAAACTTTATTTTTACCCAGATATATAAAAAAATTTATTTTTGACCTCTCAAACAAATTATTTTCATTGTATACCCAAGATCACCAAAATACCCTTAAGTTGAAAATCACTCAAATGCCTAAATGTGAAATTACGAAAATAACTTTTTTCATCCTAACAATATCCTCCCTTTTCTCTCTTCTTCATCAATGATTATCAATGATTTTTGAGATCCATTACAGCTGAAAAACAATCTATTGAGGAGATTATTCATTCGAGTTTCTTCATCCATTGAAGTTTTTGGATCCATTCTAGTTTATATCATTGAAGGTTTTGAAGATTCTTCTTCCATTTAAGTTTAAAAGGTAATGTATGAGTTTTTTTTATTGGTTTTTGGGTTGTTTTGTTCATATTGCTAGCTAAAATATTATAAGAATGATTTGGTTGTGAGATCTAAATTTTTCTGAAATCTGCGACGAAATCTGCAAAATCTACGACGAAATTAGTTTTTCGTGATCAAGTGGAAAACTGATTGAAGAGTTGTCACAGTTTTTCAGTAGGGATCGATTTTTCAGTGGTTAAAAAATCGGGCTCGATTTTTCAACGGCTCGGTTTTTCAGCCACTAAAAAATCGATTGAACGATTTTTATGGTTTTTTCAGTTTTTGAGAGAATGAAAAACCGATAACTTCATTGAAAAACCGAATTTATCACATTTTTCATGATTTTTTATATGTTTGTGTTGCTATGTATTGAATATGATTCGATATGATTGTATTTTGTAATATTGTCCAACTGAAATAAGATTTAATAATATTATTTGATTTGAATGTTATAGGAATGACTCAAGAGACAGTTGTAATCAACTTTGACTGAGAGTGAAATTGATGTAATTACATTAAGGGGGAGTTGATCATATGTGAGGTCCGTAAAAATAGTAATTTTTCATCATTAGTGGACGTTATATACAGAAAGACTGGTATTGATAGAAGAATGTGGGATATCCGTATATATAATTTACTACAAAGTACGATAAATTGTCAGGTTAAAAAGATACGTATCATGTTTGATCTTAGTGTTGTTGGTTTGATGGCGATAAAAAATATTGATGTTAAAGAGATTTATATCGATAAGATTGCAAGAGATTTTGGAGCTGGAGATAGTAGGCTTACCGTTCATCCATTTGTGACTGATTCAATACCAAACATAAAACATGACGAGATAAATATGGATAGACCTGTAAATCCACATATGGTTGAAAGTCATTTTTATCTCACTTCAGATATTGAGAGTAATCAAGTTGATACTTCTGTCACCTCATTTACATCGATTGAAAGTCCTATTCGTGACGTTAATAATGACTATATGAATTATGGTACTGATGATGAAGATCGGGACATTGATGATAATGGTGATGGAATACGGGATAGTGATGAAGAGCAAACTGGAGATAATGATGAAGAGGAAACTCAATTTGATGATGTCGCTGAAGAATAAGAGTTTCCAGAAATAAGATTTTCAGGTTTACAATTTCAGAACAATCCTTCACAACCATACTGGATTGTTCCTGGTGTAGAATTGGGGGACATTGAGGCTACTTCAAGTGCTACGTCAACCGTCTACCAACGTGGTATGTTATATAAAGAAGCATTCTTTACTAGTAAAGAAGAAATGACTATAGCTATTGACGAATATGTTCTAAAAGCTAAGTTTGAATATCGGGTTAGACGTTCGGACACAGAGTGATTTGAAGCCGGTTGTAAAGATAAAACCTGTAGCTTTATTGTTCATGCAAGATGCAAAAAGGGTTGTTCAATGTGGTTTGTATTGAAGTATATAGCGAAACACACTTATCGTCAGACAATCATGGAATCACATATGAAGAGTGTGAAGGCTATTGTGATCGAAAATTGTATGTAGGAAAGGTGGGAAGAGATCTTTATACACCTAATCGTTTGGTTGGAGAAATGCTAGAGCAGTATGGAGTGCAAATCTTATATAGTAAAGCTTGGAAGGCTTTATAATATGCAAAGAAACTAGCATATGGGCAAGCGGATGAATCATATCAATAGCTTCCGTCCTACTTTAAGATGTTAAAACTTTCAAACCCCGGCATAATGACGCCAATTAAGAGAGATGAAAACAACCGATTCTTGTATTCCTTCGTTGCACTTGGAGTTTCCATTGAAAGTTTTCGGTCTTACATGAGACCGGTTGTTGCTATTGATGCCACTCATTTGAAAGGTGAATATAAATGGTGATTTTTTTTGCTGCATGCAAAGATGGGTTGGAGATGATTTATCCTATCGCCTTTGGATTTGCTAACGGAAAGTCGGACAATTCATGGACTTGGTTCCTAAAAAAGTTGAGAAGAGCAATCGGGGCGTCAGACGATTTGCTGATCGTATCAGATCGTCATAAGAGCATATCGAATGGGATGAAAACAGCTTTTCCTGAAGTCTCACATGTATTATGTTTTTTCCACTTGTAGCAAAACCTTAAGCAACAGTCTAAAAAGCGTTCGGATGTGCAAAATACATTTTACAATGCAGCATATTGTTATGTGCATGATGAATGTAACAGAATATTGGAAGAAATACATGCATTACATCCGACCACACGTGGAGCTTTGGTTAAGGCTGGAGTGAGCAGGTGGTCACGAGCGCATTGTTCGAGAAGAATATATGAAATGATGACTACCAACATTGTAGAGTCGCTCAACAATTGCATGATGCAAACACGTCGTTTGCCAATAACAACTGCACATGAATATGTAAGAAATGTATTGCAGAGATGGTTTAATAATAAACATGTTGTCGTTGAGAAGCTCACAACGTATGTTACTACCGCTGCATATGATCGTATCATATTGGCAAAAGATTTATCCACGGAAGGTAGCGTACATCCCATTACAGAACCGTATCATTACAGTGTCATACATCCTAGCAAATGAGATGCGATGGTTGACATTCAACGGCACACATGTACGTGTAAGTAGTGGAACCTTAATCAGTTGTCATGTGTTCATGCATGTGCTGTAGCCAAGTATGGTAATTATACATCGTTGTTTTTAGCATTTCATATCATAGCATGACACTTAAATTGTTGATACATGTCAGGTTCAAGGGCGTTAGTTGTGATACACTTTGCAGTCAGTACTATAGCGTGGAGTGGCTAAAAGTTGCATATGCACGTTTGATTAATCCAATCCCTAAATTGGCCAGTTGCAATGTTTTAGCGGAAATGAGAAGCATGGTTATATTATCACTCAAAGGTAAAAGACAAGCAGATAGGTCGAAGGAGGTTCAGATTCCTTCAGTTGGGGAAGATCATCATCGAAAAAAATATGGAAGATGTGATCAAAGGGGACACAACCGTCTTTGTTACCCTAACCCCCCAACTTCCATCAGAGAAGGGACAAGCGCAAACGTGGATGCGGATGCGGATGTTGGAACAAGTATAAATGCTACTGAAAATGAGCCGCGCTCCCGAAGATGCCGCTTGTGTCATGAAACTGGACACAACCAACGTTAATATCTACTATGATTTCCTACTCTCAATCCAGAGGTGACTACTAACGAAAATGATGATTAGCAATTGATTGACATTTTGTTCATGTATATTCTATGTAATACGTTTTTATGTTAATTACTCAAATGCATATTAATACAACTGTATAAATTATTAATCCATTTCTATTATTTTTGTATGATTTTATATAAGCTCGGAACCATTAAATAGGGTGAAAAACAAAAATTGGTTTTTAAGGTCGCTTGAAAAACTGGACTGGTTTTTCAGGCTTTGATTTTTTGCCCTTCAGAGTAATATAAATTGGTTTTTAAGGTTGCCTGGAAAACCGGTATCGGTTTTTCAGGCTTGGTGAAAAACAGATCAATTTGCCTTTGATTTTTGCCTTCTAGAGTAACATAGATCGGTTTTTGAGTAAGTCTGAAAAATCCACATCAGTTTTTCAAGCTTGGTGAAAAACTGATCCACTTGTCTTTGATTTTTGCTTTCCAGAGTAATATAGATCGGTTTTTGAGTATGCCTGAAAAATCGGTACCGATTTTTCAGGCTTGGTGAAAACTCGATCCACTTGCCTTTGATTCTTCCAGAACTGTAAGTGTGGATCGGTTTTTAAGGGAGCTTCAAAAACCGATGTTGGTTTTTCATGTGCCCCTAAAAACCGATCTTCACTTGGGTTGAATTTATTTATAGCTGTATGTTCATTTTATTCAACCCTTTAAGTCAATTATTTTTACAAATCGTTATATACGGATGTATTTAAATATGTTATATAGAATAGGGAGTATATAATTTTATTACAAACTATATGAATATTTAGACTATAAACATTATCTATTATTATAATATCATTTATTAATATTCATATAATAAATATACCTTTACTATAATATAGTTATATCTTATAGTAAAGATACATTACTATTAATAGAGTTAACTTTACACGTAATTATAATACTTAATTGATATGGTTAAAATAAAATATCACAAACATCTTAGTTTTTAAGTACTATAATTTATATTTTTGAAATATTGATTTAATTAATTTGTAATATCAATATAGGAAGTTAATTATACTCTATATTATATACCACTTAATACTATAGATACAGTCTTAATATTGATAACCATATTAATATGGTAATTTATATCACATAATATTACAATTATTATAACTATAATACTAATCTGGATTATAACTTATATGGATGTAATGTTAATAATATATATAATATCAATCTACATATTAATTATTATATTACTATGATATCAATTTAATGTTTATATTATATGTAAGCAAATAAATTAATATTAATATATTATATATTTTACATGTATAATTAACTATTGTATAATGTCTATATAATATATTAACCGTATATAACATATTAATATGCACTAATTATATTATATTATTATGTTTATATTATTTAGGATTATATATTTAATATACGTCTAATTGTGAATTAATAGAGATAAAGTTATATAATCATTACTATAATAATTAATATACATAATGAAATAATATTTATAAATGTATATTAATACATACTATATTTTATGTTATAGTATTATAGTTATAAATATATTCATGTATATTTAATATTAATAATAATTATAAATACACATAATATATTAACTACTATATACTTAAAAGATCATTATATTATCATCATCATGATAATATCATACAATATCAACATATATTAACATTAATATATATATCACATTGTATAATACAACTAATAAGTAATGTTAATAAATTAATATTAATATAATTATATCATACTGTACAATACAACTAATAAGTAAATAAATTAATATTAATATATTTTATATTAAATGTAATAATATTAATGTTAATACATTTAATATAATATATTAAATGTATATAACTTATTAATATGCACTAATTATATCATTACGTTTATATTATTTAGGATGTATATTTAATACATGTCTAATTGTGTATTAATATATATAAAGTTATAATATTAATAATACGAAATATTATTTATTTTTGCCATGTTATGATCATATACATATACATATATATAAACATATTTTAGATATAGTATCATTTGATAATATAATACATGTTAAATCATAACATATAAAATTAAATCAAATAAATCATGAACACATTAGAAATATAATTAAATTTAGGGAAATACAATGTTACTTAAAATGTTTAATTAAAATGATTTGTTGGTAATTAAAAAATATAGAATGTAATTAAATCAAATAAATAATGAACACATTAAAAATATAATTAAATTTATTTATATAAAATTTCCCCATCAGAGTCTATAAACCATTTCCCAAATTTATTAACTTTATACATCGGCTTTGTAAACATATATATGTCTCTGGCAATCTCTGCCCTCAGTGCAATGACATCTACAACGGTATCGCGTTTTTTTATTTCCATGTACTCTCTTTAGACTGCAAAAGGTCGCGTACATACATGGTCATATATGCTCCGCAACTCGTCCTATAGTAGTAATAAATTAATTAAATATCATAATATATAGACTATATATATTAATTCAGTTATAAATTTACTCACCAATCAGATTGATAGGGCACAACTTATCTATCAAGACGCTTAACTTTCCACCTCTCATCCACAAGTGGCATATCTATCTGGGTCTGCTCATAAAATCCTATGAACCGTAACAAAATAGGCATAAAACATACCAACGGCTCAAGTGGCTGTAGCCATTTGACTATGTCAACATTCGCCATAGAATCATATATTATGATTTTTTGCTCTCTAAGGCACACTTAACACAGGATCCAGTGTTATTGATTCAGGCTACACGGTAGTAACACCTGCATTTCAAAATGTTAACGCTATAGGACTAATTCAGATAATCATATAATAAATATTAACCTTCGAACTACATTTACATTATCAACCCGCCACCACGAGACTAATGCGTCTATCTACCCACGACCGTACGCAAACCACTCTGAGGGTACATCAGTTGTAACCGGATCAAATTTTACACCTTTGCTAACATAATGCTGCTTGTAATATACTGTCATAAAAACCTGCAAGATAAAAATTAAACGTGTTACTACTGATCAACCGAACGCAACATGAAATTGTAAATGCATAACTAACTTAAATGTAAATACTTACAAACAAAGAGCTGTCATGGACAGCGTATCTGCAGTCATCCATCTCATTTCACTTTTTTCTTCGTAGGCACATCAAATAAGAATCGATGTGCTCATTAGTCAACCATGTGTTTTCGTTCTCGAGGGTGACCAATGTGGTCGGTATCACACACCACCCACAACGATCAACCAAACGTCTACAATTAAAAAAAAAAAAGTATTAAACATCATTATAAATTTTCTTACATTAACAACTAGGATGCATGAATTAGAAACGTTTTTTTATGAATATACCTGACATCCAAAATGGTTGCAGCTTATATTTATTATAGACCACTTCTACGAGGTCTGTAGACTCTACCACCTCCTCCGCCTGCTGTTGGACCACTTTCTTTTTCTTTTTCGCTGGCCTCGGATCCGTGTATGGCGTTCGTAGAGGTGTTGCTGGCTTCGTCTTTCGTTTTTCCCGTTCCTAGATGCTCTCATTCTACAGCTATAAGTAAATTAAAAACATGAATTACACATTTACAATTATATTTCAGAATGCAACATAATAAAGATACAAAGTCTACCTGATGATGCTCACGCTCAGCGTCTGGACCTGATACACCTCCAGAGTCCGTCTGGGAGTGGTGGACCTCCTTATCCTCCCACTGATGAGGTGACTGATGGACACCTCGTGCCTGACGGACCTCTTGCTCCTCCTGATGAGGTGACTGTTGAGATGACTGGTGGACACCCCGTACCTGAAAGACCTCCTGCTCTTCCTTCTGATGAGGTGACTGATGAGGTGGATGGTGGACACCCTGTGACTAAAGGACCTCCTGCTCCTTATGTTGATGGGGTGACTGGTGGACACCCCGTGCGTAAAGGACCTCTTGCTCCTCCTTCTCCTTCTAATGCGGTGATTGATGAGGTGACTGGTGGACACCCTGTGACTGTGGGACCTCCTACTCCTCCTGATGGATGGTTGACTAGCCTACATCGATAAGCAACCGATGGACACCCTCGTCCTGATGTGGTGGTAGTAATGGTGACGGGTAATGACAGGACCCTTCCCAGACCTTATCTAGGCTCTTGTCTGGAGGATCCTGTCAGGCACTTCAACGGACTCATCGAAATCGACTTGTCGGATCGAAGACATCCGAGAAGCGAACCCTAACTTTCTTCTCCAGTGTACTCGCTAAAACTTGTTTATTTGATTTTTCTGTAACTGGTTGGGAGTGCTAAACTTTTTCCTTTAACTATTTCAAACACTTTTTTATAAAAATTTCGGCAGCATAACGGCTGCATTTTTGATAAATCAAAATATCACCTGTCAAGAAAATACACTTCGACTATATCTGAACACCTCCCAACTTCTTTATTCACAAACATGCACCATTTATCACAATTTCCACAATGTAAGCACTTTATAACACAATGTATAATCATATATCATATAAAGATATAAGGACCATTAAATATTTACAACATACAGTTCTAGTTACAAGTGTATCTCAAAAAATAATATAATCAATACATTACAAAGTTCAATTAATATAATGTCGTGGAAACTCGTCCCACCTATATGAATGCAACAAAATGTCGATGTCTCGTCCGACGGTGTCACGCAATAAAAATAAATAAGCTACAAATAAACAAGGGGTTAGTACAACAAGGATATATAATATCACATACACTAACATAAGAATTCATTATTTATTCAAGTTTTATAATTTCTTTCAAAATCTCAATGTGTATCCTTGACTCGTTCTAACCATCACGGGCGATTTTAACTAATGCCAACGTGAAGCTTACTAATGTATCTCAACCACTACGTTACGGAATTTACTGCATCGTACGTAGGGCGCTAAATTTCATCACTGAACAACTAAAATACGGGATTTTCTGCATCGCAAGTGTAGTGCTAAAACTCTAGGCGACTACGAGCGGAATTTACTGTATCGCTTCGTAGCGCTAACTATCAACTAACTAACTACGCGCGGAATTGTCTGTATCGCAACGTAGCGCTATATTTTTCTATAAACTGAGCGATTACGGACGGAATTCTCTGCGTCGTCACGTAACCCTAACTCTCATAACTTTTAAGGTATACACATGTTTTATAATCCACTTCTCTAGTGCCAAAGCACAAACTCTATAGTTTTAAAATCTTTAAACACTTTTATCATTTCATTCTCTTTAAAAGCAACTTAGTATAAATTTCTATCTCTATATAGATTCCATAGGAATCTATACATTCACACTTTAATTTGATATAAGAAATCAATTTCATTCTCTTTTACTACTTACTACCATGTTCATTACCAAACATCAAGCATTTGCATGAGATTGGAAAAGATCTTAAGTGGTGAACCACTTACCTAGAGGTGGTGTCACTCAGCGTCAAGCATCTCGACGAGGCTCTTGGACATCGCTCACGCGCCCATCACCTACACAACATTTTCTCATCATTACTAGTGATAATTTGAAAAGTTGAGAATCTCAACTTAAGGTTAATAATCTCAACTAAGACTCATTTTTCTCTATATGACCTCCTAACTTGTTTCTAACTTAACTGAGACTCTCTAACTTCGATTTCTTTATAAAATTTTCAGTTTTGGACCACAAGGGATCACCCCACACGGTCCGTTTAGTTGTTAGAGGCTCGAAACGAAAAATTACGTTTTTTACTCAAAACGGATAGCCCTTAACAGAACGTACTGCGACGCACTGCTCGGGGCTCCGTTTTCCTTTGTTCTTTTTCCTACAGCTCACTTATCTCACATTCTAGTCACACGTAAAATTTTGTTGAAAAATATTATCGTTTGCTAGGTCAAATCTAGGGAAAACACCCATTTTTTCGGACATTTTCTAGCACGTTTAGTGCGTGTTTTGTATATTTTCCGTTTCGGATTAGCGACGCTAGTTTTTCTTCCATAGCTAAGTTTCATTTAACTAATAATGATGAACCAAACCATGCAATAAAAATTAGATTAGAATAGTCATTTCACTTCTCAGAGCTCTAATGGCACTATTTTGTGCATAACTTGTACAATTTTTATCGGATTCGATCCGTTCCAAAACCTATGATTTTTTATGGTTCCTAGGCATCATTTGAGGTGTAGAACACCCTCAAATAAGTCAAATATAGTCAGGTCTCCTCTAGCTCAAAATTCAGCTCGGAATTGACAAAGTTGTTAAAACTAACTCTATTGAGCTTCTATCCTTCCTATATGCTTTCCTATGCTTTTCTAATCATTTTTATACTCAAAATTGGGTTCAAAACCTCTTAATTTCAGAGTTTACTTACTGCCCTATAAGTCTTTAACACACACACAACTTAACTTTGTCATCCAAAGCTCTCAAAATTCACTCAAAACTTTCATCAAATAGTTGGTGTGTGAGAAAAATAATTTTCGTTTCTATGGTTCTCAACCCTATAACAGCCCACATATACAACCCTACGTCATCATTTACACCCAGCAACACATCCTTTAAGGTTCTATAGCAATCACTTAGGTTTTGACACCATTTTTAATGCAAAACCTCTAACAACACACAACACAATTCTGCAGAAACAATTTCAGCATCTCTACTGAAATTTTCAGCAAAGAAAAGGAAGAGTGAGCTAATTTCTTACTTGGTTCTTAACTTAAAGAGTTGAGAGAGACTTGGGAGAGGGTTTAAAGAGAAGGATTGAGGCTTGGATGGGCTGGAAAAAGCTGTTTCTTCACCCTTTTCTCTTGCTGCCGTTTCTGCTCTCCTTTTCACGCCAGCTCTGCTTCTTTGCACGTCTGATTTCTTTTGCTTCTGGTTTGCACGACTTCTTCTGGTTTTTCTTCATCATTTGAACTCTAAGTATGGTATATATACTAATAAAACTTTTCTTAATTGCCTTCATGTCCCACCTCTTTTAAATTTCACACAACTTCCTCTCAATTTCTCTTTTATTTTCACTGCTGCCCAGCTTTGTTTTATTTTCTGGCAGCTGCTATTTTCTTCTTTGTTTCACACCTATTTTCATCTTTTCTTGCTGGAATCTTGCTAAGTATTCAATATATATCATTAAATTTCATAAAAATGGCATTTATACCCCCTTTTGAACTTGTTTGACTATCATTTTCTCTCATTCTCTACTCCATACGGGAATCACTTTCGTTTTTTATTTTTATGACAACTTTGCACTTTTCACTTGTCCATTTTGCTTCTAAGTATCTTGTTTATATATCTCACTAATGTTTTATGGAATATTAAGCTTGCCCCTTTGATTGGTTTTGTCTATTATCCATGTTTTTACTTAATCTCATCAATAGGTAATCACTTATCTTACTAAAACATTTTAGAATTCTCACTTGTGCACTTGTTTATATTGTTTTCTTTAACTTGTCTCTTACCTATGGATAAATTATTTTACTCTTCATTGATCTTTTTATTTACTAAATGTATGGTGATATAAGTCTAAAATGAGCGTTCGCTCTTCGACGAATTGATTTAATTTAGTATTTACTAGATTTCTTATTTAAACGTCCTAATTATATTTCTAACGTTAGGAAGTTAAGAGAATCGAGACTAGGGGTTTACAGGTAATACATGTGCTTATTTCGGACAAAGCTCCCACCACCATCATCGTCATCGTCATCTGGAATATGCCCACCAACCGGAGACCTGGGAATTTTTAAATGCTCTTCCACCTGTCTCAACCTCCTATCCATCTACCTTCCAATCTTCAAGGTTGTCTTCTGCCTCTTATCCATCCTACTTAACTTCTCATGGGTTGTCTTTTGTAAATCCACAATAAACTTAAACAACCGCTTCACCTGTTTCATAGAATCATATATATATCATTTTACATACTACATAGAATTTTTAAAAAAATTGATAGAGTCTCTCATGTTTTTTGAGTATCCAGGGAAATACAATTTACATATTTAAATAAATTACACTTCGTCTATCATTTTTAGAGACTCCGTCTCTCTTTCACACGTTGTACTACTACACAACATGTCCACATCTTTTACATTTACTACAATGAAAATTCATTGAATAATCTTATTATATAAATAGAATATTCGTACCTCATAATTTACGTGTTGTACATCATGCACCTTCTTTGTCTGAAACTCTGATAAAGTATCCTCTTATTCGGATTGCACGCTTCAGACGTCTTTATTCGGATCATCGTCACCCTCTACCTCATCATCATCCTCTACCTCATCATCACCCCCTACACTATCATCCAAACCATCGTCGTCGTCATCATCATCATCATCATCATCACCCTTACCCTCACTCCCTCTGCCGCCTTGTTTATGTACCTCTTCATCAACCCTATGATTCGGATTAAAAGATTTTCAATAATCCATCTCCCTCTCAGTGTCAATAGACTCTAAGGTTGGCCCAATGCCAACTATTTGCATTATATAAATATATATAGTTATACTATAATTATATACTTAATATAAATAACGATAGTTATAACAAACAAATAATTGACACAAATTTAGGTTATGTTTGTCACTTACGGGGGGGAAATCATCTAGACTTTTTATATTTGTCGGTGTTCTCTTCAGTGATCGTCTCATACATCTTAGTAGATCATTTTGTAATAACAAAATACTTTTTATATCTTCTCTCATAACACTGGGAACACCTCCACTAACCACCACTATAATGTAAAAATGATTAAACAAAAAATATATATATAGTTAGTAATGACCAGATAATATATAATGCAAAACTGACTAAACTAAAAACATACATATAATCTATATATTAACCTTAATAGAAGGAAACAATAAATATTGAAAGTATTAGTTATATCTAAAACGTCAACACATAGTCATAAATATTAATGGTTCTTGGTGGTTTTCTGATCCGCTCTTCATTAAGTGTCATGACGAGATAGTGCAAAAGGACACTATAGTATAATGTGCCCCAAGGGAATATCTTCCACGTCTTTATATTCTCAATTAGGACTCACATAAATGGATAAATACGGGTCCTGTCATCCAATCTCATAAAGAGATGGAAAGCAATCTCTACATTCGCTAACTTCAAAAGATCTTCATCATTTATTGGATCATGGCCTGCACGATCTCACTGCCCTATATGGCTTCTTACCTCAAGAAATATGACTAATTCTCTCACCTCCGGCGACACTCCAATAAACATTCACCATAGGAGACTGTTTTGATCATTTGGTACTATTTGGTAGATTTTACGATCGATGCCCCAAAAGGAAGTCCTGTCACCAACAAAAACTCTTGTTTCCCAAATATATATCTTCTCTCCCTAATTTCAAACCACCTCTTATCACGATGTGCACCGGTGACTTTTAACTCTCTAGTAAGCACCCATAAAATCACGGAACCAGCAGCCGTATTATCGATTATCTTCAAAATATGTCCGAACGGACATTCTGCCATGAATCGATCGTATAGATTTCTTCTATTAATAATAGCAATTATCTTATTAACCAATCTTTGACCAATATGTGTATTCCCGGTCGTATGTGTGTCAATTATTTGTGAACTATATTTATAGTTGAAATTCATTTATAGGAAAGAAAAACAACAAAGAAATCATCAGTAGGGATATATAAACTGAATCGATTTTTTACGGCATTTTAAAAACCTGTAAATGAAATCAATCGGTTTTTCACTTCGGTTTTCCATGATCAGTTTTTCAGGTCAGTTTTTCACTTTGGTTTTTCATGATCGGTTTTTCACTTCAGTTTTCATAATCGGTTTTCAACCTCGATTTTTCATGATCGGTTTTGAAGATCGATTTTTCACTTCGGTTATCTGAAAAACCAAACTTGAAAACCGATTTGAAAAACCAATCTCAAAAATCGATCCAATCCCGATGACTCTGCTTTTGTCGGAATCGATCATTTTCAACCCAAAAACGACCAAACACAATCAATTCCAACTTATTCTAAACCTAATAATCATAATCTAACATCCATAACACAACAAACATTTCAAAATCTCAAATCTCAATAAAAAACTACAAGAAACATTTCAAAAATCTTACTTTCAAAATTTCTGCAGGTTCGTCGGTAGTAGGAGCTCCTTAAGGAAGGTCGACAACGTCGCACGAATGGCTAAAAAATGTCAATCTCACTCGTCGGGTCGCGATCGGGTTCGGGTTTGACAAAAACCAATGTGGTTTTGAGTGGGAAATCGATGGAAGTGAGATCCATCGATTTTTTAGGTCTATATATATGCAGGGGCTTTGTCGTAATTTCATGTTTCGATTTTTCGTAAATTTTTAACTATTCAGGATTTTTTTGTAAAAATGTCCAAGGGTATTTTGAACAATTTGGGTATATCATCAAATATATTTGTTTGAGGGGTTAAAATAATTTTTTTTAAATAGTAGGTAAAAACAAATTTCACCCTTTTTAGATAAGTATTTCTGACAATTTCCACATTATGCTTATTTTTTTTTTTTTTTTTGAATTGTAGGCATTCAGTTGATTGTTGTGGGTGGTGTGTGATACCGACTATATTGGTCACCCTCGAGAACGAAAACATGTGGTTGACTAATGAGCACATCAATTCTTATTTGATGTGTCTACGAAGAAAATTGTGGAATGAGGTTGAAAACCGTAGATACGCTGACCATGACAGTTCTTTATTTGTAAGTATTTACATTTCAGTTAGTTATGCATTTACAATTTCATGTTTTGTGTCCATAATCTTTAATAACATGTTTAATTTTTATCATGCAAGCTTTTATGACAGTATATTACAATCAGCAATACGTCAATAAGGGTATAAAATTTGATCCGGTTACAACTGATGTACCCTCAAAGTGGCTTGCATATAGTTGTGGGCAGATAGACGCATCAGTCCCGTGGTGACGTGTTGATAATGTAAGTGTTGTTCGAAAGTTAATATTTATTATTTGATCATCCGAACTAGTCCTACAGTATTGACGTTTTCAAATGCATGTGTTACTATTGTGTAGCCTGAATCAAAATCATTGCGTCCTATGTTAGGTATGCCTTAGAGAGCAGAAAATAATAATATATGATTCCCTGACAAATGTTGACATAGCCGAACGGCTCCAGCCACTTGAGCCGCTGGTATGTTTCATGCCTATTTTGTTACGATTTATAGGATTTTATGAGAAGACCTAGATAAATATGTCACCCGTGGATGAGCGATGGAAAGTTGAGCGTCTTGATAGATCAGTTGTGCCCCAGCAACCTAATTAGTGAGTAAGTTTATAACTGAATTAACATATATAGTCTATATGTTATGACATTTAATCAATTTATTACTGATACAAAACGAATTGCGGAGCATATGTGACCATGTACATATGCGATCTTTTGCAGTCCAAAGAGAGTATATGAAAATCAAGACAACCTGATACTGCTGCAGATGGCATTGCACTGAGGGTAGAGATTGCTAGACACACATATATGTTTACGAAACCGATGTATAAAGTTAATAAATTTGGAAAATGGTTTGTAGACTCTGATAAGGATGTTGTATATAAGTAAATTTACAGATTTATATGTTCATTATTTAATTTAATTACATTTTATATTTTTAATTGCTTTACAAGTCTAAATAAATTAAACATTTTAGTTAAATGTTATTATAACTAATGTGAATTATCCAATTTTAATTCTTAAAATCTAATCACATTATGAATACTGATTATTAAAAATATATTTATTTTAATCACATTGCAACTAATTTTATATTGCTAATTTATGAACCTAAGATTTTCAACCCCTTTCCTAAAAAATTATGAAATTGATATTCTATGTATTATCATATGTATTTTAACTAAAAAACTATGTTATAGAAAAAATAAATAATAATACATGTATATATGTCATAATATAATGTAACGGTTATACACTCTCTATTCTATATAACATATTTAAATACAAGTTAATAATGCTTTGTAAAAATAAAATTTTAAAAGAAAATAAAATGAACATATAACTCTAAATAAATTAAACTCTTTATTCAAATTGGATTAAAAATAATGTTAAGTATCTAATTTTAACTCTTAAAATCTAATCACATAATAAGGTTCAAAATCATTGAATCGGTTTTTCATCGACGTTTAAAAACCGAATTCGGTTTTTCATTTCATTAGAAAACTAAGAATGATGAAATATTGAAGCCAAGCGAAGATTGGTTTTTAAGGGCACCTAAAAAATCGGTGAAATATTGAAGCCAAGCGAAGATTGGTTTTTAAGGGCATTTGAAAAATCGGTGCCGATTTTTCAGGTGCCCTTAAAAACCGATGCATGTTTTTCTTCTATTTTAACCCCCTCTTTCCACTCTATTTTATGGTTCTAAGCTTTTAAGATGATACAAAAACAATATAAATGATACTATATATAATAAAAGATCATCATTACCGACAATCATAGTGGGGTGGATCAACATGAAAGGGTTTTAAGTGAAATATTGTCATGATATTATCCTATGTTACTTGAATATGATCATGTGGGGTCATAAAATTGGTTATTTGTGTAATTTTATGTTAATTGGTTAACTTGAAACAATTTTTGGGTCATTTATTGGTCATAGAAAGTCATTTGGAAGGAAAAAATCGAAGGCAAGTGGCATCCGATTTTTTTTTTAAGCTCTCTTAAAAATCAATTCATATTTTTCTTCCATTTTAACCCCTCTTTCCACTCTATTTTATGGTTTCAAGCTTCTAAAATGATACAAAAACAATAGAAATGATGTTATAAAAAAAAAAAAAAATCATCATTACTGACAATCATAGTGGGGTGGATCAATATGAAAGAGCTTTAAGTGAAATATTATCATGATATTATCCTATGCTACTTGAATGTGACCATGTGAGGTCATAAAATTGGTTTTTGTGTAATTTTATGTTAATTGGTTAACTTGAAACAATTTTGGGGTCATTTGTTGGTCACAAAAAGAAATATGGAAGGAAAAAATCGAAAGCAAGTATGGATCGGTTTTTAAGGGCACCTAAAAAATCGATGGTGCCCGTAAAAACTTATTCATGTTATTCTTCCATTTTAACCCTTCTCTCCACCCTATTTTATAGTTTCGAGCTTCTAAAAAAATACAAAAACAATAGAAATGATGTTATATCGGTTATTTGTATAATTTTATGTTGATGGGTTAAGTTGAAGTAATTTTAGGATCATTTATTGGTCACAGAAAGCCATCCGGAAGACAAAAATCGAAGGCAAGTGGGATCGGTTTTTCTGGTGCCCTTAAAAATCGATCATAACTTGCAATTTTGAGGTTATTTGTTGGTCACAGAAATCCATCTGGAAGATTAGTACAGATCAGTTTTTAAGGGCGCCTGAAAAACTGTGGTTTTTCAAGCACCCTTAAAAACCAATTTGTGTTTTCCACCCTATTTTATGGTTACAAGTTTCTAAAATGATATAAAAACAATAAAAATTGATTAATAATTTAGTAACCGATCCGATTATAATGCTACTGTTGTATTAGTACATAATAAAGTAATTAACATGAAAACGTTTTACATGAAACATACATGAATAAAATGTCAATCAATTTCTAATCATTATTTTCGTTATCAGCCACCTCTGGATTAAGAGTAGGAAACCGTTGAGGACATCGACGTTAGTTATGTCCAGTCTCATGACACAAGCCGTATCTTCAGGAGCGCGGCGTATTTTCACTAGCATTTATACTCGTTCCAACATCCGCATCCACGTCTGCGCTTGTCCCTTCGCTGATAGAAGTTGGAGAGTTAGGGCAATGAAGATGGTTGTGTCCCCTCTGACCACATCTTCCACACTTTTTTTGACGACGATCTTCCCCAATTAAAGGAATCCAAATCTCCTTCGGCCTATCTGCTTATCTTTTACCTTTGGGTGATAATACAACCATGCTTCTAACTTCTACAGAAACATTCCAACTGACCAATTTAGGGACAGGATTAATCGGACGTGTATATATAGCTTTCAACCACTCAACGCTATAGTATTTACTGCAAAATGTATCACAAGTCACAACTGACATCCTTGAACCCGACATGTATCAATAATTTAAGTGTTATGATATGACATGAAATACTAAAAACAACAATGTATAATTATCATACCTAATCACAGCATATGTATGAACACATGACAATTGATCAAGGTTTCACTGCTTACACATATATGTATGTTGTTGAATGTTAACCATTGCATCTCCTTTACTAGGATGTATAACGCTATAATGATATAGTTCTGTAATGAGATGTACGCTACCTTTTGTTGATAAATTTTTTGCCAACATGATACGATCATACGCAGTGGTGGTAACATAAGTTGTGAGCTTCTCAGCAGCAACACATCTATTATTAAACCATCTCTACAATACATTTCTTACATATTTATGTGCAGTTGTTATTGGTAAATGACGTGTTTGCATCATGCAATTATTGAGTGATTCTGCAATGTTGGTAGTCATCATTTCATATCTTTTTTTGGACAATATGCTCGTGACCACCTGCTCACTCCAGCCTTAACCAAAGTTGCATGTGTGCTCAAATGTAACGCACGTATTTCTTCCAATATTTTGTTGCATTCATCAGGCACATAACATATGCATACTGCATTTTCCACATCTGAACGTTTTTTATAATGTTGCTTAAGGTTTTGCCACAAGTGGAAAAAACATAACACGTGTAGGACTTCAGGAAAAGTTACTTTTATCTTATTCGATATGCTCTTATGACAGTCCGATATGATAAGCAAATCATCTAACATCCCGATCGTCTCTTTCAACTTTTTTAGGAATCAAGTCCATGAACAGTCTGACTCTCCATCAGCAAATCCAAAGGCGATGAGATAAATCATCTCCGACCCATCTTTGCATGCAGCAAAAAAAAATCACTCATTTATATTCACCTTTCAAATGAGTGGGATCAATAGAAATAATTGGTCTCATGTAAGACCGAAAACCCTCAATGGAAGCTCCAAGTGCAACGAAATAATACAAGAACCGGTTGTTTTCATCTTTCTTAATTACCGTCATTGTGCCGGGGTTTGAAAGTTTTAACATCTCAAAGTAGGACAGAAGCTGTTGATATGATTCATCCGTTTGCCCATATGCTAGTTTCTTTGCATATTGTAAAGCCTTCCAAGCTTTACTGTATAAGATCTAAACTCCATACTACTCTAACATTTCTCCAACCAAACGATTAGGTGTATAAATATCTCTTCCCACCTTTCCTGCATACAATTTTTCGATGACAATAGTTTTCACACTTTTCATATGTGATTCCATGGCTATCTAACAACACATGTGTTCCACTACATACTTCAACACAAACCACATAGAACAACTCTTTCTGCATCTTGCACGAACTATAAAGCTACAAGTTTTATCCTTACAACCGACTTCAAATCGCTCCGTGTTCGAATGTCTAACCCGATATTCAAACTTAACTTTCAGAGCATATTCTCCAATAGCTATACTTATTTCTTCTTTACTATTAAAGAATGCTCCTTTATACAACGTACCACATTGGTAGACAGTTGACGTAGCACTTGAAGTAGCCTCAATGTCCCCCAATTCTACACCAGGAACAATCCAGTATAGTTGTAAATTATTGTTTTGAAATTGTAAACCTAAAAATCTTATTTCTGAAAACTCTTCTTCTTTAGCAACATCATCAAATCGAGTTTCTTTTTCATCACTATCTCCACTTTGCTCTTCGTCACTATTCAGTATCCCATCTCCATTATCATCTGTGTCCCGATCTTCATCATCAGTACCATAATTCATATAATCATCATTAACGTTGTGAATGAGACTTTCTATAGATGTAAATAGGGTGACAGAAGTATCAACCCGATTGCTCCCAATACCTGAAGTAAGATAAAAATGACTTTCAACCATATGTGGATTTATAGGTCTATCCATATTTGTCTTGTTATATCTTGTATGTGATTTTGAATCGATGACAAATAGATGAATGGTACGCCTATTAACCCCAGCTCCAAAATCTCTTACAATCTTAGTGATATAAATCCCTTTAACATCAATATTTTTTATCATTATCAAACCAACAACACCAAGAGCAGACATAATACATATCTTTTTAACTTGACCATTTGTCGTACTTTGTAGTAAATAAAATATACGGATATCTCACATTCTTTTATCAATACCAGCCTCTCTATACACAACGTCTACCAATGATGAAAAACTATTATTTTTGTAAACCCCACACATGATCGACTCTCCTCCAACGTAATTACATCATTCCACTCTCCATCAAAGTTGATTACAACTGTCTCTTGAGTCAATCCTGTAACATTTAAATCAAATAATATTATTAATAAATTAATCTCATTTCAATCGAGCAACATTACAAAATACAATCATATCGAATCATATTCAATACATAGCAACAAAAACATATAAAAAAGTGTGAAAAATGTGCTAAATTCGGTTTTTCAGTGAAGTTATCGATTTTTCGGTCTCTGAAAAATCGAAAAAATCGAGATCGATTTTTCTGTAACATTTTTTTCAGTGGCTGAAAAATCGGTACATCTCTCCGATCGGTTTTCCATTTTGTGAAAAATCGATTTCATCGCAGATTTTACAGATTTCGTCGTAGATTTCACGAATACCATATATCTCACAATCAAATCATTCTTATAGTCTTTCAACTTACAATATGAACAAAACAATCCAAAAACCAACTAAAAAAACACATACATTACCTTTAAAACTCAAATGGAAGAAAAATCTTCAAAACTTTTAATGGATGAAACTTAAATTGATCAAAAAACTTCAATGGATAAAGAAGCTCGAATGAATAATCTCTTACTAGATTGTTTCTCAATTGCAATGGTGAATTGAATCTCACAAATCATTTGTGGAAAAAATGAAAAAGAGAGGATATTGTTAGGATGAAGAAGTCTATTTTCGTAATTTCAAGTTTAGGCATTTGAGTGATTTTAACTTAAGAGTATTTTGGTAATCTTGGTATACAATGAAAATAATTTGTTTGAGATGTCAAAAATAAATTTTTTAAAAAATCTGGATAAAACCAAATTTTTTTTTATTTAGGTAAAAACTATAAATTCCCCTTTTTTTTTAAAAGTATTTAGTGAGTTGAACTTACTGAAGGGGTGTAAATATCGATGCTCCAGATGTTACCCAGTTTAAGGCCCATACTATTGGCATCCCACGACGGTGATCTTTGTGTAACATTGTTGGGGTACCAGTAACATGAACCGGGCTTTAAATGACAGGCTTCGTTTGTGTTGAACAAGTAACCTGTACCTAATTCAATGAGCCCTAACGTCGCCCAATACCAACACTCCAGGTGTAGTTTTGTCGGGCCAATGCTCTTCTTGAGGGACACACTGGGCCTTCCATGAAGCTTCGGTCCATTTCTCTGCATACACCGCGTGAAATCGTCCATATGCAACCATGACAAATAAAATCTGGAGATTTGATTTTAGCCAGCAAAGCCTAATGCCTAATCATGAAAATATCTCTTTATAAATACTGAAAACAGGTCTCGGTACACTATTTAAGCTCGGTCCCAATGGAGACATGAATTGCTGTGCTCCATATACAAAAAGGCAATAAACAAAACAAACCCATATCAAAGAGGTGGTATTGTACTCCGGAGACAAATAAATATTAGGAAGGAACATAGTCCCATTTCCATTTGTGGCATACTCTTATAATGTTTTGACTATTGTGACACTAACGAAACACTAGCGCCGATTTCACTTTCGGCGGACAAAAATTACAAAACGTGGTCCATTTGGACCAATGCCCTCCCTCTTTGTCCTTCAAATATATAAGTAAATTAGTATAGCAATTATTCTCATTGTACCAAAAATAATACAAATAATATGATTGTATATTAGCATGCTTAGTTGCTTGATAATAAAACAATATGATGCCAATAATATGCATGCTCTTCTCTAATGAGTGGATATTCAAAGGCGTGCCACGGCTAGCCACCGACGCCAAAGCGTCAAATTTCAATAGATGAAAAAATTTTCACGGCACAGATTGTCACCGCAGATATTTTGGGTATTGCAGTGGACATTCCACGCGAGAAGATGGCACGTGGTTTTGTCTGGAAAATCTGACATTGTTGCTCTACTTTTTGAAAGTAACCGCCACACACAAATCAATGTTGGCAGGACCATTTCCAGGTGCTCTTTTTACGAGCGTGCACGAGTGCTTTTTCCACGCGCTTCGCACTTATTTTGAAAAGGTGATTCACTAACCTACTTTAAATAAAGACAATAATAAGTGAATTTACACTCAATAAGTCATTTACTTTTCAAAATTGAAAACCCCAACATTGATTTCACACCACTCGACGCGCCTACAGTCGCGTCGTGTTACACAACGGAAATTCCGGAGCGTAGGGTTCGGACCCACTTGACATGATTATTCATCGACCGCCATGATCTTGATTTGATTTCCAGTTTGACCCACCACTTCACGTTAAGCCCACACAATGATAGCACCACTCTCCCACACACAACCACAACCCCTCTCACAATGTAAGCATAAATGAAGCAGCCTCGCTCGCTCTTCTATGTTACAACCACTGACCCATCAATCAAAATCAAACCAGTCAACTTCAATGTTCAAATAGATTGAATGAGCAGTGTTGGCAGCATCACCACCGTCAAAACAGCTACCCGGGTCCACAACGCCATGCAAAATCAACGGCTCAGATCATAAGTGTGCAAACTTTCATGTTTTGCTCCCTGCCATTTAAGCATTTCACAATCTTCAGTTTTTTCAGTCACTGTTGACTGGAAAACCAAAGCTAAATAACAAAAACATTGAAAAGCGACAAACAAAGAGAATCCAAAACCTGCATTATTTCTTCACGTACATAGACTCACTCACTCACTCAAGCAAAGAAGATAGAGTCATGAGCATGGAGGAGAGGCCAGAGACAGAGCTAATATCCATTCCAGCGACGCCACGTGCGTCGACGCCGGAGATACTGACGCCGTCAGGGCAGAGGTCACCGAGGCCAGCGTCCAAGGAGACCAAGTCTTCGAATGCGTGGACTCCGACTTCGTTTATATCACCGAGGTTCTTGAGTCCAATAGGGACGCCAATGAAGAGGGTGCTGGTGAACATGAAAGGTTACTTGGAGGAGGTTGGTCACCTAACGAAGCTCAACCCACAAGACGCTTGGCTTCCCATCACCGAGTCACGTAATGGGAATGCTCACTACGCTGCGTTTCACAACTTGAACGCTGGTGTTGGCTTTCAAGCTCTCGTCTTGCCTGTCGCCTTCGCTTTTCTTGGCTGGTATGGTTTTACACTATTTATTTAATACTAGCTTTTGTTTTTTTTTTTTTTTTTTAAATATCCTAGCTTTTGTTTTTAAACTGGTTTTTAGAGCTTTAAATTTCTACTTATAAGGAATATACATGCAGACCATAATCTAACAGAATTGAAGGTGAAAAGCTGTCATTGTTTCATTTTTACATTGTTCTTTACTTGTACAAATTTTGATTTTGCAGAAGAATGTACTAACTTCTTTTCTTGCAAAGAGTTAAAATTTGTTTTCAAAGTATATAGTACTACAGGCTTGATGAGAGAGATAGGATGTATCTTTGCTTTGCCTTTACCTTTACAAGCTGGTCATAGCATTTGACTAATGAACATTATATGGGTGGTGGGTCTAATCGTAATTTTATTTTTAATTTCAAGTTAATGGTAGTTTGATGAAATGAAGAAAGAAACATCTTGAGGCAAGTCAAGTCACTTCGTTTGTTTATCTTTTGCTTTAATAGAAGTTCAATTATTCTAGAGATTTGCCAACCTTTGGTACTGAGACTGGAGCGGGCCATTGATGTTCTGTGTTCTTTTTAGAATATCAAGACAGAGGGCCCCTTACAATCTAATTATTACTTTCCTCACTTATGGTATCCATTTCTCATGATTTATAGATAACATCAGGCATTTTAGAAGCTTGTGTCCATAAAGTATATTAGATGTCCCCTTTACCACTGTATCCTTTTGTTTTTTCCTTTGAAACTCAAACAAAAATTTGGGTACAGCAGTTGTCATGATTCTTGATTTTAGTTTTTCTTCTTAAGAGAGAAAAAATATTTATTTAAATTAAATTATGGTCAATGAATTTTCTTGTTACTCCTAGATTCCTTATGCTTCTAGTAAATTAGCCTGATTTTATGGGATTTTAAAGCACTAGTGTCCTCATGTGAAGAAGGGGTTGCAGGCCTAACAAACATTTGCTTTATTTAAATGTCTTATGTATCAAGGCTGCAGCTAAATTTTACATCAAAGAAACATTTGCTGGCACTCACATATTTGTTAACGCAAGACCATTACAATTAAACCTTTGGCATTCACAAATTTGCCCTGCACTTGCTTCACTCGAATTATCATTTTTTCTAATTACTGGAACTGACTAGATGTATGTATGGTCTGTTGCATTCATGTTGTTAAATTAAAAACGTTAAGCTGTTAATCAACTTTGGAGCAAATGAACTTCCTGGTAGCCATAAAAATTTTAGTAGCAAATTTTTAAACACAAAGAAACAGTCTTCATAGCGAATAATCGTGATTGACTTGATTTGCCCTCTGTGATGGTCTGTGTAGGAGCTGGGGAATTCTTTCCTTAATAATAGCTTACTGTTGGCAACTCTACACTTTGTGGGTTTTGGTTCAGTTACATGAAGCTGTTCCAGGAAAGAGGTACAACAGATATGTTGAGCTTGCACAAGCAGCATTCGGTGAGAATTCATACTTGTAGTATCCGTTCCTTCAAAAATTTCAAGACAAGCCTTTTGTTTAGACAGTGATTAGTATACAAAACAAACTCGTTTACCTACAATATATAAATAATTAAATAAAAGATTGAACAATGGTTTTCCTTATTTTTCTTTCATCCGTAATGCTTTAAGTAGTCTTGATTTTCTTACATTTTGCACTAATTCTGGAAACCATTACATTGCTAATTTAGTCAATTCAGGACAGAGATGTTTATTAGACTTTCACTAGTTTTTAATGTGATCTTTGCATTGAAAAGAGTGAACTAATAAAAGTATGTGTTTTTCGGTTTTGCAGGGGAAAGACTCGGCGTCTGGCTTGCTCTCTTCCCAACCGTTTATTTATCAGCAGGAACTGCAACAGCTTTGATTCTCATAGGAGGGGAGACCATGAAAATGTTCTTCCAGATAGTTTGTGGGCCACTTTGTACCTCAAATCCACTAACAACAGTTGAGTGGTATCTGGTGTTCACTTCTCTATGCATTGTTCTGTCTCAGCTACCAAACCTCAACTCTATTGCAGGGC
Source organism: Litchi chinensis (assembly GCA_019925255.1). Classification (NCBI taxonomy): domain Eukaryota; kingdom Viridiplantae; phylum Streptophyta; class Magnoliopsida; order Sapindales; family Sapindaceae; genus Litchi; species Litchi chinensis. Next base: position 12,559,354 of record CM034468.1, read on the forward strand.
TCTCTCTGATAGGGGCTGTGACAGCCATCACTTACTCTACAATGGTTTGGGTGCTCTCTGTTAGCCAACAAAGGCCACCCTCAATCTCTTATGAGCCCCTTCAGTCGCCATCCTCTGCAGCGACCGTATTTTCTGTCATGAATGCACTTGGTATCATAGCTTTTGCATTTAGAGGCCACAATTTAGCTATGGAAATTCAGGTACACGTATTCACTTTGTAAGTGATTTCTGAAGCAAATACCGGATTCGTTTGTTTATAGTTATCTAAAGGATTTTCTCTTGCTTTTGCAAGGCAACCATGCCATCAACCTTCAAGCGCCCTGCTCATGTGCCTATGTGGAGAGGAGCCAAAGTTGCCTATGTATTCATTGCAATGTGCCTGTTCCCTATTGCCATTGGAGGTTATTGGGCTTATGGAAACCTTGTAAGTCTACTAACTTGGCCATCTTTAATATCTTCATGAATTTCTAGACACATGACTGGTATAAAAAATATTACTGAAAGATTATAACTTGCACATATCTAGCAGAAAAATGTTGAAGTTCCTAAATACAAGGCCGCTAGTTATCAGATAGAAGAGGGAATATATATTTACTGTTTAATAATATTAGCTGTGCTTATTGTAATTAAAGAAAGAATGCGAGCCCCTAATTGCATAGATATATTACCCCTGTCTAGTCGTTTGGGCCTAAAACAGTAAAAGTGGTAGCACCATTGTTTTTGTGGACAACTAGTGGAATAATAACGTTTTACTGGTTTTGACTACCAAATTCTAGGTTTAGTTCTGTTTCTAGTTCTTTGCAAGTTCCCTTTCTAATCTTCATAATCTCTGTTATTGTGAATTTTATATCAAAGCACTCTTTGTTGCTTGGTAAATACATCTATTAGCATATTCTGGAGGGTTATGAAACTGGTGTTTCTATGTAAGTGGATGTCCATATTCAAGAATCACATCTTTTGATCTTCTTACTTTCTCTTGTAGCACCCAAAAGTTTATGATCCATAATGTCATATTTTATATCCATTATTAAGTTAAATTTGTGAGGCTATATAAAAGATCTCTTACTATTGTGTTTTGTAAACATTTTTAGGAAAACACTCGATGGAAATTGAGAAATAAAGGAGCTCCTCTTTTTGGCTCTTTTTGTCTCTCACTTTATTATTGTTATTGTATTATGAAACGAGTGGACCTTTACAATAATACAATACATAATTGTAAAAACTAAAATAAATGAGATAGAAAAAAAGGGAGAAAAGATTTTTATTCCTCAATTTCTATTAATTTTTTCAAATATAATAATGAGATGTCCTTTATGTAGTCTCATAAAATGACTAATATAATGATGGATATAAATTAAAATATAACCAATCATAAAATAAATAATGATGATGGAGCTAATGGGAATCTCCTTACGAACTCCAATGGCCTACAAACTTGGAATTAAAATTAATAACATCAATTCATCTTGATGAGATAGTTTATATACATTCATCTTGAGGAGACTACATATATTTGTCAAAGAGATATGCATTTCCTCGCCTCAAGGGGCCACAACAGCCTCTTTCTCACAATTCTCTGAAAGAAATGTTGCATATGGAGAAACTCTCTTTTAATTTATCATCAAACTCTACGATCTTCGCATAAAGTTTCAGATCACAAACTTTCGCTGAATCTGGTACTAAATTTCTACTTTCTTTTTTCATTAAAAAAAAAAAATACTAGATTCTTTTTACTGGGTATATCCAGTACTTGGATATGGCTGTTCACCCCCTCATACGAAGGACCAAAGATGCATTTTGTGACCTTTGGCGCCTTTATCATTTGACGAATAGAACTGGTAAAAATGAAATGGTGTGGTCAGCTGTTTACCAACATCGAATGATTCGATTATGAAGCATCACAGTTGACATAGCTACTAATTATATTATATATATATATATAAATGATTGTTAGTTAACATTATAATAGATTAGTCACATATTGACCATGTTCTATTTCATCTACTTTATCCTAATTAAGTTACTGATTGACGGCAATTCAGAGATGATGCTAATAACTAATGCTTTTCAAATGCTATGCTATGATTTAGTGTTGCAGTTTATACATGTGATCTAGTTGCATCACCCAAAGTGGATACATTATTAACATTTTTCTTGTTTTAGATGCCTTCGGGAGGGATGCTTAGTGCCTTGTTTGCATTTCACAGTCACGATATCCCCAGAGGACTTCTAGCATTGACGTTTCTTCTAGTGGTGTTCAATTGTTTAAGTAGTTTCCAAATATACTCAATGCCGGTTTTCGACAGCTTCGAAGCTAGCTACACCAGCCGTACCAACCGGCCTTGTTCAATATGGGTTCGGTCTGGTTTCCGTGTCTTCTACGGATTTGTCTCCTTCTTCATAGGTGTGGCACTCCCTTTTCTCTCCAGCCTTGCTGGTCTGCTGGGAGGACTCACTCTTCCAGTCACATTTGCCTACCCTTGTTTCATGTGGGTCCTCATTAAAAAGCCAACAAAGTACAGCTTCAACTGGTATTTCAATTGGATCTTGGGTTGGTTGGGAATTGCATTCAGCTTGGCCTTCTCTATTGGGGGCATATGGAGTATGGTCAACAATGGACTCAAGTTGAAATTCTTCAAGCCCAATTAAGGACAAGTGAAGCAAAGCATCTATCTACAAGGAGTGTCAAAACTTGAAACTAAGTAAAATTGATGAAGAATTGTGTTATATTATATTATTTTATATTATATATGTTGTTTCTATATCAGCAGAGATTTACAAACTTCATCCATGCATAAGATATATATGGTGCACAGTTTGATGTAAGTTGTTAAATAATTCCTCTTTTATGCAACATAATGGCTTCTCCTTTAAGGTTGTCTATAGTAAATCCACAAATGTACTAGTTTGATGGAAATTTCACTTCATTTATAATAAGTTTTGGACTAACTGCTTCGAGAGGTCCCCGAACTTTAAACGCGTGCCAAACAACTTGAATGTTACTCAATGATGTATAATTAATCAGCCTTTTCCCATTGATAGTTTATGGATACTTGAAATGATTTTTTGATTTGCTGCTTTTTCCATCATGCAATTGCCATCTATGTTGGCACTGGAAGCACGATTTTGACCAAAGACAAACAAAAGGATAAGCTCAATGAAGCCATCAAGTTAGGTATTGATTTTGTTGGCATGCGGACTTTGTAAGGCTTCACCGTCATTGTCCCTATATATGCGCGCTGCTACCATTATTCGACCTGAAACCCAACTGCAAGTTGATTTCATGTCACACTCAGTTGGAGCTTTGATGTTTTTTAGAAAATTTTTGTGATTGGGATTTTTGGAAGAAAACGTGCACCTCCTACAGCAGCTGGAAATTAGGTGGATGCTTCCTGGAAAGTGAGGTGTTGATTACAACTTTTTCAAGAATTTACCTGGTGAGTGAGGAGTGTGACAAAGTGACACAAGAGATATAAGTGTGTTTTGACATTGGTAGGGCCAATCCATCATCCACTCCCCACCAAAATGATGAATCCACCTGACAAGTTTTTTCTTTGTATTTCCCATTTGTAGAAACGCATTTGTGGTAGAGGGCAGCAATCTTTGGGACTGCAAATGCACGATTCACGCTCAGATAACCACCGACCTTGTAATAATAGCCACTTCCTAGTCATCCATGAATTCAATTATCTGTTTCGTTTTTTAGAATCATAACTCATAATTAATGTCTTGCACATGCAGGTAGATACCTTAAATTTGAAGCTCTAATCAATTAACATTCAAGACCATGTTGATAGTGATATAAGTAGCTTTTTTTTGTCACCATGAAAGATTATATGTTAAAGAAATTAAGTCGAATACATGTATATACGTGCACATTTATATTGTTAGGCAGAAATTCTTGACTCAAAATCTTTAATACAATCTAGGTTCGGACAAGCGAGACAAGGGCATGAATCTTACAAACAGCATCCATTTACAAAAGAAAGTTTTGTCTCTTGCTTTTGCTGTGGGATCAGATCAGACTAGTTCAAATCTAGGTTTCAATTTCACCAAACAAAAAGAATCTTGATTAGCCATGCTCAGAGTTGAATACTTTATCTTTGAATAAAATTGAAATGCTTTTATGGAAGGTGTCATTCTACCAAATTTATGGGAATCCATTCTCCTGGTTCTTGTCGTATAAACAAATAGAATTTATCAATGTGCACTACTAAAATAAATATTATAAATTGCATCCGTACAAATTCACTAGAAGATAAAAGCATCAAAACATTCGTAGTCTCTTGTGCACCGAAAAGATTAATATTGTATGAACAAAAGTCCCTGTCAAACGATCCACAAGTTAGTAACACATTATTGATATTCAGTGATTGGAACAAACCAGTCCATCAAATTTGACCATTGTATTACATTAATTATTTTTTTTTTTATATTAATAATTATTCTTCGTACTTACCACAAGAAAAAAACACAGAAGAGAAAGTTTGACTAAGTTACTATTATAATATTGGATTCGTTTTCTTGGGTTCACCCTTCAAAATTTTATTCGATGCATCCGTGCCTTTGCAATAAGATATAATTACAATACTTATGTTATCTTTATAATCATAGGTCATAAATCCTTATAAATAAATTTGTGTGTAAATTTACGAATAAGTTACCAAAAAAAAAAAAAAATCAACGAATATTTTATGATTTGTTGTTTCTGTAACATTTTTGTCCTTGCTCCAGAATATTGTAAAGATACAAAGTAATTTTTAGCAAATTCAGATAAAAGGTTATAATCATGATTTTGACACTAACATAGAATGATTTGATGAGATTTTTTTAAATATAAATGAAGTTCATGAGATTTTTTTTTAAATATAATTGAAGTGAAATTGAAAATGTAATGCCACGAGAAATGAACTTGTACCTATTGAAATTAAGTATTATTATACAGTCAAATTTTTATTCATATAATTACAGAAATTTATTCTTATAATAAATTTAAAAAAAAAAAAAAAAAAAAAAAAACTTCACACACTTACAAATAAATACTGAAAATCTATTCCCATGTCCAACAGCGAACCTAGATCCATTTCATTGTGGCTCAGGAAGTTTAAAAATATTTTTTAATTTAAAAGAAAAAATGTAAATAAAATATAATTTGTAACAAAATTGTCAATATTTTTTTCACTTATATATTTTATAAAAAATTTTTGAGTCGGGATGGACCATGGCCCCTCCATTCACATATGTGGCTTGCCATTGGCTGTAATAATAAAAATTTATTTTATAATAAATAGAGAAAACTATAATTGTGTATATATATATATATATATATAATATGACACTTTAAAATGTCATAAACACAAAGAGAATTATTCTTGTCCTTCAACCAAGTAATGAATGTGAAATAATTTAATGATTTTTTTTAACACAAAAAATTATCGGATCTATCAAAATTGATTACTAATAATATAATCCGAATTACTACTTCCACAATCAATAAATAACAACCCCTCTAAAAAAAACTACCATAATCCACAATCAAAAGATGATAACCGTACTAAATACAGATTCACATTTACACTTTATATTTTAATTAAATAATTATGTACCACAAACCCTTAACCTTTCAAGATTAAAAAAAATACAAACTACTCTTATTAGGAACGGTATGTCTTATTAAACTTTTTCCTCATTTATTTTAAGTATGAAATTTAATGAGTCAACATGTTGATTTTGACGAGAGCAGATTTTTTTTTTTAAAATATATAATTATTAATTTAATGAGTGAGATGAGAATGACACAATCACAATAAAATACAAATTGCAACCACCGAATCTAGTCTTTGGCCCTCTTAAGAGAAATTTAGGAACGATCAATTAATTGCTCAACCGTCCCCAGTGACACCGTTAGAACAAATCTCGATTGGAGTTTGATTCATAAATTTAAAACGTGGGTACGTGACAAGGACGCCAACAGTTTCATGTAGGCATTGATCACAACCAACCAAGAAATCAACGTTACAGATTTGGCTGGATTTGGTCACACAAGCGGCAGCTGCAACCAAACAAACATCCTCTTCACTGGCCAACTAAGCAAGTCCACAGAGCACAGACATTGTTTGATATCAATCGTTATTCTCAATTCATGAATTTCCCAAACTGTTCTACTGGATGATTTAAATTAAACTAATTCAATTCCATTTTTTTAAGTGATTGGCGTTCATAAATCTTTATAGTTTATACACACACATAAGCAAAAAGGGGAAAAACACAAAAAAAAAAAAAGTAGCTTGCAAACAGAAGATATTTGTTTGTCGAAAGGCTATTCATTTGAAGTCTATTTTCTTCCACAGAAGAGAAGATTTACAGAGCCATGCATGGAAAAATCAAAACCCTAAAGACAGAGACTCCACCACCCAGTAAGTAACCCATGAAAAATGAAACTTCAAACTAAGTAGTAAGAGTCCACATTTTCTATGTTACGTAACCTATTATAGTCTATATCCACCAAGCAAACACTGGAAATATCCTAATTAAAAAAGCAAAAGGCAAACAAAACATTGTAACTAGCAATAAGCAGCAAAGGCAAAACAATTAACCACCCACCCACCCCATTCTCACAAGAGCGAAAAGCAGATAAAACCAACAGGAGGCCCCTTCCAGTATTCAAATATGGAATATTGAAAAAGCAAAGACTTTACTACTTCAAGCCCTTCCCTGGTGTGGAAATAGCAAGACCAGACCAAGCAAAGCAATCTTGATCACCAACCAGCGCCCCAGTACCGTTACCACCTTGATCATGATGATCATCACTGCTCATCATCTGCCACGTGTTGCACCCGGAAGCCACGGCCCCAACTGCTCCACCTCCATTACCGACACCACCCACAACTCCACCACCGACACCGTGATGTCCATTAATGCCAAAACTATCTCCAGGAACGTCCCAAACCCGAGTCCCACCAAAACCAAGATCCAATTCTTCAAAACTAGACCCGATACCATACCCAGGAAACCCACCTAGCCCGAGAAAATTCTGACCCTGCATGTTCAGCATAGCGGTGAAGTTTCCAGCACCAGTCTCATTTAGGTTGACACCACTGGTTGAAACCGGAACCATGGAAGGCAAAACGGGAACAGGGTTGGTGGGTATAGGGAGGGTTTCATGGGTACTCACAGCGGAGGAAGAAGACGAAGAAGTAGCAGAGGAAGAAGATGAAGAAGAAGAACAAGTGCGAGTACGCTTGGAATTCTTGCGGGTGCCACCACCTACAGGGACGTTGCGGAGAGTGCCACCTTGAGTCCAGTATCGCCGACAAGATTTGCAGAAGTGGCGGGGCTGAGAGAAGTTGTAGTTGTTGTAATAGCAGAACTTGGTGCTTGTGGAGTCACACCTCGGGCAAGGCAGCGCCTCTGCTATCTTTGTCAGCGGCTGCGAGCTGATCCCGTTTTGCGCTCGAGCCGGTGTACGGTCGTTGGTTTCCGATGGCATTTTTTTTGTGTTTGTTTTCTGGTGTTAAGGCTTGTGAGAGAAGATAAAAGAAGAAAAAGAAAAAAAAAAAAAAAAAAAAAAAAAGAATTGAGAGAGAGAGAGAGAGAGAGTTGAGTTTTGGAAGTAGAGATTGGTTTGGATTTGTTTTGTTCTGTTTGGTTGGTGTTTTTTTTTCTAATGTTAGTGAAGAGAAGTGATGTTGAGTGTAAATATATATGAGAATGAGAAGGGTACCTAGTGATGGTGGTGGTTGGTTTGTTGTACGAAGTTTCTGCTTCTCATTGGCTCAGCTGTGTAGCTCGGCGGCTCATGTGGTTTCCAATCTTAACAATATTCCTGTGAGCGTACTCTCAAATGGTTTTGCTAACCCCGTCTACGTGCTTGCATTTCATTCGAGGTTGGATATGCTAATGCATGGAATGGTTTGCATAAACTTTTTACCACTTGTACGCCAGCGTTGCCCCAATCAAAAGAAACATTCCATACGAGCGAATGTTCCTATAAAGTAGTACTATACCATCCAAATTTTTTTAAAATTTATTATTTAAATAATATAACAAGCTTAATTCTAACCATCACACCATTAATATATCATCTTGTTATTAATATGGTTTTTACTAAGTTTCTCAAATTTGTTATCCAAATAATATAATATGTGAGTTATTATCATCTCATAAATCATGAGATGATGTAATAATTAATAAGTGATTGACAACTCACATGTTATATCATTTAAACATGAATTTAGACAAAAAATTTAGAAAATTAAGATTACTTTATTATAAATCATTTTACCATATCATTTGGATAAAAATTTTAGTAAATTTTTTAGAAACCTAACATTATTTATTCTAGAATGTAACAAATTGCATGAAACCAACCCCCGAGGTATGCATAAAATCATATGAAAATACATTTACCATTTTATTACACAATACCCTCACTCTATCAATAGACTAAGATGTTAGGATAAATGTCTAAAATGCCCCCCAATATTGTAAAATGACCATATTACCCATGAATGAGTCAAAAACATATTAATAAAATATTAAAATACTTTTCTATTTCTTTTAAAAAAATAAATTTTAAAACTTTTTAAAAGATAAAAAAACAAATAGATCTCCACCATCTATCTTTATTATAAAGATGAATAGTAAAGATCAAAATAATGAAAAATCAAAATAATTAAAAAAAAAAAAAACACAAACAAAAAACCAACCTAAATGGTGACCAATCTCCATTCTATATATAGAGATGGTCTCCAATGGATTTATCTCTATTGGAGACTATAACCAACAAAACCCCAAAACCGGTGGAGTCTAGGGTGGCCTCCATTAAAATTAACTAAAAAACTATAAAAAAAAAAAAAAAAATACCTTAATCGCCTTTCTCCTTCCCCTCACATTCCTCCTCTATTTTCCCTTTTTTTTCCTTGTCTTTCTTCTTCTTTCTCCTTTCTTCTTTCTTTTTCCTTCTTTCTGGACTCAAACTCCATCGCTAACTCAATTGGCAAAGAGAACAGTTTGGTCTTCTCGGTGATGGAGACCAAAATTGATCTTCATACGATGGAGACTAGTTTTGGTCTCCATGTAATGGAAATCGTTAGGTCTCCTTCGTTGGAGACCCAAGCTTCTTGACTTTTCTTTTTCAAATAGTTGATGTTGTTGTTGATTTGTGGTGTTTATTCGTTTGTTTGTTTATTGTTGTTGATTTTATGATATTTCTTGTTGTTATTGTTGATAAAACTAGCATTTATATATCAATTTTTTTTTTGGCAACCAAGCTATGCTTTTACCTAAATAAAACTTCCTTTCCTAATTCAGATCCGTCGCTCATTATGACTTGTTTGATTGATATAAATCTGTTGAGCACGTGACTGTTTTATAGTCAGTATTTTGATAAACAACCAATATTAAATACGTGTTTACCGTAATTACATGATACATTTGTAATAAATTATAGTTAAATTGACCAGACACTTTATCAAACAATTCAAAAAGATGATAGCTCTAGTCGATATATTTTGAAGAATACCAAACGTAATAAGTTAAACACTTATTTGGGATAATCTGAATAACATATATAGAATGATGAATGATAATTCTACGTTCTCTTTTCCTCTATTTGTCATACTTGCAATTCCTATCGAGCAACATGAAAGTAATTTGCATACTATAACTCTTATAGGTTATCATAAAAAAAAAAAAAAAAAAAAAAAAAAAAACTCAAAAATTCAAATTCATTTGTTATAATAATGTCAGATGTTAAATATTTTAGTAAGTATGGCAAAGATGAAGAATTCCTGTTTATCATTACAGTGTCGTCTGTCAACAAATCATAAGGAATTGAATACCACAAGTAGAATACCTATTTGCTATAATAACACTGCATGTACACAATTGACGACGTTCTTACTTATGTCGACTGAGGAGTAATTCTCATACTTGAAATAATTTGAAATATTGTAAAAATTAACAAATATTAGAAAGTTGAAAATGGCATTGCCTGCTTAGAGGCCAAATATCATATTGAGATTTCAGACACTATGTTCGTCGGATGATCTAATTTGATTACTGCTAATTTAATTTTGTAATATTGATATGAAATTATGCGCAGTTCGGTAGTAGAAATCGGAGATACTTTATCACTATGTCTTTAGTCTTGCCCCCAGTGAGATATGGTGAAGGTAGAGCGTTACCATATCTTGGTGGACAACATTGCATGGGTGAGGTATAAAAGATGACAAGGAAGTCAATTTTTGTTGTAGTATTTCAATTGTCGAACTACCTTTGTATGAGATCAAACAATCTCCAATTTGCTAACTCACTTCCGCCTATATTGCTTCATGTCATGTGTAATGGCTTTCGACAGATAAATAGGGAGTAACAATTTAAGAAATTGGAATACTTGTGCAGTGTTGTACATGTGTATGCTAAAGAAATCAGATGTTTTGGTGTTGAGCTACGGTTATTGAGTAATTGATTCTACTAAATCTTCAAACCATTATATCAAGTAATGTGAAACACATCAAATTACATTGAGTTATGTTAAGAATTTCATTGAAATGCGTATGGTAAGGAATTCGCATGACACTATATCTATTGTATGATCTCTGAGAATCCAGTGAACTAGATTTTAAAAACTTGAAATTAGAAATCGAATTTTGTAGCATGACAATAGAAATTTGAAGTGTCAAGTCATATAAAACTCTTGGAGAGATAAATCATAGAATCATATTGCTGAGAACCTCACGTAATATTATAGCTGGATAACCTGATCTTCATGTGAATCGAGCAATTTGAAATATTAAAGAGCTGTGAATTGCATTTGATTGCATTAGAGCACACATGTAGTTTGGAAAAGACAAGCTGAGATTTTGTTGAAACATAATTTAAGCAGTATATGCTGCATGCTGAAACATAAGCAAAGTGTTGTATTTGTACAAAAATCTATGTAGCATTCTAAGACATAAGTCGAGAACAAGCAGAGAATTATGTTGCTAAGACATTCATGTAATATGCTGAGAAATAAGTTGAGAAATAAACTGAGAACATACTGAGAAGCTGAGAAATTTGAGTCGCCTTACGTTTCTTGAATAATATCTGTGAAGCTGGGAATTGTTGACTTAATTTTTTCATGTCGTGTGTTGAAAGTGGTACATCAAATTATGATTTGTTGAGATAAGTTAAATGATTTATGTAGTGAGTATGATTTAACGACCCATGTAATGGGTAAGATACTCCACACTCCACCTTATTATATTCGATGACAAACCCAAGAGTGAGGGAGAGATCCAACACACAGATGGGTGTCGGTCACATGGGATTGGTTGGTCGTGAAGTTAGTGACGGAGAGTGAGGAGAGGTCAAACTTCGATAGGTGGGGTGGATAACGAGCCAAAAGATGAGGCGTATGGACCTGAAAATGATAAAGGCGAAGGCGATACGGTTGGCTGTTCGAGTTGGGTGTTGGATACCCAGTTACGGGTCTAGAAGGGTTTTGGCTTTCCATTGAATGAAGAATCTAAAGAAAAAGGCAAGAACATAAAGAGATTGAGTGGTTTCAATTTCAATTTTCAAGTTAAGAATAATCCATTTGTGTGTTCTATGTGTTGGATTTGTGTAATTGATGACAAACCTAGGGTTCACTTTATGTGTGTCTGTGCGCGCGCACGTGTAAAGTGAGAAAAAGTTAGTGTTGACATTCGGAAACGGTCAACTAGAGATTCTGGGGCCCAGATGGCGAGCTTGGTAATTAAAGGTTTTGATCGCACTGATGGAAGGATAGTAAATGGGCAATTAATGAAGTTCAAGGTTGGTGGTGATTAATTCAGGTAAAGGAATGTCGGTCTTGGAGGTTGGTCGGATTTAATGAGGTGATCAGGTAAGGAGAAGAGAGAGAGAGAGAGAGAAACACAAGGATTTTTACGTGGTTCGGTGTCTGCACCTACATCCACGACCACTCTGGAGTAATTCTGGCAGAGTGATAGTTCTCTAGTATGTTCAACATGTCTGTACAGTAAAAATGTCTCTCATCTTTAGAGGGGAAGGGAGATAACAATAAAAAATACAAAAGAAAGTTATACACGTTACTGGCAACGGCTAGTTTCAGCTAATCCTGACATTGTCATGCTGCATTAATTGTAAAGGTAATGATGATTCTCTTCCTGCACAAATCTGTATTTAATATACCTGAAGAGGTTTTCACTTTATTAAATGCTTCTGGGTAATTGTGTAGGCAGTTTTCGACGGAAAATCATGGGAGTTGGTAATTCTGACAGCTTGCTATACACGATATCCCCTGTGTAAGCCTTCCGGTCAGCCAAGTGATGCACATTGGAGGAGAGCCGATGTGACCAGAGGAGAGATAAGACAGTCTTGAGGTTCCTAAAAGAGTTACTAGAAGGGGTAAAATGAGATTTTTAGAAATTATAAATGATAATTAGTGATTATATTAAACAGTAGGGGTAGATTAGAATTATACCTTCTATCATCCTGTCAATTCGAAAAACAGGGACGGCAGGAGCTTGAAGGAGGATTTAAAGTGGATTGAAACTTTTGACTGTGATAATAAAATAGAAGGCTCTAGCGGAAATGGTGGAGATGAGCCGGCTTAACCGCCAAAGGTGGGTGGAGAGCAAGAGCGAGAGAAGCATGTTGATGTCAAAGAAATGAAGTTTGAAGTGGACCGACAACATCATTGATGTCGGGCAGCGTGGGATGCAATAATTGGGTTGCCTGCTATGTTACGAGGCTCCCTGCAATCCTTTCTCTTCTCTTTCCACATCACAGATTCTCTCACCACCCCCGACTGACTTGTCTGTCGCCGGATTTCTCGGTCTACGTGATGATCTCTCTTGCTCCTTTATATCTCACTCTTTTATCCATCTAATATAATAACACTAAACTACTGCTGCTGCTACCTACCTAGTATCCATCCGGCAAGAAAACGTTTTTATATTATATAATATTATATGTGCATTGTTTAATATAATATGAACAATAATTATAGTATTTATATTCTTCTACGCTATAATTCTTCTATCATGGTTTTTGTGCATCTCAAGGTGCATCATCATTTATCATCGATGGTGCAGAAGGCCTTCTAGCCTGCCTCCCTCCCATGTAGCTACAGAACCCCTTCAAGCTTAAATTCTTGTAAATTGAGTCACTGGCTCGAGAGCTATACAGAGAGTTGTCGTGTTCCCATATCTGACCTGACCTGACCTGAATGAAACTGACCCGGGACTCTGGTGTTGTGCAGTGACTGGACTCACTGTACCTGTGCAGACAATATGGAAAATGAGAGGGTGGTGGGGTTTTTGTTTTGAAATATTGACCGCTCATGCAAATACGTGTCGGTTAATAAGCCATAAACAGGGCAACACGCAAGCGGCTCCATCCAGCCAGCCTCCGGCGGGAAGCAGTCAAGCTGAAGATGGGGGTGTTGGACTGGTGTACTCTGTCCGAGATTCTCTCTCTCGCTGTCTCTTTCAAATTTTTGACGGTCTTTGTGACACTCCCTTGACTATAACAAGCAAGATGTCAAGGGACACTGCTCGCTTCAATTTCCTCCTCTTTTTCTCTTTTCATTTTCTTTCTCTTTTCGTGGCTTGCAATTGAACATGATTTTACAGTGAAATGGAGTACGCATTTCTGTGCAATTGCTTTCTAATTTCCACGTCAAGGTACAATCGGATTGAAATTTCCGTGATAGACAACAAAAACATATGTCCAAGTAATAAATGCTCTCAACCATGTTGTCGCTATCTTACGAGTAGAATCCACCTTATTGTTTGTAATTTCGTTCTAAAATTGGATTTAACTTCCAAGACAAGTATTACATGAACCTCGCCCTGCCCCCGTTTTGGTTGAATTTTCCAATCCTTAATGCCACGAGTCAATCACTGTCACATCAAATTTATGTGTTAAGATAAATTGGTCTTACATGCCGGTGGGACGGTTTGACCAATTGACTCTGCTAGGTGGACCCACGCACCTAGATACACTGAAGACGAAAAAAAACGAAACGTTTTATCTTATCTAGGGGAAAACGTTCGATTTTCTTGCATCATTTAGAGGGTGAAAAGTGAAAAAATTATCATGCCCAAAAATGCATGAACCAAATAGAAACATAGGCTTTTGTTAGAAATCATAGCACATAATAATTTAGAGTAACGTGGGTGGCATGTAATGGTTTCATATAATTGAAGTTGGTTGGTGTGGTGGGGCAAAGCTTTTTTCACCTGCAAGTGCTACGGCAAATAATTTGGTTGCAAAGGAATAAAACATCAGCCAGTCATGGCCTTCACTATACATTCCCTAAATAAAGTAGATAAACTTTTACAGCGTACAAAAGGACTAAAATCCATAACATTATGTGCTTCTAGTATGTGTTGTGTAAGTACCTCAATCCTTTGTACTTATCATTTGAGAGAGTACTGATTTTGAACTTTTTATGTTCATGTATCACTTTGAATGATTCAGGTATATTTCTACTTTTATTTTACAGTTTCATTTTCATCATTATAAAGAGTGCACAATTGAAGATCATACTATTAGAACTAGTTGGCAGGCTTCAAACATGTGATCATATTGTTACTGTGCTTCATTATCATCTTATTAGAAACTACAGCCCAAAAGAGTTCAAACCTCAATAGTCCACACCACATACATTATTCAAGAAAAGAGTCTCAGGGCTTGATTGGTGGGCTCGGCTTTGCAGAAGAAACCAAGGGGTGAGAAGGGTTTTCCTTGTAGGCATTTCTAGGCCTGATGATGACATGCAATGGATGGAGTTTGTGAGTAGTAAGCCCAACTGTGTCAACATCTTCTTCCTCTCCATCTCTCAGTCTCCACTCGAATTCCTGCACAAATTTACCTATTGCTGTGCAAGCTATCAGCATTGCCTGAAGAGCACCAGCACACACTCTCCTTCCTGCTCCAAAGGCCATTGTCTTGTGCAAATCCATCGGATCATATCTGTTGTCGAGAAATCTCTCAGGATTCCACTCGTCCGGGTTGTCCCATTGTTTCTTGTCCATGTTACACCCGTAAATGTTTATTGCAATCTATACCAACATATATTGATTAGAGTTGATACATTGAACAACTAGTTTTTGTCGATAAAAAGAAAGATGTTATAAGAAAGCTGACCAACCTCACTTCCAGCAGGAATGAAGTATCCTCCCAATTTAGTATCTTCATGGGCATACCGCAAAGGAACCACTGGAGCTGGACTGTACTTCCTCAGAGTTTCATGGAAGACAGCAGTCAGGTAAGGAAGTTGAGATATATGTTCCTCTGTGAAGCTGTTAGCCCCACAGAGTTTTTGGATGTCTTGAAACAAAAGCTCCTGCGTTGCATAAGGAATCAATATACTATGTAGCATTAAATTGCATAGTGAAGATTGAAATAAATAAACTAGTGTTTCGTTAACCTGGCGGGTAGGGTCCTTAGCAAGCTCATACATAGCCCATTCCGTCGATACCAAAGTAGTATCGGAAGACTCAATGATAGTCTCCCAAAGCAGCACACGCAATTGATGATCTGTAAGTGATTTTGCTTCAGATAACAAGTAGTCGACATAACAATTCAGTTCCTGTTTTCAATCCCAACCAAGTTACAATCATGATAAGAAAATATTAAATCAAAACGCAAAAATTTTTATGATCGGTAAGGCAAGACAATAAAACTACCTCCCCAGAAGCAATTCGTTTTCTCGCCTCTGTGATCAGGGCAGTCATCACTGCTTGCCTGCGGGAGCACAATCTCTGAATTTTCATTTCTAGGCTCTTATTGGGGACCCATTTGAAATATGGAAAGAAGTCTCTCCAGTCCACCTCAAGCGCGCCAGCCATAAGATCAGTCACTAAAATTTTATGTATCTCCTCTTTTGACAAAGTAGTACCAAAATCCTCCACATAAATTGATTCAACATCCTTCCCCACAGCCTGCAAACCTTTCTTCAGTTATCTGTTGTCAGAAAAACTAGATTAATTACCATAGGAAAAGCATAAACTCACCTCTTTTAATCCTAATCCAAAAAGTTCAGGCTCAAATATGTTCCTGAAATTCACGGCTTGATTAGGAGAATTCTTAATCTGAGCATGCAATTGGCTTAACATATTTTCCATCATGGTGGCCCTGTGGCATCGGTGTTGCTTCTGAACAGTTACACAAACAATTTCAACATTAATTTTGACAACAGAAATGACATAGCATATAGACTCTTACAAAATGAGGTAGAGAAAGTTGTAGTAGTAAACCTGAGCGTTTGCACCCAAAACGTTTGCCAGTATATGTCGTTTTATCATTTTGTGAAATTCATCATAGTCACTCATTGCAACCATACATTTATCAGCGGTGAGAAGGGTTAGGGCCTTTGATAGCTTCCTTGCCGACATGGATGAATATCTGGTCACCATAGCCTGAAAGAAGCAAAAAATGTGAACTTGCAAATATTTGTATCATAGAATCCCTTTTCGCGTATAAGATCCAAATCCCTTTTTGCTACCTTCACTTGCTTTGTTGGCTTATAAAACACTAATCATTAACAATTGGTAATTCAACAATTAAGTTTTTTTTTTGGTTTCTTGGTCAAAGGCTCCAGCTGAAAACCAAATATCCAACTAAATTGACCAACTAATCATAAAGCAGGTTCTTTCTAGTGAGTAGTTTCTGCTGGCATAAAAGCTTATTTATAGCTTTACAAGCTCTTCTTACTAATCAGAAACTACGATTACTTACTCTTGAGAATTGACATGTAAACATTACTTCTCAATTTAGGATAACGCCACTCGTATTAAAAACGTCCTTAGCCTTAACAATATACGGACGAACTCAGATAACAGTCCCCCTTTGCAAGACTACTCCTACAAAACAAACAGACCCATAACGTTCCCCCTTTGCGAGACTTCCTACAAACCAAACAAACCACTGAACAAACATCTACGCTCGAACTAAAAAAGGGTCATGTTATTTAGCTCAATTAAAAGTTAGGTAGGTTGAATTTTATTGAAATCGTTCCGAATTGATTAAGAAGGCCAGTTTTTATATTTAATTAAAGTGGCTTGTCCAAACAAAAAACTCAATAAGCTATGTCCCTGTAACAGTACGGGTCAAATATCAAATTGTCAAACATTAAACAACATACAGACTGACAGTCGGTCAATAAGAAAACAAAACCAAATACTTCACAATCAAATAGTAAAAGGAGACGAGGGTCTTAAACTAGCTCATGCAGATACAAAAAGACATGATGGTAGTTACAAAATATAATGCTACAGGACTTTAGAACCAGAAGCCAATTGGAGAGCAGTAATATGAAGTCTAAACAAAGTAGAGTGAAGAAAGGCGACCTCTTTGGCGATTTCAGCAGAATTGAGAACAATAACAGTAGAAGCACCGGTTTTGATGGAATAAATTGGCCCATATGTCTCTGCCCACTTTGTGAAAGTCATGTACGGTTTCTTCTCTTTCAATTGCAACAAATTCCCTATCACTGGTAGCCCTGGAACCTCTGCACCAACCCCACATTAAAAAAAAAAAAAAAAATTAGCTTTTTGAATCCGGAAAAGGCCATTTCAATTTCCCACTGATCAAGATCAGCACTTGAAGACAGCAATAGAACCCAGAACAAAATCTCGACGAGAAAGCAAATATATATTATATATGGGGTACCCGGAACACGTGGAAGGCTCAAAGATTCCATCTTCTTCTTGGAGACAAATTTTGTGATGAAGAACAGGAAAAAGAGCAAAGTGAGACCACCGAGAGCAACAGAGTTGGCAAAGGGCACGGCTTGAAATGCGTCAATGATGTGAGCTGAGATGGCCATTGAATTTAAACAAGAAGAAAGAGAAATGAGTTCAAGATTCTACCGATGGTTAGGAGACTTGTGATTATTTATACTGTTATACATAAAGATATCTTTGAAGGCTTACCAATCATAAAAAATTGTCTATTGGTTTCATTCATGGATGGGATTTAAATATATATACCAGCAACAGAGTGTGTCTGTGTTATTAACTAAGGACAATTAAAAACAAGGAAAGTAAAACTGGAAAGTGAACTGTTCTGTCAGTGCCAAGGTGGTTGACTCAGGGAATGTGGCAATTGGACCGAGTTAGGACACATACTGTTTCTAATGACTGTTTTGGGATATTGATTCACTGCACATTGATTACCTCTGTTTTTTAACCAAAATTATACTGATTCAAAAGAAAATTTTCCAAATTTATCGTCTCAATAATATTTGTTAGTTTATAATTACCATATAAATTATTAAAATCATAAATAGTGCTATAAATTTCATTTTGTATTTCAACTGTGATATCAATTTATGAGTGATGTTTTTTATTTTTTTCACCTAAAATTTTACTCAAATTCTTTATTAAATAATATGGTAAGCTAATCTGTAATCATTATGTCATTAATGCATTCTCTCATAATTAAGGTGGTTGCTATAAATTAGTTTGTCATATCATTTAGATAAAAAAATTGAGAATAATTTTGACAAGTCCAACATTGTTTCAATTTAAGATGTATGAATTGATGAATGAATACCTATATTCATTGAGTAATGTTACATTATTCAAAAATTTACCTTTATTATCTATAAGATGTGGCAATTTTATTTATAATTATTACATCATTAATATATTATCTCAAAATTAATGTGATAACTATAAATTAGTTTATTATACCTTATGGGCAAAACTTTTGGTCAATTTTGGGAAGTGTAACATTATTTATATTCATTTCATAAGAAAAATATATTCATTATTAATTAATAGATAATAGTTTGAGATTAAATTAGGATATAGGAGATTAAATATCTAGTATTACCATAGAAGGAATATAGTAGATGCTATTTGATTATTACTTATTTATTATATCATTTGAAAATGAATTTAAATATATTTTTTGAATAATCTAATTCTATTATTTTAGTTTCTGACCAGATTACATGCACAAATCACTTTGAAAAAAAGGATTGTACACTGAAAATAGGGTTGAGACTGTGTCTAACCCCACTTGCTCATGCTCATGGGTCAGGTTCAAATCTCATGGGCCTCAAAAAATGACAATTTTTTCATTTAAATTGTGGGTAGAATTATTCTGGTTCTAGGGTAGATTTTCTTTCAGGCCGCAAGTTAAAAAATTTAATAATTAGATTTTGATAGTAATCTGAATATTCTGATCCAGTGTCATGAGACTTAAATTAAATAATAATAATAATAATAATAACAACAATGGGTCACGGGTGGCGACAAAATGCGTACAAAGACAATGTCCGAGAATCAACACAATTAAGATGCTACCTTAAAAAACAAAACAAATCAAACTAGAGTTCAGTGTGCATTCCCTGGTCTGCGGTAAAGTTATGTTTGATTCATAAAAAATAATTAAAAAAAAAAAATCACTTTAGTCCTTAACTTTTTGAAAATGATTAAATTTTTAACTATGTTTCAAAAATGATAAAATGGACTATAACATTTCGAAAAAAATATTAAATTACTTTATTTCCTCAACAATTAACGGTTAAACCTAATGAAAAACGTAAAAAGACTTATTTACCGTTACACTTAGTTAAAATGTATAAAAAGATCATCATACATCCATCCATAATTAAATATTACAATAACATTTAATTACAAAATTATCCTTTACTAGTTTTATATGTAAATTTTGTGAAATTATAGTTTTGCCCTTGAACTCAATTTTTTTTAGAGTATAGATTTTAAAAAGATTCATTAAATATTAAAAGTTGTTGTAAAATAAAATGATAAAATAAAATCATTAAGTATTAACAAAACACTACCAGATCAAAAAATCATCTATCAGATGTTCGTCCAACCATTTACTCCATTGATTTACTGCCATATCAAAAACAAAACCAAATCAATGAAAAAAAAAATCAAGACCAATGAGTGGTGACAAGTGACAAGTCTGAATGGAGTCGTTGGTGATGGTGGTGCCAGATACGAGTCTTGGTGGTGGAACAGGAGAAAGCGGTGGTGGTGAGGGGGAATGAGAAGTTGGTGAAGGAGAAAGAGGTGGCAACTTCATCTGGGTTCAAACGTAAACAAAGTTGGCGAGGTTGAAGCAATTGTAGGCGCAACAGAAAAGATATAGTTATAGCGAAGGAGAAATGGGCGATAGCTTCATTTGGGTTGGGTTCAAACCCAAACCCAGATGAAGTTGGTGAGGTTGAACACTCGTAAGCGTAGCTAACCAGATATGATTGCAGCAGAGGAGAAAAATAAGCAAAGAGAGATACGATTCCATTTGTCGCGGTGAGAGAGACGACGTTGTAGCTGATAGTGAGAGAGAGACACGAATGACATTTCTAGGTTGTATAGAATTGAAGTGACGTGAGAGTGAGTTTTTTTTTTTAAAAAAAAATAAGAAATCATTTAATTTTTAAATTTTTTATTAATGTTAAAAATTTTCAGTTCTTTTAACAGTAAATATCATTTTTATTTTTTTGAATTAATTTTTTATTTTTATTAAATATCTATTCTTTCATTTATTATTATTTTTAAAATTTTTCTTAATTTTTTTTTTATTTTCCTTTCCTTTCTTTTTTTTTTTTTTTTTTTTTTTTTTTTTTTTGTTTTCCAAATTATTGGGTTCATACACATGTCAAGATTTTGAGTTACGATTTGAAATGACAAATTAACACTACACACCATGTTATCCATTAAATTTGACCGTTAGTTGACTGATAAGAAAGACTAATTTAATATTTTTTAAAATATTATAATATATTTCGTCATTTTTCAAAATATAGTCAATAATTTGATCATTTTTCAAAAATTCAAATCTCATGGGCCTCAAAAAATGACAATTTTTTCATTTAAATTGTGGATAGAAGAATTATTCTAGTTCTAGGGTAGATTTCCTTTGGGGCTGCACGTTAAAAAATTTAATTGGTTTGGTCCCACTAGTAATTTGAATAATCAGATCCAGTTTAGGAGACGTGAATAAAATAACAATAATGATACTATTAACGTGTGGCGACAAAATGTGGATAAGGGCTAAACACCAGAATCAACACAATTAAGATGCTACCTGAAAAAACAAAACAAATCAAACCAAAGTTCTGTATGTATTCCTGGTTTGTAGTAAAGTTACGTTTGATTCCAAAAAATAAAATAAAATCAAACCAGAGGGCAGATGCTGATCATAATTCATTTGTGTAAAGGATAGCGATTGAAAAATTCTTATTTTATCTGACAACTTAAAGAAGGTAATACGCCGTTGTCCTAGATACCATCAAAATTGGTTGGTTAGTTTCTTTTGCTGTTGACCCATATTAAGAAAATTATTAAATTTAAAATGAAAATTTTAGTAAAAAATAATGCTAAAAAAATTAATGGTTATAAGAAAATTATATATAACTATCATATCATAAATACATCATTTTATATAATTAAGGTAATTATTATAAATCATCTTGATAATTTATTTGAATTATTTTTTTTTAAAAAAAAATGTAACGTTATTCATTTAATAATATTATTTTTAGTAAATGAAAGATTTATCAAAATTTATACAATCCAAAGATTGACTTCCATAAAAAAGTGGGAAAAAAAAAACCCTCCATTTGCACTTCTGAAATACACGAGACAAATATAAGACAATATAGTAATATTGTGTAATCGGCTTGATTTGGCTCATTTAGTGTATTCATTATAGATATTAATGGAATGTTCTTAATCCTTTTCATGTCATCATGGGATTCATGCCTATGCCACATTGGCATATCATTATAACTTAACTTTTGGACAAAAAACTTTAACAAATTTTTTTAGAAATGTAACATTATTTATTTAATGATATTATTTTTAACATATGAAAGATTTATCAAAATTTATACGATCCAAAATTTAACATATGAAAAATCCCCATTGGTACTTCTAAAATACATAAGAAAAATGTATGACAATATAATAATGTTGTTAATTTGCCTTGATTTGGCACATTTAGTGCATTCATTATGGATGATGGAATATTCTTAATCCTTTTTACATGGTCACGGTATTCTTGCCTATACCACATTAACATAGCATTATAAATTAACTTGTAGGTAAAAAATTTGAAAAAATTTTAAAAAGTGTAACATTATTCATTTAACAATATTATTTTTAACATATGAAAGATTTATCAAAACTTATACAATCCAAAGATTGACTCCAAAAAAATAATAATAGTAAAAATAAAAAATCCATTCGTGTTTCCAAAATGAAAAATGTATGACGATGTAATAATGTAGTTAATTGCCTCGATTTGGCACATTTAATATATTCATTATAGATGATGAAATGTTCTCAATCCTTTTCACGTGGTCATGGGATTCATGTCTATACCACATTAGCGCATGATTATAACTTAGCTTTTGTATTAAATTATTACCAAATTAGTTGATAGTTATTATTATTGTTATTACATCAGTAAAAATAAATAAATAATTAATTATTTATTTATAATTTAAAGATTAATATAATTATTTTTAATTTTTATCATAAAGATATCAATCTTATCACGTACATTAATTATCAATATGTATATATAATCTGCTTCAAAAAATATATATAAATAATCTTTTAATTAAATAAAGAAAAATCAAAACTTCTTTACCCCAAAAGAAGGTGATGGTCTCACAATCCCAGATTTAATCAGTCTTGCGCTCGCAGAATCAGCTACTTCATGCTAATTATTTGAAAAATATTAAGATCAATGGTACTTGTATCTGTACTTATAATGTAATATATATGTCACAAAATTTAAGATCAATTAACTACGCTTTATATTGAAGTGAAGATTGAGTATAGCAGCAATGATGCGCCAAACTGCCGTGCCAATTAAGTTGACATGCATGCATGCAGTGGACAAATGACAAGAAAAAAAATAGGGGAAAGGGGTATTTACAAACAACATCAGATTGGTCAGTTGATACATGGCGCAGAATCTACTTAGAAAATATTAGCGTTAAAAGCTACACTGATGAGTAATTACAAACACAATATTCGCTCTGATTTATAAGATATACATTTTGCAGAAGAATTCCTTAATTTGTTGGATGAACAAATTGGAATTACGCTTCTCCAATTACAAGCTAAAAACTAACAAAAGTGGATGGATTTTTAAAACTAGCTAAGAGGACAAAAGTGTTAAGAGAATGAAGTGAAAAACGTGGCTATTAGTATCCTGGTATTATTGGTGGAGGAGGGGATGCATATTGGGAGCCTATGTTGGGTGGAATAACGAAGTTGTTTGTTGGTGGTGAGTGGACTGGAGGAGGTGGGGAGTGTACTGGTGGAGGTGGAGGTGAGTGTACTGGGGGTGGCGGAGAGTGGACTGGAGGTGTTGGTGAGTGGACGGGGGGAGGAGGAGAATGGACTGGGGGTGGTGGAGGTGAGCGTACTGGAGGAGGTGGGGAGTGTACTGGTGGAGGTGGAGGTGAGTGTACTGGGGGTGGCGGAGAGTGGACTGGAGGTGTTGGTGAGTGGACGGGGGGAGGAGGAGAATGGACTGGGGGTGGTGGAGGTGAGCGTACTGGAGGTGGTGGGAGTGGACTGGTGGAGGTGGAGGTGGTGGAGAGTGGACTGGTGGAGGTGGTGGGGAGTGGACTGGTGGAGGTGGAGGAGAGTGTACTGGGGGTGGTGGAGAGTGGACTGGAGGTGGAGGAGAGTGTACTGGGGGTGGTGGAGAGTGGACTGGAGGTGGAGGAGAGTGTACTGGGGGTGGAGGAGAGTGGACGGTGGAGGTGGGGAGTGATCCGGTGGTGGTGGGGAGTAGACTGGGGGTGGAGGTGAGTGGACTGGAGGAGGCGGTGATTGAACTGGTGGTGGAGGAGATTTGATTGGCACCGGTGCTGGAGGAGGAGATTTACGTCGATTAATGGGTGACATTCCAGGATTATCTGGTGTTGGCGCAGGAGGTGGTGGAGGAGATTTGGCTGGTGGGGGTGGTGAATTCACTGCTGTTGGTGGAGGTGATCTACGTGGATGAACGGGCGACATCTCAGGATCATCTGGTGGAGAGTGGACTGGTGGTGGTGGAGGATGAGATTTTACTGGTGGGGGTGGTGAATTCACTGGTGCTGGAGGGGGCGATTTACGTGGATGAATGGGTGACATTCCAGAATCATCTGGAGTCGGTGGGGCTTTATCAGCTGTTTTTGGTGGTTGGGGTTTAGGAGGCTGTGGCTTCAGCGTCGGGGTGGGTTTTGGAGCTGCCTTTGGTGTTGGTGGTGGTTTTGGCTTTGGTGTTGGAGGAGCTGACTTGGCAGATGGACCACATTTAGACTTGCTGCAGTCAACCGGTTTGCTCACCACAGGATGGCACATTTTGGATGACTTCTGCTTTGGTCTATCTGGTAAGCAATTACTGGCATCATCGAACACAACGTCCTTGCTATTTTGTGGCTCACATGCTTTGGCCTCACCATTGAAATAGTTGTATGAGAATGTGAAGTTGGTCAAGCTATTAAAGTTGCACAGGCTCTCAGCAACAAAACCTGTTAGCATGTTGTTGGCAACATTCAACTCCTCAACCTTGCTAAGGCCTTTGAATGTCTTTGGTAGTATCCCGTTGAATGAATTCGAGGAAACATCAAAAACTGTTACATTTTCAAGATTTCCAATCTCGGTAGGCAAACAACCCACCAGCTTGTTGTTGGCCAAAATGATCTCGTTCAAGGTGTTCCACATATTGCCGATGCTGCTTGGAATACAACCCGTGAGATTGTTATTGGCCATCACCACAACTGAAGCCGGAGAGGACCCTAGAGTATCAGGAATATTGGACACGAATCTGTTGTCATTCAAGAACAATGCATCCAACTCCATCTCAAACAACTTAGAAGGCAATTCGCCCTCGAAATCATTAAACCTAATATCAAGGTACTTAAGCTTAGGTATTGATATAACAACATGAGGGAACAGACCAACAAAACGGTTGTTACTGAGATCAAGCTCATAGAGAAGCGTAAGCTTTGTGAAACTCTTTGGAATAATCCCACAAAATCTGTTAGAATTGATATGAAACAAAGCAATATCAGTCAATAGACCTAACTCAACAGGAAGATACCCTGCAATGTCAGCATGATTTAGATCAACACCGGCAACAACCGTGACATGCGGGTTGTCAAGAGCTTGTGCACAAAAAACACCTGTATAACCACAAACATCAGCACCAACCCAATTAGCTGTGGTGTTAAATGTGTCCGAATATATGGCCTTTTTCCATGCTTGAAGCGCAATGTAGGCGCGCCTGAGCCTAGGATTAGGAAAATTCAAGTGAAGATCAACGCTGTTTTCATAATCATCAGGCAAATCACCGTTTTCAGGTAAGGTTAAGAGTTGGCGACGAGCAATGGACAAGGCTTCAGCATTAGAAAGAGCTAATGAAAAATAAGGGAAAGAAGAAAAGAGAAAAAGAAATAGAGCTATGAAGCAGCCTGAGGCTTGCATTTTTGGAAGGAGTTGCATTATTGCCACTACCTTGGAGCCCCAAGGCTGGCTATACAGGTTAAATTGGGAGGCTGACTAATTGTGATGTACGGGGATGAGCAAATTGGGTTGCAATATATTTGTGAGGTGATGCAACAATCATATCTAAATTTAGTTAACGAAAAGAGTGGTTTTTATTGTTAGCAGTGCAGTTGTGACGTTTTCTAATCGCGTTAGATTTTGAAGGTTGCTATAATTTTGGAATTAATTTGGCAGCAGAATGGTTAGTATTTCTGTACTGCTTTTGCCTAAATTTACAATTGGTGTAATGGTCAAACAAACGATGCCTCCATTTTCTTAATAACCTATAAAAATAAAATAAAAAACCTGGTTTCAATTTTTTTTTTCCTCATAAAAGTAAATTAACATGTCATGGGCTTGGATTTTGGTGTTGGGCAACAAAGCCACGCCCATTGAATTTTGCTAAATGCATCTGGCCTTTTTTTATCGGTACACCTATAAGACCAACGATTTGAATTTAATAGATTCTCAAATACAAAGCAGTCTCTTGGCAGGCCGTTTTCTTCTACGTTATTTCTCTTCTTTTCATTTATTTTTACTTGAAAATACAACTCAACTCTTATTTGCTTTCCATTTGGTTACGACTCAAATCACTTGATCAACATCTAAATAGTAACTTACAAAAAAATGCTTAACGTTGTTGAAATGATATTACAATTAGGGCAAATTACACTGACTTCCCTAATTTTATTCATAATTGCAAAACTGGGATTACTAATTGGACTATAAGAACCTATCCCTCAAACAATAAATAAACCATATATTTTCATAACTCCATAGGCACATATCATGTCCGAAACTTATATGCACAGAAGCTAAAACTACATAAGATTAGCACAATAAAAACATGTTGGCGTCGGGATTTAGTCGGCTCAGAGATTTTTGGTCCAGACTACAATTCTGATAACAAAAAGCAATAAAAGTAGATAAAAATAATTAAGAGTGAAAAGAGGAGAGGAAGAACAATACAAATAAGAGAGTTTTTTACATGGTTTAGTAAGTGTGTCTACGTTCACGATCATCACTCTGAATAATTTTGCAGAGTAACTATCTTCCTCATTCAAGTTGTTCAATACAAATAATTTCATCTTTATTTATAGTGTGGGGATTGAAATTTAAGTGCAACACATGTTAAAAAGTAAATTATTACATTAACTGCTCCTCCACAGCCATCTCCTTTGAATTACCTAGCACGAGTTCGACGAACTAATATATCACTTTCGTGAGCTAAAGATGAATCAAGGTAGATTTGATCTAAGACACGAGCTCAAAAAGAAGAAGGTAACGAGTTGAATACTACAACCCGAGCATTGGGTTTTTTGGGCCTTTCGCCATTAGGTCAGCTCATTGGATTTTTATCAGCCTATTTATGTGGTCCGAAATATACCCATAATAAAACATAACTTTAATCATAAATCGAAAATTGTTGACTAATTTAATTACCACATGTAGCAAGATTCTCACAAACTTTAGTAAAAGTTAGATGAAGAGATTCCTAATGCATATACTGTGTTGTTAAGTACTTTTAGGCATATGAAAATCAAACCTCTATCTATAACTATTAGAAATTTGAATACTCTAAATATTTATCTCATCATAGTATTCTTATTCTGATTGGTCCTGTAATCTAAATAAAAAAAAAAATCGTCTCGGCCCATTGATTCTACCCGAACTACAAAAAAATGGATGAATGGGAGACAATTGCATATGACTTTGAATATTAGTTTTTCAAAAGTAAAAATTTAATAAATTGGAAAGTCCACTTGGTCAGCCTAGAATCTAAATAATTGTGCCATGTACTTTGGCTTTTTCTGGTGAATTTTAAAAGCCAATGCATTGGAGCAAGAAAAGCATGATTTGGTTGAGAAATGTCCAAAAGCTTCTCTCTTCCCAGCAACATATCAATATTATTGCCATTAAAATAATTTGAAAAAAAGAAAAAGTAAAGAAAAGACATCTCCCACAAACAATTGCATTTGCATGGCTGTCTGTCTCATCTCGAGAACTAAAGATATTTTAAGCTTTGATAGTAACCCCACTATCTTTGATATTTGTGAAACTTTATATTAAAGAGCAAATTTGACATCATAGAGAATGTAATTCAAACTTGAAATAAAACAACCAACATCCATCTCTACCAAAAAGGAGACTCTCCTCTACTCAATTGCTCACCAAATTCATCCATGATCACTCCGGACCACATCGACAAGCTAAATGAGAAACAGCAAGCATCAACACGTGGCTTCGTGGTTCGAGCCATGTCACTCAAGAACACACTTGTAATTCGAGATTCCATCACAATATTAAAATCCCACTCATTCAGTGTTTGATTGAATTTTGTACATATAAGTGAATACAAGCAAAATGTTTTTAGTACCCATTATATGATCACTTTTGATAAACTTTGTTGTATTGACAACATAACAAGATTCTAATTATATTAATTAGTTGACTATGTCATGACGATGTAGTAGTACATGTAATGTGAAAGTCAACTTATATATTAAATAAGGTTGTTTGAATCTCATTTTCAACTTTTGTTAGGGTTTTGGAAATATACTTAAATTACTTTGTTTAATTTTAGGGTTATGTATGTTAATGATTATTTGTAATTGATCATGATTTATAATGATATTAAATAAAAATTTGGATCCACAAACGAAACCACGACATTAACGGTTAAATTTTTAGGCTAATTTTCTTTTAATGGTAGGTTTACAGGACCAATCATGCAATCTTGATTTGGTGCTGTTTTTATTGTATAAAAAACTAAAATGGTAACAGAGGTTGTCTAGACAGATTATTTAGAACTTGGATGGGTAACAGAGCTTGTGTAGACAGATTATTTTTCCGAATGTCAGAAGCATTAAAATCAAAAGCACATGTTGATTATACAATGCAAGAAAACACACAATATTATATGTTTTCGATGTTGCAAGAAGTACCTAACCAAGAAAAAAATAAAAGTATTTTCAGAAACCCAAAACGTGGCCAAGAGAGATGCGTAAAAAGATATGGTTGTGTTTGTGACCTAGTGACGAGTGTTGTGTGGCATGTGTAAGTCCAAAGAAGAAAGTAATTAACAAAGGAATCTAATATTGGGAATGACAAATTAAGATTGGATTAGAAGCCAAACAAACCCACCCCCAAAGTTCAATGTCAAAGCGTCTAGTGATGGTAAATTGGACATAGGACAGTTGAGATTTGAAAATTGGAAGGTCCCAAAACCAAAAACAACAAGAAGCCAGCGAGCCTCTGACTCTGACAAAGGACTTGATTTTCAACGGTTTTAAAACAGTGACAAACTTAAAAACGATGCGTTTCGTGAATCACACGGTGAACGCAATGGCTGAGTCAACGATCGACTTCACACGTGGCCCGATTTCATGATACGCACCGTATCATGATACTTGATGCGTTGACTGCTTAGAGAAAAATCAGTCAACCGACAATTGCATTTTCACCCTTATGGTGGCGACATTTGAGGAATTCGATGATATTTTCGGTCCCGGAATTACTGAAATTTCTAGAGAAATAGTTTGGAATCCAAAGTAGTATAATATTACTATTCTAGCCTCCTGCACGTTTGTTGTTATTTGTTGGTACTTATTATTGTGATGTGAAATATATGTACGACAAGTCAATAAATTAGAGCAGTACCGAGCAAGTTTACTGTCATTAAAACATTAACTTTTATTTTAAAATTTGTAGATTACGTAACTCTATTTTATTACTTGAAATTTTCACGTGAGTTGACCAACTTTCCAATTATAGTGACAGCTCATCAGAGACATGCATCCACGAGACCAGTGCATGGTTTGCATTTCAGTCTTGTTTAAGCTTCCGAATCTCTTTGCACGATTGCTTGAAAAATGAAAACACACATTATTATGTGAAGATTGTTGGACTTATTATATGAAAATTACTTTATTAGCCACTTTAACATTCTCTAGCTCATATTCCTATGGTCAAATTTAGCACAACATTCATACATTTTTACAAAATTTGGATTCAAACTTGTTATATTCTGAGTTTTACTTCAATTTTTACCTCTTGTACATACAAATATCAATTTTCTGTTTTACAAGTTAGCTTTATTGATTCAATTTTATAGGTATGAAACCAATTAAGATTTGAAATTATGGATTTTTAATTTTAACTTTATCTTTTAAGATATGTGCATCAAAAGGTTAAAAAGAGTCATCAAATCTTAGATAAACCAAAGATTTAGCTGATAAGGATATATATTTGTAGGAGAAGTCAAACTAACCAACCGCCACCAACTTTTCTCAAACATTCTGATTCTTTAGTGCAGAAAACCGTCACAAAAGAAAGGGAAAAAATGTAAAAGGGAAAAAATTTTAAAAATTAAAAATTAAAAAAAAAATTATGTCCACTCCATAAACACATGAACACCCGCCCTCCTCCTCTAAATCATAACGTGTGAGTTTTTGTTGATAAAAATTATTATATCTTTAATCGGAGAAGTAGTTATTTAGATCATGATATCAATAACTTATAAATTAAATGACGGTACATAAAATAAAAATTGACAACAGAGAAGGGCAAAAGCGGAAATTCAAAAAGGTCGTGTAATAATGGCGAGGTAGAGGAGAGAGTGGGAGCATTCAATGCAGACATGTTTTGTATTAACTGTCTGTAGTAAATGAGGAATCGATTGGTTGCAAAGGATTCTGCTTTTGTTCTGTCTCTGCCCTTCACTCACTTCCAACTAAAACAAACACCATAGAGAGAGAAAAATTAAGAGCAAGAGCGTTTTGGTTGGTGAATGAATAGTAATTAGTAGGAGAGTTGTTGATGCTGTTCCTTTTATGGTCTCTCTGTTTAGTATTTGAGTGAGCGAGCGAGTGTGAGTTTTTTTTTTTCATTTATATCTATCTTTTTATTGCATTTTTTTACGCGTGTTTGTGTCTCTATTCTTGAGGTTTAGGTTATGATATATTGATATTAGAAGATTTTTGAGTGTGTGACCAAAAAAATTTATTTTTTTTGTTTGGGGGATGTCTTTGAATCTGGGTTTTGTATCCTTGGTGGGGTTGATACACGGGTTCTCATTCAATTCTTTGCAGTGTTCAAAGCGTTACTGTCGTTAAATTCTGTTTTTCTGGTTTTAGTTTTTTTGAATTCAATTGAACTGAGACCCTCTGATTTATGGGCCCTTGAAGGATGTTAAAGCTGGAATGTCTCTGATCGCGTTAAAGGGTTTGACTCTAATCCTTTTGTTTTTGTTTTTGTTTTGTTTTGTTTTGTTTTTTTAATATATATTTATAATCTCTTTTTCTTCTTTATGACCACCGTTTCTCATTTGATTTCACTTAAAAGCTTCTCTCTATTTTTTTCTTTTCTTTGAATGTTTTAGGTGGTACTACTACAATAAAGTAAAGCTTCCGGTTCAAATGTCATCCAAGCTGGGGTTCTATATACTAGTCTGATATCAAAAAGCAAGTGTTTTTGCTTTTCAGTTGGGTTTCAAATTGATTCCTTTTTTCTTGGAGCTTGTTGGTTTTGCTCTGGAGTAGATTGCAGAGAGACTAGCATCTATGCATCTTTCACTATGGAAGCCGATAACTCACTGTGCAGCTCTGATCATGGACAAGAAGACGAGAAGAAGAAGCCGTTCTCGTTTGACAGAGGAGGTCAAAAGAAGGCCTTCTATGCTTCGTCAATTGCAAGAAAACAAGCTGAAGGAGGCTTTAGAGGAGGCATCTGAAGAAGGGTCTTTGAAGAAATCTCAGGACATTGACTCTGATTCACTCAACAATGAAACAAGCTTTGGCCGATCACGGTCTCTTGCTAGGCTACATGCCCAGAAGGAGTTCCTGCGAGCTACTGCTCAAGCTGCTGATCGTTTCTTTAGCTCTGAGGATTCCATTCTTGAGTTCAAGGATGCCTTTTCAAAGTTCTTGACAATGTACCCCAAGTTTGAGTCCACTGAGAAGATTGATCAATTGAGATCAGATGAGTATGGCCATTTGTCTGAGGCTTTTGCTAAGGTATGTCTTGATTATTGTGGCTTTGGCTTGTTTTCTTACGTTCAAACTCAATACAATTGGGAGTCATCAGCAATTACTTTGTCTGAGATTACTGCTAATTTGAGCAACCATGCTTTATATGGTGGTGGTGAGAAGGGTA
This sequence comes from Litchi chinensis, assembly GCA_019925255.1. Classification (NCBI taxonomy): domain Eukaryota; kingdom Viridiplantae; phylum Streptophyta; class Magnoliopsida; order Sapindales; family Sapindaceae; genus Litchi; species Litchi chinensis. Next base: position 12,591,039 of record CM034468.1, read on the forward strand.
CTGCTGAGCATGATATCAAGACTAGGATTATGGACTATCTGAACATACCTGAAAATGAGTATGGCCTTGTTTTTACTGTCAGTAGAGGGTCTGCTTTTAAATTGCTTGCTGATACGTACCCTTTCGAGACGAATAAGAGGCTATTGACCATGTTTGATCATGAGAGCCAATCTGTGAATTGGATGGCTCAGAGTGCTAAAGAGAAAGGTGCTAAGGTGTATAGTGCTTGGTTTAAATATCCCTCCTTGAAACTTTGCTCTAGGGAGCTTAGAAAGCAGATTTCTTATAAGAAAAGGAAGAAGAAGGGTTGTGCAAATGGGTTGTTTGTGTTTCCTGTTCAGTCTAGAGTAACTGGGGCTAAGTATTCTTACCAGTGGATGGCGCTTGCTCAACAAAACAATTGGCATGTCTTGCTTGACGCTGGGGCATTAGGTCCTAAGGATATGGATTCTCTAGGACTCTCCCTATTTCGACCAGATTTTATTATCACTTCTTTTTATAGAGTGTTTGGGTCTGACCCAACTGGGTTTGGGTGCCTTTTGATCAAGAAATCTGTTATGGCAACCCTTCAAAATCAATCCGGGAGAACTGGGTCTGGAATGGTAAAGATCCTCCCTGTTTATCCACAGTATTTGAGTGATTCTGTGGATGGTCTTGATGATTTTGCCGGAGTTCAAGATAATGTTACCAATGGTAATGAAGAATCCATGCCTGAAACACATGGAGGGTCTCAAATGCCTGCCTTTTCAGGTGTTTTCACTTCCAACCAGGTCAGGGATGTGTTTGAGCTGGAGATGGATCAGGATAACAGCTCAGATAGGGATGGGGCAAGCACCATTTTTGAGGAAGCGGAGAGCATTTCCGTTGGGGAGGTCATGAAAAGTCCAATTTTCAGTGAGGATGAGTCGTCAGATAATTCGTACTGGATTGATTTGGGTCAGAGTCCTTTTGGTTCTGATAATTCTGGCCAGTTGACTAAGCAGAAAACAGGTTCGCCCTTACTGCCATCATGGTTTTCTGGCAAGAGGAACAATAAAACACTCTCTCCTAAAGCATCATCAAATTTATCCAAAAGCCCCATATATGATGACAGGAGGGTAAATGTTAAATTGCATGATGATCCCGTGCTGTCTTTTGATGCAGCTGTATTATCAGTGTCTCAGGAGCTTGACCATGTTAGGGAGATCCCTGAAGAAGAACAGTTAGCTGAAGCAGAACATCCCTCTGGAAATGGGGAAAAACATGCACATTTCCAGCATGTTGTGGAGATTGAAGAAGAATCTGAAATCAGGGATGGGTCAGGATTACCTGATTCTAAGTTGAATCCTATGATAAATGGGTTCAGAAGCAATAACCAGACTTCTGGCCTTCATCATGGTAACCTTCAGAAAGCTTCAACCTCTGAAATTTGCCAAGAGAAAGAGAGTGCTATAAGAAGAGAGACGGAAGGAGATTTCAGACTGTTGGGAAGGAGGGATGGGAATAGGTTTGGTGGTGGTAGATTTTTTGTTTTAGAAGAGAATGATCGAGTGGCTAGCATGGGCCGCAGAGTATCTTTTAGCATGGAAGACAACCGGAGAGAAAATGTGAGCCACTTGGAACAAGGGGATATATCCTTAACTCCACTTGGAGATGATGAGTCCATTAGTGATGTGGATTACGGTGATGAGCAAGAGTGGGAAAGCAGGGACCCCGACATTATCTGTCGGCATCTTGATCACATCAATATGCTGGGTCTCAATAAAACTACTCTCAGACTGCGGTATTTAATTAACTGGCTTGTCACCTCATTACTTCAACTTCGGTTACCAGGCTCAGGTGAAGATACGGGAGCGCCTCTTGTACAAATTTATGGCCCGAAGATCAAATATGAAAGGGGTGCATCTGTAGCCTTTAATGTGAAAGAGAGCTGTGGAAAACGGCTAATTCATCCAGAAGTTGTTCAAAAGTTGGCTGAGAAAAATGGTATATCACTTGGGATTGGTATCCTTAGTCATATTCGGATAGTAGACAGCCCAAAACAGAATAGCAGCACATTTGAGCTTGAAGATACAGCCTTGTGCAAGCCGATGGCTAATGGCCGCCAGGATGGGAAAAATGTATTTTATCGAATTGAAGTTGTTACAGCATCACTTGGTTTTTTGACCAACTTTGAAGATGTTTATAAGATGTGGGCTTTTGTTGCTAAGTTTCTTAATCCATCATTTGCTGAAGAGGATCTCTCTACAGTTCCTGAGGATTCAGAAATGTAGGATTGGGAAGCTTGCAAGATGATTTTAATTTGAATTTGATAGAAGATGGACCCCTCCGCCTCTTGCAGCTCTTATGGAGAAGAATATACCAATGGCCTGAGTTCAAATCTTGGATTTGGTTTTAGTGGCAGATGCTGAAGCAAATGGGAAAGGATGCAAAGGTGTGGTTTTGTGTGGTCCTGTTTTGCTCTTCCTTAGAGCTGATACCTTGTGAGCAGATAAATTTGTTTATTCTTGTTGAATGCATTTTTTGTATTACTCATGTTTAGCATGTAGAGTTTGCTTTGATATCTATCATTTATCAGCTTAGGAAGTCAATTACTTGACATAGAATCAAAATGGCTCGTAGACAGTTTCCAATATTGCAATATAAACTTTTTGTCAGTAATGGAGTATTACTTTCGTGTATTATTTTCTTTCCATTGTGTGTCATTTGTCAAGATGTTCGCTGTCATTATGTTTTATTTACTAGTTTTTTCCATAAGACTGAAGGAACACAATCTGTATTCATGCTTCACATTTCTGGTAGATTATGTTACGCATGGATGGATGCGGTGGTGCAACTAGAATTTCGCAACTAGAAATTTCTAGGAAATTTTGCGCCCAACTACTGAGCAAAAGTCTTTTGTCTGCAGATGGGGTAGTCTAGGACAGTAGAGAAATCAAATACTAGTTAAGACTTAAAGAGTGGTTTCTGACTTTCACTTTTGTCTCATCATGTTGAGATTGCAAGTTAGGCAGGTAGTTTTGACTTGTCTGATCTTCATCGATAAATCTCTATCACATTATTGGCAGTTCATGCATCTACCAAGAAATTTATATAATCCCTTCCACTTTTGTACTCTGCTTTGCAGTGACTATATTGTATACAAGACTTTTACTGTTCAAAATCTTGATGCCATTGTCTAAATTCAATGCTTTGCCTGATGGACTGATACAAGGAAGGTGACATTATGACATCAGACACCAAAACGGATTATCAGCTTTAACATTTCCCTGTCATGCTCTATCCGTTTGTGTGGCTTCAAATACTTAACCTATATTTGGGGCTCAGAATCTAATTTATCCTTAGACATTGGGGCTCATAATCTAATTCATCCTTAGACATCTCATATTTTTAACTTCTCTGCATAACCTTATCAGTGTGCATATAGGAACTTTGATTATTATTTCTATTTTCAGAAATCTTCTAGGAGGTTACTAACATCTCTTTCCAGTTAGTTTTGGTTGTGACCATTTACAGGTAGGCCTAAACTTAGGGACACCATAGAAAAGAAAATCAATTCGTAACAGTTGAAATAAAGAAATCATTTTCATGCATTGTTGTACATACAGCTAGACGTTGGAGTGGTCCCTGGATATGTAAGTATAACAGCTATTTGCTGCAACAGGAAAAAGAAAACTAAAAGACATTCTGATTTTACACCTCACCAAACACAAAGAAAATCCAATTGCAAACAAACGCAGCTTTAGGTCTCTTTGTTGTAAATGATAGTGGAGTTGCAAGACAACACTACGCATATCAGGAACGCAATATTTACAGGAAAAAAGGAAGAAAAAAGTGAAGCGAGCCCACCTTAGTGGGATAGCATATTGGTTGCTTATAAATTATGAGATTTATGCCCTTTTTAGTTTTATAATAATTGTTCACTTTAATTGAATCCAGAAGACTGATGTATTTTTATATCTATCAAAATGGGCAATCTTGTGTTGCTTCACTGGCTTGGTTTAGCAATCAAAATGGTCAGTTTGCTTGTGGGACATACTGTACATTATCCACAATGGAAAGAATTGAAAACAAATGTTTTTGGGCCACCTCGGTTCTTAGACTTTGTTGGATATAATTTATTTTAAAATTTTAGATTGATGTTAATGTTTTTTTCTGAAAAAGATAATTTCGTCGGTTTAATTAAAACAAGTTTGAAAAATTTAATTCTAGAAACTAATAAGGGAAAAAAAAATTGGGTTTACTAGCAAGATATCCAGATTATTTGCTAAAATTTTAATTTGGATTATAGTTATTGAAATCACGAATGAGACTCATAAAAATACAGGAGGATAGAAAAGGGAAGTGGACTATTAATTTGGTCACTAGTCAGATCAGAACTTGTTCTATCTCTTGGCCCATTATATTATCGTTTAAGAAGGAGTGGCGAAATTTCCACCCGTCTAAAATTGTATCCACACCCCTTAATTTATATATTTTTAATATTCTAATATTACTCTTAAATTAAATAATTAACACTTTGATTAAAAGATGATATTGTTATTATTATAATTAAGTTTGAATACTCCAACTCGAAATCCAAATAAAAAATTGGTCTGTTTTGATAAAAAAGTAATAAAAAATGAAAGCATTTTATTGTGTTTTTAGAGGTTTTATAGATAGTGAAAATAGAGATCTAGATTTGAAGGGTTGAGCGTGTGTGTGTGTTTTATTTATTTCGTTATTTATTTATTTATATATATTTTTTATGGGGGTGGTTGGTTAAACCTTAACTTGAGTGAAAATGAAGGTTTTTAGTTTTGTTTGATAATTGTACATAAGATGGAGAAGAAATGAATATGAAATAAAGCATCAAAACAAGTTTTTTTTTTTTTTAAAGAAAAGTTTGACTCTTTTAATGTTTTAATTTAATTATCTTTATAATTATTTACATATAATATTTAAAAGGTAAATAAATGAATGAATATAATTGATGATGTGTAGTTATATAATATAAATTTTTAAAAATTTTAATCAAATGTAAATACAAAAGGGTGTATATACAGTTTTAAGGGGTGGAAATATGGCCATCTTTAAGAGGTCCCAAAAGTAGCGTAAAATGGCCCAGCCCATCCTGTAGACTAGTCCTCTAGTTTTGATGCCACTTCTCATTTTTCGGACACCGATGTTGTGCAATTTTCACAAGTTTACGATACAGTGAGTGATTTACGCTCATTATATAAATCGTAAGCTATTACATCACTTGATTTATTTTTGAGTTTAATTTTTGTACTGCATAGTATTCTAAATTTGTGAATATTCTCAAATTTAGAATGACAGATTGCTTTCTACCATGATTTTGCACTTCTGTAATATCCACAAATTGAATTTTAATCATCTCATGAAAAACACAAAAATTTTAATCCCAAAATGAAAAAAAGTAACTACTACAAATTATTTATATCTTCTCAATTGTATAGTCAAACAAAGAATTAAGTATATCCACTTTTAGTTGACTAATATACATCTCCTATTTCTCAACTTTTTTCAGAGAGAATAGAATTGATCTTGCGAAGTTCGGCAGACTTGTGTCAAATTTTAAATAAAAATAAAAGATCTCTACTTGGATTTTCATTTTTCTCATAAGGGATAATCCTATTTTCCCCATTGGTTTAGCGTAATAGCTAAAATTCACCACTAGTTTTGAAAATCACTAAAAACTTTTATATCATTTGATTAAATAGATAAAATACTCTTTATAGTTTAAGAAAAAATTCAGAAAACCTCTTGTTGTTAAAGTTGACCTTAAAAATTAAAGTTTAACACTATGTGAGAAAGGGCAATACTATCAAAGCACAATAACATATAGAAAAAAAATCCCAAAATAGCCCTTAATGTATGTAAATATATAGATTTTATCATCTATTGTTTCATATTTGTTCGAAATACCACTTGATATTAATAAAAATAATCAAAATACCCTTGGATGCATATGAAAAGATGATAATATCTTTGACGGTTACAAATTTCGTTAGTTGACCGTTTGATTTCTAAGGCAAAAAAGGAAAAACGATGACAAATGGATTAAAAATAATATTAATTAAAATAGAAAAATCAAAATAAATAATATTAAATATAAAATCATAAAAAATAAAATATTTTTATTTAAAAACAAAAATACATACAAATAATTTTTTTTCTCACGATTCTTTCTCTCATCTCTTCCTCTTATTTTTCTCTATCTTCGACTGGTACCCTTCCTTCTCTCTCTTTCTCTAGCTTCGACTAATGATGATGGTGGAGGAGATCTCAGTAGCGATGACAACATGGTGATAGAGGTTATGGTCTATACCATCGGAGACCACAGTGGTCTCTGATGGTGGAGACCTTAAATCTCCACCGTTCACCATTAGAGACCCAAGTTTTCTCTCTCTCCCCTCGTTTCCTCTCATTTATCTCCATCTTCGATCAGTTTCTTCACTAGGCGATGATGATAGTAGCGGCATTGTGGGTTTGATAATGAGCCTAATGGTTTGATGTTTGGTGGTTCATGATCGATGGGTGGGTTTCGTGTTCGATGATTTGGTGTTTGGTGATCGATGATTGATGATTGGGTTGATGAATTTTTTTAGGTGGGATTGATGATCGATGAGGGTGGTGGTTACTAGCCACCTAGAAATCTAGAAATTCTAGGTCTTTTGGGTTCTAGTGATTGAAAACCCAAAAAAATCTGAGTTTCTAATGACTAAAAACCTAGAAATAAGGAGAGAAGAATGAGGGGGAGAGAGAGAAAGGGAAACCTATAAATTCTTCACTTTATTATTATTATTATTATTTATTTTTTAATTTTTATTAGTTTATTATTTTTTATTTTGAAATATTTTATTTTTTATTTTTATTATTTTTTTAAAAAATTTTTTTTTTTTTTTTTTTTTTTTTTTTTTATTAATTTATAATTTTTATTTTAAAATATTATTTCATGATTATTATATTTTTTAATAAAAATTACAGGGTTGATAGAGACAGGTGTGATGGCAGTTGTTGTTGAGTTCGACTGTGGTTACTATTGAGTTTGACGAAGAGAGAGATGGAGGAGAAGAAAGAATTATTAGAAGAGTGAGAGAGCTCAAAGTCATTCAAATCTCATTTAAACCTACCAATTAGAGTGGGAATGATCATTCTTATGCTCATGGGAATGAAAAAAGGTTAGGATTAGGTTTTGAATCCCTTCCCAACCTCTCTAAATGCCAGATTTCATAGATTGAAAATTTTCAACCCTAAAATGTCCAATGCACCAAACATAGTATAAATGATAAACAACTATTCTTATAATAAGGGGAAAAAAAAACTAAATACATAAGGTGGTTTTTGGTATAATTTTTTTTTTCTTTTTGGAAACCCGATACCAATCGAGTTAAAGGTCTGTTGTAACCTATTAAGATTAAATACTATTTGTACAATCTTGATATTTACTCCTATAAACAAAGTTTTAAGAGTGCTATATATATATGTATATTTTGAAAGTTGACGCCAACTGAATAAGAGATAGGTTAGGATATATTAAAATAAAAAACTATGTGTATGTCTAAACCATAAATAGGAGATAATCGTTCTCACAATAAGAAGAAAAAACTAAATGCACAAATTGATTTATCTTATAATATATATTTCTTTAAACCAATACCGATTGGATTAGGGGTCCGTTGGAACCTATTAAAATTAAATACTATTTGAATGACTTTGATATTTACTTATATAAACAAAGTTCTAAGAGTGCTAATCCACAATAAATAGAAAAACTACAAACATAAACTCTAAAGTGCTTATTGGGTATTGAATCTCTAATATTTAATGAATAACACGCTTAATGACAATTGAACTTGTAATATCTAAGTGAAAAGAAGGTGTCTAACCACTTATACTCAAAAGTGATGTGCATTAGTTTTATCTTATAATCGAATTGGTTTGGATTATAAATTAGTTTAATAGATTAAATTATGATTGGGTTTGAACATAGTTAAATCTAAACTTAAACCAACCCACGTTGAGGTCAATAATTGACATGAATTTCACGCTCGGTGGTGAGCTAAAAAGAAAACGCCGTTTTTAATAAAAATTATCAATCAAATATAAAAATTATCAGTACTTTTCTCATAATATCAAAAATAAGAAAATCTGTCGAAAAGCCAAGGATAAAGACGATATGATATCCATGTTCGCTTGGAAAGCCAATGCCAAATAATCAACAGACAGCACCACCTCCTGACTGATACGTGTCTAACACATGCCCCTCTTGGCCCCGCAAACCCAAACCACCAGCTAACAGTGACGGAGAATGGAACCTCCGTTGTTCCGTTCCGATCACAATAACTCTCACTGACGTCACCTCCATCTTGCTCGATCTTCCACCTCCATTTTCGCCTCTCTGTGATTCCGCTGAACACGTGCTCTACGAAATCATGGCTCAAGTTGTATTGTGATCGGAAAAGAAAAAAAAAAAAAAAGCTGCGAACTTTGTTGTCATGTCAAAACACCATCAAGCGCAGATGTTGAATTTTAGAAGGCCTTGCTTCTATCATTCTTTTTCTTCTAATCTCAGCTCACAAACACTGGTAATCTCTTGTCTTTTCTCCAATTTCACATTCTCTCTCTCTGTCTCTCTGTCTCTCTGTCTCTCTGTCTCTCTCTCTCTGTTAATATATTTTATATTTTGGATGATTTGGTTTCTATTTGTAGCAAGAGTTTAGGGTTGGGTATTAGCAGCTGTTAGTGATTAGCAGGCAGTGCTGGAAATTAGTTGATATATATATATATATATATATATATATATTTGCATTTGAGTATTTTTAGATATTGAGTTTGTATGGCTTTTAACTATATTGTTTGTAGCTGGAAGGGAAATTACTTGAATTCATTACATTCGAGTTTAGTGTTTGACTATTTTAGTGAGAATATCCTGTGTGCATGTCAGAATACTGGCATATTATCCATTTAACAAGAGATTTTGGATTTTATTTTGTTTGAAACTCCCGAGAGCTGAAAATGGCGGTCTTCAAGAGTTAATTTGTTATTCGTAATGATATTTTTTACATATGAGATGTAATCCTTGGAAGGAGAAGAGTTGGAAGCTTGAAAGAGCCGTTATTTAATCGAGTGCTTATCATGTTCCAAAAAAGGTTTTAATATTTATGCTGGCATTCGGATATTCATGGTCGGTAAAAATTCTGCAAGCCATGTGGTATTTCCTTGTCATACTTTAAGGTTGGAAAAAGGGGCAACTACAATTTCAAGTTCAAATATGTTATATTTGACTGCTAATGATCGTTGTAAAGGGTTTGCACTATAAGCCATCTTTTTGAATACCTTTAATGTGGGAGTTTAGTTTTACAGTCTGCTTGAAAATTTTGGTTTTGTGTAATATTTACTTGAGAGTTAATTATCAGTTGTTTTTGCTTTCTCTCTAGTTTTTGATACACTGCTGTTTTATGGTAGGATATTGACCGGACTCAAATGTATTTGTTGCAGAAAATTCCGACAAAGTTTATTAGACATTTGGAAGGTAGAACTTCTGGACCAGCTTCATTAGTAGGTCCTAGTGGGAATATATGGCATGTTGACTTGATTGAGCAGAATGATGATTTGTACTTTGATCAAGGATGGCCAGTATTTGTGAGAGATAATTCCATAGAATGTGGTGATATTTTGGTTTTCAGATATGATGGTGAGCTGCATTTTACTGTGCAAATGTTTGATCAGAGTACGTGTGAGAAGGAAGCTGCATTTAATTCCAACTGCTCCCAGCATACAAGCAAGTTCAATAACATTATGGGACAGAAGAGATCAAGGGAGGAGGCAGCTGCCTCTTCAGATAAAGTGTTTCAGGGCGTATTTAAGAAAATTAGAGAAATTTCTCCCGAATTGAAGTCAGAATGCATAGACAAGGACCGGGAGGCCAATTTATCTGAGGAAACAACTCAATCCGGTAGTCTATCTAAGTGTTTGGCCTTGCTCGCTCAATCAACAAAACCTTGTGATGTAAAGCTAGGTAAGCTAGCCAACCTTTCATCCTTCAAGTTCTGCTCCCCATTGTGTAGGGAATTTCTCAGTCATGGAAGGGTCTGTTACTTCATGTTTTTGAGTTTCACCTTATTGAAAAAAGACTTGAGGAAAACGAAATTGGTTTGTGAATTTAGTTCTGAATAATGTGCTAGCATATATAGAAAAACTTAGTGAATTATTATTTTTAATTCAAATTTTTCCTAATGGAAAAAATTATTAAATTGCATTTGCATGTTAGGTTTGAGATTTACGAAAATATCTATTGTATTTGCTATCTTGAATAGAAAATAATTTTAACTTTGGTTTTTCAAATCCTGTTCCATCTCCTAAAAATCAAATGAAACTCAAAAAATCTAAAATAGATGCATCCACTTAATAGTGAAATAGAAGGTTGGTGAATTGAATTTATATGATAAAAGTTGTATGCCGGTGTTGTCAGAACATGAAGAGAAAAAAGTTGCTCAGTCTTTCATTTCATCATTTCCTTATTTCGTGCGAATAATGAAGAAGTTCAACATCAGTGGTTCGTATACTCTGGTAAGTAAGTTTTTTAATTCTTTTGTTTCTTTCTTGTTTTTTGGGTTTCTAACTTAAATATATGTGTGTTCCACTTGTGTTGAATTGCTTTTTAAATTATCATTGCACCATTAAGTGGAGTGAGTGAGAAACATAGTTATATAAGCACAAAATTACTGAGCATTTCAAAATCTATGCCCTTGATTCCAATTTTATGACTTCTTCCAAAAGAGTATTCATTTGATCGGACATCCTTGAATCCCTTATTTGATACTACAAATTATATTATTCATATAATTGTTTATATCCAGTGACTGACAGCTTACTCAATACTTACCCCTTAGCTATTTCATTGGATGTGCATTTGGCTATAAGGCAGTCCACCCAGCATAGGATAATTTTCACTCTTGGCATGAATCTATTACATGTATCCAGTCATATTTTTCTTCTGAAAGGTGCTGATGAAGTCAGCTGTGTATAAAATTTGTGCTGCAGAATGTCCCATATCAGTTTTCGATGGCACATCTACCAAACTACAAAACAGAGATTACTCTTCGGAACCTGAAAGGAGCAAGTTGGACTGTGAATTCTGTGCCAACAACCAAAGTGCATACAAGTCATACTTTCTGTGGGGGATGGCTGGCCTTTGTTCGTGGTAATGAGATTAATGCTGGAGACATTTGCATTTTTGAACTTGTGCGCAGATATGAATTGCGTGTTTATATTCTTCCAGTTGGAAAGGAAGACGCACATAGTCAAAATGGAAAAGTAGGCTTAACTGGGTCAAATGTTGGGTCTGCTGCCACTTCACGTAAAAAGTTTGATGATTTGCCAAAGAAAGTGAAGAACTCTTTAACAGTCCATTCCAAATGCACAAAAAAGGTAAAAAGAAGCAGTAGTAAAGGGTCTAAGATATGTGGTATAAGGAAGGATGTCAATGCAACAAGAAATTCTGACTGTGTTCCACTATGTTCTCTGTCGAATGCTGGCAATGAAAAGCCAGGTAAGGTTTCAACTATTCGTATACTGGGTTTTTGTCAGGAATGTTCTTCTGTAATGAAAGGTTAGTGCTGTTTCATCAATGAATTTTGTTAGTCTTTATTCTTTAAATGAATTTTACACTACGATGTGGACATGGTCGTGGCCATTTTACCTATTTCCTAATAAAGAAAAATTATTGTGTTCATTTAAGCTTGGTAGGATGTATTTTGGGTGTCTTCAGATTTTTTATATAGGGCTGTTTTCATTTGTTGCTTTCCTTCTGGTGGCGGTCTACATGAAAGTTTTACTTTGTTTTCTCATTGCTCTAAGGACAGGTCCACTTTCTGGATATCTTGCTCTATTAATATAGTTTTTTTGTTCCCAGTAAAAGGAATCTGATTTTGGTGGTATGTTCTTACTTTCTTAAATTGGTATAGCTTTCTTGTGAACTTAACTTGGTTTGGGTATTACAAAACAGAGACTGCCATTGGGAGTGGGAAAAATGTCGAAGCTGAAATGGATTCACAAGCTAAAAGTAATTTGAGAATGATGATGGCACTGGATGAGGAAAAAGCAGCCAGATCTTTTACCTCACATTTTCCTCATTTTGTGAGAATCATGAGGAAGTTCAACATCAGTGGTTCATATACTCTTGTGAGTTATATCCATTCTGTTTACTTATTTACTCTTAGATTGACTTTTGAGTTCATGAAATATTTGTGGTTGTTTATCAAACTAATTTTAACTGTATGAACCAATGGCTTTCTGCAAATGTATAGTAATTATATTGTAATTATAAATTATGAACTTAAGTAAATTCAAAGGTAAAAGAGATATAAGTGAATTAAAATTTTAGGTCAGTAATTTATTTTTGGAGGAGTTTCATGGCTAAGTGCTATTATTTAAGACCAACTTGCAAAAACCTTGAGGATTTCATCCATAAGGCTTTTTTGGTGGATTTACTATTTAAAGACTTCCTCTTACTTCTCAATTATCTCCGTCTCTTTTTGCCTTAAATTCATCAACTTTTCTATGGACTTGGCATGAACTTGGGTAAACCTTTAGTGTAATTTATTTTGATGTGGTACAACCCAATACCAACTTGTCCAACATAGACTTAAGCATCTCCTGAAGTTGTAGACCATTATAAAACACTTCTGACCATTCATGATAATTTCTGTCCTCCATCATGCAGCTGTGGGCTGGATAGATGTACAACAATAACCTTGTCTCTTTTGTGTGAAAGTTGCAGGCTGGGTTACGTCGTGTCCATTAAGAGTGAACTCACTTTATTTTACTGACTGGTTGACATCATGCAGAAAATCCCCTATAAGTTTTCAATGGCACATCTTCCTGACTGCAAAACAGAGATTGTCCTTCGGAATCTTAAGGGGGAATGTTGGAATGTAAATTCAGTCCCAGACTCCAGAGGGCGAATGGTGCACACTTTCTGTGGAGGGTGGATGGCCTTTGTTCGTGGTAATGACATCAAGATTGGGGATATCTGCGTATTTGAACTTGTTAGTGAGTGTGAAATGTGTGTTCACATATCTGGGGTTGGAAGAAAAGGGGTAGACCATCACCTTGGAATTTCAACACCTAAAGAATTGGCTGTTGTGTCATCTATTGGCAGCCATCCCCCTGCATGAGGCGGATGGAAGAGCTTAACCTTAAACTAACACATACTCTGGTGAGGATTGCTATTTAAACCTTTTCTTCAATTTTACTTTTTCAAATATTTCAGTAGCAAAATTATAATTTGTCTCCAAATTAGTTTTGCTTCTGTTTAAATTATACATATGTTGTTTGCTGTATTCACTTTATGTCAGGTAGAAATGGCTACTAATTTCTTCTGATCTCTGATTGGTAACTTTATAGACATTGAATTCTATTTTACTTAATTATACAAATTTATTAAGTTTAGAGTTGTTCTGCTCCAAAACTCAGCTGTGATTGGTCATTGGGTGCCCTTTTACATGGGCTTCTCTTTTGCTAACATCAGAGTTGACGTGTTCTTTAAGTAGGGAACTGATGATACAAATTTAAACACCTCATTAACTTTCAGTTACCTCCATGAGGGTAATCAACCAGGCTTAGGTGTTTCTTTCGGAAATAACTATGAATTGGAGCAGCATGCCAGTGGGATTTTATACGTGTAAAGAAAAGCCTCATCTAAGGAGGTTTTAAATGTGACTCAGCTGTTATGTTACATTACATCATGTATGGCTATCTACTTTCCGATTGTTAAGGAAAGCTTTTGTTCTGCTCCTCTGTTGGGTTGATGCACTTTAGTCAATACTTGTTTTCCTTAACAAATTAACCCCGATAATTTGATTTTTCAAGTGAACTGATAGCAGTTTTGTGCAGGCAGACCTTCATTTTGCTGTGATTAGAAGATTGACTAGGTGTGACTTGCGTGTTGGAGCAAAAGGGATAAAAGAAAGCACATATGCATATTTATTGAAGAACATGTAGCTAATGGAAGTGTTGTTGAGTCGTTGACAATGACATCCTACCATTTTGTTCTTCAAAGATCTGTTGTAACCTCTTGTTAGTTTCATTAGGGATAAAAATTGTGTAACATTAAGCCATCTTTGAGCCATCTTTGTGGCAACATACCATGTGTAACTCAAATGCATCTGTCCGATCTGAGTTTTTCTCCCCAGGAACTGGAAGATTGCATTCCATTACGGTCACTTAGAAGTGAAGGGATCATGTGTAAGCAAATATTCTCTGTTAATTAGAACTAACTCACTAGTGATGATCAAACAAGCTTAAAACAGTTAGGGATTTGGATAAAAGTATATCCAGGATAAAAATATCTTTTGAATTACAAACAAGAAAAGCAAGTGCTAGATATGCCAGTTAACAACAATGCTTATAGGACACCTGATGAAGGCTGTTTATGATAAATTATTTTATTTGATGTCATTGTGATTTTGCTTTAGTTTAACCCACTCAAAAGTCAAAACCAAAGACTTTCATGCTGTCCAAAATGGGTGTGAATCACGTTAAAATAAAGTTCCGGGAAACATGTGGATGTTTTGGCATGTTATTATTATTATTATTATTTTTATTTTTAGTTTCAGTTTTTCTGAATAGCTCTTTTTTCGAAATAGAGATTAGACAATAATCCACCCAAATCTGAACAGAAAAACAAGTCTTCTACATTTTTTCTTCCTTCATATGGAAGATATTATTTATGAGCAGTACCTGATGCAAGCATGGGACACATGAAATTAAAAGATGTGTATCAACATATATTACTAGTTTAAATGGTTAAAAGTAATGAAAAAGGGATATTTGTAAAAAAACCCTAAGAAGTAAAATAATAAGAAAATATCTCACTTTTTAAAATTAGGTAAACTACCCCCACTTTTTAAAATATTAGGTAAACTACCTCCCACCGTTAAAATCCGTACAAACCATTAAAGATTTTCATCCACAATTGTTAAAAGTCCAAAATACCCTCAGTTTGGGGGGGGGGGGGGGGGGGGTTTTTCCAAATATTTTGCTTTTCAGGGAGGTTTTTTTCATAATATCCCTCTCATCAACTTATCAAAATTGAGGGCATTTTGGACTTTTAATAATTATGGATGGAATCTCTAACGGTTTGTATGGATTTTAACGGTGGAAGATAATTTACCTAATATTTTAAAAAGTGAGGGTATTCTCTTATTATTTTACTTTTCAGGGGGTTTTTACAAATATCCCAATGGAAAATGTGAGGGGAGGGGTTTGGAGGAGTGGAGGGTACGAGCTGGAGAAATGCTTTAAGCATTTTCTCGACGCCGCTAAAGAATACATTTTTTGCACAATCGGTGCATAAGTTGCTGTTGGTAGAAATTAGTTTAGACTTTAGAGGGCACAAATTCGGACGAGATTCTACGAGTAAGGAGGACTTGAAATCTTCAAATAGAAAGTTTTGTTGGTAACGGGATTAGAGTTTAGGAGGCTGTTCGACATATTTTTGTAGGAATATAAGTCTGTCAAAATTAATTTTGCATTTATTTCTCTAATAATTAATTAGAAATCATTTTTCATATCAACATTCCATAAAACTTAAAATCAAAATATTTATGTTATTTGAAGTTTATTTAAGAAATTACGATATTATTTATATACCTTGAAAATATAATTTTAAAATTGAATATAAAGAGAGAAAAGATATTTTTAATATTCAATTTAGAAAGTCTCAGCCGACTCTAGATAAGCTAGAATTCAACTTCGAAGCTTCGGACAACTGTTAAATTAAAGTAAAATTTAAGTTGGGAACAAAAAAAGAAAATTAAGTCAAAGAAAAGTAGGAGAAAATGTAAGGTAACTAGAAGGAAGACACATACAAATAAAAGTACGTTAGTCTTAATAATAGTTATAGTAGATAATTTGTTGTGGGTAAATAAAATTAAAAATTAGTAATAAAAATGATAATTTAGGAAACTCACTTATTAATAATAAATCAGGTTTATATACTTTCCAGATAATATAATTAGGTAATGAATGAAAAATATCCGTCGATAGAATGTATATTGATTATTGGAAACTCTCTCGAGATTCTCCAACAGACCAACAAGGTTGGGTCATTCGAGTAAGAAAAAGGATTTCTGTCATTTTAGACACAGCACTCTAAATCCGCGCACGACACGACACGACACAACACAACACACATTCACTACACTACGCTTGTCCGAACTCGGAACCAACTACTCTGTTTTCACAACTCGCGCGTGGCCCTTTGGATTCTCTCCTCCCCTTTCATCCTGACCCTACACCAGTAGCTCTTGCTGATAAATGGAATGCATTTCCATTTACTTCCCATGCTTATTATATTCCTCGCATTTAATTTAATTGCAATTTTTTAAAAAAGTCAAAGCTTCCACATCAGTTCAGTTCCTCTGATAAGTATCTGGTTTAATTAGGTAAAAAGGTGGGTTTTTTCGTTTATATTTTCTTTTGGGTATGTTCTAAAATTGTGGAACATATTATAAGTAGTGAATTCTGTCACTTTTCGTTTTGTTTTTAGTTGCAGTTCCTCTGATAAGTATCTGGTTTAATTGGGTAATAAGGTGGGGTTTTTTTTTTTTTTTTTGGGTATGTTCTAAAATTGTGGAACATATAATTATAAGTAGTGAATTTTGATACTTTTGTTTTGTTTTAGTTGTTTATGTATTCTTCAAGTCTTGATTTTTGTGGCTCTGAATTTTAGATCGAAGGTACAAAATTTGGAAAATGGAAGAGGCATGCAAGGACTGCAGGAGCTGGGAAGAAGAAATGTATTGGAGCCATTTCCAGTGCATACATTTTATTCAGTATCTCCATCCTGGTTTTGATCAACAGCTTGTAAGTCCTGTTATTTTATCCACAAGATCTCTCTATTTTGATCTTTCAAGGGGCTTAAAAATTAGGTTTTCCTGCTTTCTTTTTAAATTGTAGGACAAGTATACAGTTTTTCTCCTCTTTTTGGGCTCTTTGTATTTTGTGGGATTGTATGAATTTTGGGTCTTTAATTTTGTTACACATCCTGTCCATGTGGGTTTTTGAGATTGTGAAGTTGCGGTCTTCCATGTTTTTGGGCATTGGGGTTTTCCTTAGATGTTGGACTTAAAAACCTTTTGGTAGACACAATGGACTTCATTCTTGAGCAAATGGTTCATAAAAACAAAGGGGAATTTTGTTATTTTTGTAGTGAGAATGTTATTGATGCTGCTATATTTGTGTTATTTTGGTTGGTTAGTACGTTTCCGAGTGATTCTTATACAGGTAAATGAACCACTTATAGAACCAGAGTTTACTGCCTTTACTATGTTCCATGTGTACATGAACCTGATCACATATTTGAACCTAACTATCCCAGCTTTTCCTTTCTTGAAGTATGGAAATATAGATGGAGAATGAGTTTCATTGAAATTTTTGCTATGTTTCATCAAAACTGCCAAAATGTTACTAGAACCAGCAGGTCTTTTTACTTATTGTTTTCTTGATTAGCAGTTTGAATGTTGTTTAATGTATGAAATTGCAGGCCATCCCTGAAAAGGTTGCTAGTAATTTGAAAAAGAAGCTAGGAAATTCTGTGTCCCTTAAAGGTCCCAGCGGTAACACATGGGATGTAGGAATAACAGCACATAATGGTACCTTGTTCTTCAATCATGGTTGGCCAGAATTTGTTAAAGATCATTTTCTGGAAGAGAGTGATATCTTGATCTTTAAGTACAATGGAGTCTCACATTTTGATGTTCTAATGTTTGATGGGCCAAGCCAATGCGAAAAGGCATCTTCTTATTTTGTCAGAAAATGTGGGCGTGCAGACCATGGTAATGGATCCCAAACTAAAAGAAAGACTGGAGAAAGTTCTGTGGAAGTTATTCCCACCTCTTCAGACTGTGAGGTTGAAGGCACTCCATCGGAGAAAACAGCAAACAATGACATTGACAAAATACCAGGAAAACCAGTCATCTCCTTCAGCAAAAGATTTAAGGCTGGAGATAGTTCTGCTAGAGCTGTTCATTCTGGGCAAACTATGAGAAGGAAAGCACTTTTTGCTTGTACTGAGGAAGTAGAGGAAAAACCTGGTAGTCCCCTTTGTCTCTTCTCTTTTCTTCACTGCATGAGCAAGGGTTTCTATAATGTTTGAATGAAAAAATCTCATTAACCACTTCTAAGTTATTCTAATCTTCTCTAGATTAACATTTAAAATGTTATAGACACTGTAATGTCACTTGGTTAAGGAAGGATCCTGTCTTAAACATAGATGATAAAATCTTCTTGTATATTTATTTTGCTTTTTATTTTTTTCAATTGAACATGGGTATATATTGCCTTTTTACTAATTTAGTTGAGCTAAAAATGGTTCAGATATTGAGCATATTACTCTAAATGGAAATGGAGCATCAAGCCCACCTCCTTCATCAAATGGAAGGTTTGTGACTGAAGACCAAAAAAGAAACGCATTACAGTTGGCTCAAGCTGCATTAACCAGTGAGAGTTTCTTGGTAATTATGAGACCAACACATGTGTACAGGAAATTTTATATGGTAAATGTTTTTCTTTTCCCTGAAACTTTGATTCACTTGAATCTTACTATGCTTTCTCACAGTATTTTTAATCTCTTATTCTCAGTTCTTCAAAAGTTTCACTTTTATTAATAATAGACCTACAATATGTACACATTGGCCTTACATGTTATCCTGGTTTGCTTCATGCAGTCTATTCCGACAGCATGGATTACAAAATATCTTATGGGGGAAAGCCAAGATGTGATTCTCCGTTGTAATGAGAAGACATGGAACACCAGATATTTGTTTTGGAAACCTCGATCCAGTGGAGGGCTTTCTGGTGGCTGGAAAAATTTTGCTGTAGATAACAACTTAGACGAGTATGATGTTTGTGTGTTTAGTCCAGAAAGACTAGAAATCAAACCCATTGTTCTGAATGTTACCATCTTTAGAGTTGTGAATGAAGTGGCTCCACTTACCCAAGTAGCCATGACTTTTTAAAAGTGTTGAAAGCAGCATCCTGAGGGAAAAATAACTCATGTATCCACTCTACACTTCTGCAGAGTAATGAACTTGCTGCTGCTCGACTTTGTATTTGGTATATGACCTCTTCTAGTATTAGCTTGGACATGACGTGTTCCACTGTTTGCCAGATTTTGGACTCTATTTGTAGATAACTGTGTAAGATCGACTCTAATGGCAGACTAGTTAATGTTTTTCTCTGTCATTTCTACCTTCTTTGCGCATAATTCATGTATTTTCCTGTTTATGTTAATTACATAACCATAGGTGATTGCATTTGACTTTGAGATCATCCTGCAATTTTGTACTGTTAACATGGACATATTTATTGTCTCCAAGTTAAATAAAAAAAATAAAAAAGATTTAGACTTGATAAAACTAAAGTCTTCTCGTGTATTCCATCTAGATAACTCTCTAGAGAAAGAGGCACGGTAGAAGTTTATGGTTTTTTGGGTAGATCTTGATTTTCTTCTCCTCTTCTTCCTCTCTTCATCTTTTACTACTTGGCTTAAGGTTTTTAAGGAATGGATTCAGATATCATCATCTTTTCCTACTTGACTTAAGGTTTTTAAGGAATGGATCTAGATATCATCTGGATCCATCCCTTAAAACCTAGTTTGTTTTTTGCAGGATTTGGTTGTTGGGGTTCCATTTTGAGTATATATAAATTGTTGCTTCAGCCTCCTCTACGGATATTCCTTCTCAACCATGCAAGTAACAGGTCCTTGACATCCTCCAGTCCCTGGTTCTTTGAAGTTGAATCCAGATATTACGGGGAGATCTGGGAAGAATCTTCTTGGAAGACCTTTTTCTTGCTTTCTAATTCCAAATCTCAGTAATAGTATTAGATGTCAAAGTTGTATTTGTTATATGAAGGTTGAACTCTAATATTTTTTTTATTTTTTTTTTTTTTTTGCGTTTTGATGCTAAAAGTTAATGGATGTTATTAGTGTTATATGTGGGTTGGTTGGATCCAGAGTTGTCATATCATTCCAAGATATGAGTTTCGTTTGGCATAGTATCTGGTCAGCCCTGCTTTCTCCTCTCTTGAGGGTTTCTATGGGTTTATGTGAA
This sequence comes from Litchi chinensis, assembly GCA_019925255.1. Lineage (NCBI taxonomy): Eukaryota > Viridiplantae > Streptophyta > Magnoliopsida > Sapindales > Sapindaceae > Litchi > Litchi chinensis. Next base: position 12,611,141 of record CM034468.1, read on the forward strand.
TATAATCTCTACTTTCCCAACTTTATTAATGATCATGATGGTGGATTGAAGATTATGTTTTGTTAATGTTTCTAGCATATTGGTTAAGGATTGATGAATAATTTTTTTTTTTTTTTGGGATGACGATGAATGGGTTGTTTAGTTTCTGATTGATGTTGATATAATCACTCGAAAGTGGAGATTCAATTTCCAACGTCCATTAATGACGGTGGAAATCACTTTAAAAATTTTTTAAAATTATTTATTTTTTAAATAAATTATTAATATTTTTGTTTTTAATATTTTAAATATTTTTTATGTTTTAAATTATTTTGATTTTCTCCGTTCATTTTTAAAATTGATAGTAGAGTTTTTTTTTTTTTTTGAAAAGTTTTTTTTTTTTTTTTTTTTTTTTTTTTTTTTTTTTTCTCATTTTAAAATTTTAATTGTTTCATTAGATTGTCATCTTGTCCTCAAATTTTAATACTAATTGGATTTTTTTAGTCAACAAGGGATGGTTTACCTAGTAAAAAATCAAGATTCAATCACTAATTTATTTTTTAGGGTTTTTCGTAATATCCATTATGGACCGTTTAAAAAAATATTGGGAAAATTTTAATTGAATCCCTAATATTTAGTAAAATATTATATTTTTACTAACGTTTATATTTTGAATTTTCATCATCCCTAACATTTCGAAAATATATCAATTTAGTTTCTCTGTTAGTCGAATGTTAGTCAACCTCAACATGAGAGGGTTAGTTTGATCATTTTAACTTGAATATATCTATATATTTTTAATATAATATATACAAATATTTTTAAAGAAAAAAGAGAAAAAAAAAAACATATTTCCATGGGTGACCTTCCATAGAGACCATAAAACAGCTTGCGAAGGAGATAGGAAAATTGGTCTCCATTGCCGGAATGGAGACTGGTCTCCACTGGTCGGAGACCAGTCAGATTCTGTGGAGACTAGGTCTCCAGTGATGGGGACCAACTCTGGAGACCTAGTCTCCAGCTCGTCTCCAACGAGGAGACCAGATCGTCTCCGGCGTGAAGACCAAAGAGTCTCCACCATCGGAGACTAATCTCTGACAGTGGAGACTGATTGGAGATGGCGATGCCATCTCCACTTTTTTTTTTAATTTGCATAAACTTTTTTTTTTTTTTTTTTTAAAGATTGGAGATATTTGGTTTGATGTTGATGTTTAATTTGAGTGATGTTGATTTAATAAAAATGATGGAGACAATGATTTTGATGAATGTAGAAGATAAAATTGGAGATGAGGAAGATGATGAGAGGTAGAAAAAGTAGGAGTTTTATTTTTTTATTTTATATCGAAAATGTTATTTTTAAAATATTTATATACTTTAAATTGAATTAAAAAAAATTGATTCAATGATTTGTCATAATTTGATTGGAAGAAATAATAATTTTATAATAATGATGATTATTTTGCAATTATTAGTTTTTAAAAGGGTAGTTACGTTATTTTAACTATTTTAAATTATATCAGGAGTAAATTTGTTTTTGTGCCACTTTTGTAACATTTGACTATTAATTTTCGAGTTAAAGAAACTAAATTGATACATTTATGAAACGTTAGAGATAGTAGAAATTCGAAATACAAATATTAGTAAAAAAATAATATTTTGTTAAACGTTAGGGACTAAATTAAAATTTCCCCAAAAAATATAATAAAAAAGTTTCAATCAGACCAGCGCGTAAAAGCTGGTGAAGTGAAACAGACAGGACGATTGTACTCAACTTATTCCAGTACGTCAATGATGTTTTTTGTTCGGACCAAAAAAACTTAAACTTGTTCTTTAACCATCTTGCTACCATTCCATTACTCTTGTGACTTGTGAGTCAACTTTGTCTGAAGGTCTCTCTCTCTCTGTCTCTCTCTCAGATGAGAGAAATGAAGCATAAAGAAACCAAACCATCCTTCTTCAAAGTCCTTATTGGTGACTTCTCTGAGAAATTGGTAACATCTTCTTCTTATGTTTTGTGCCTTTATTTGTCATGAAACTTAAGTTTTTTTGTGGTGGTGAGGATGTTGTTTTTGGTTGTTAAAAGTAACCTTACAGATTCTTGCTTTAAAAGTGAGTTGTTATGATCCTGTCCTGTACGTAGTATGGTATTTTTGGTGGTGACTTCTTCCCATACAAAACCATTTCCAAGAAAATCTGCTGGTTAATCTTGTGTTATTGAATATTTGAATTAGTAAGATTTGGTGGGTATTTGAAGTTCTTTTTTTTTTTTTTTTTATATATATATTTTTATAATGTAGAAATTGAAGCATAATATGACTGCTGTTAAATGATTGGGGAAGGCAATTATGTTTTGAATGTTTGTAATACTAAAAGGTTGTGCAAGACCTTCTCCTTGCAGTCTAATCTAGTAGCATGATGGAGTAATACTTGAAGAACATTTCCAATAATTTTGTAGTTTTTTATGTAGGTTTTGTTTTGAAATTGTCCTATTTGCATGTGTTAAATCAGATTTCATTTTTTTTGGTCTTTGAATGCATCTGATTCAATAGTTAATCTTTAGACCATTGAGTAACTGAAGGTAACATTTGGCTTTGTAGAAAATACCACCAGCTTTTGTGAAAAACTTGAATGGAAGTTCGCTTGGCAAAATCATTCTTGAAAGTCCTAGTGGAGAACGTTGGATTGTAAAAATGGAAAAGGATGTGAATGGTTTGTGGTTTGGGGGTGGCTGGCAGGAGTTTGTGAAAGGAAATTCTTTAGAAGTTGGTGATTTTCTGGTTTTCAAGTATTATGGTAACTCTAAGTTCAGTGTTAAAATTTTTGATAAAACTAGCTGTGAAAAGGTTAAAGTGCTAGCCAAGCTGAAGAATGATCGACCCACAAGACGCACAAATAATGGGAATCAAAATCAAGCAAGAGATGAAATTCAAGAACGCAAGCCTGAAGAATGTGAAGCTGACCACGAAAATGAAGCAATGTACTCTAATGAAAGTACATGTGAGTATATTAAACTTGAGCTTCTCCAATCAAATATAATTTTGCTTCATGTTTCTTTGTGTCAATACACTGTTTCCTTGTAATTGTTTGTATAGATGGACATTTAAGGTCTGGGAAGAAACGTGTTATGATCAAAGTCGACAAACCAAAAAAAAGATCAGCAGTCTCATTCAAAGATGCCTGCAAGAAGGTTGTAGTGCCAGTTGAGAGGAGGAATGGTCGTCTTACTTTCCGCAGAAAGAATGATAATCAAATTCAAGCAAGAGTTAGAACTCAAGAATGCAACCCTGAAAACTATGAAGACAAAGCAATTTACACTGGCAGAAGTATGTATTTGACTACATGAAAATTTTACTTACACAAATTCATTAATGTTCTTTGTTCTTTGTTTAGTAAACGCTATTTTTATTTAAAAAGAAGTTGTGTGTTTAGATCCACATAATTCAAGATCTGGGAAGAAACATGGTATTAAAGGAGTCGACAAACCACCAACAAGATCAGCCTTCTCATTCAGATCAGAGAATTCCTGTTTCATTGTAACCTTTACAGATTCTAGCAAATATCGTTTGGTAAGCTTCTTTTCCTTCAAACAGGGAAATAAATTAAAGAGATAAGCTTATTTCAAATATTTACACCTCCCTTTGTGCATGTGCAAAATATACCAAGTTTGGGTAGTGCTAGTAAATATGTGTAGTTCTATATAAGCAAATGTTTTCTGTTTTCTCAATAACAAAGGATTATGATCACTTCACCTGCTTCCACTGCAAGAGATCTAACTAGATTAGTCCTATGAGGTACCTGCTGTATACTGTTTCTCTTTTTAATGTTAAATGTTGTGGTTTTTTATTAATCTCCTCACATTCCTCTAAAAGGAGAGAGTGTTTATATACAAATCTAACAACAACCACTAACCATCACCTAATCAACCATTAACAATCACCTAAACAAGCATACCCATCTATCTAGTAACTAAATAAGACCTCTCAATTAAAAAAAAAAAAAAAATCTACCTAATACCGAACTTCAACACCCCTTTCAAGCTGGGTCATAGATATTCACCTTGCCCAGCTTGGAGCTCAAGTTTTCAAAGGTTGTTCTTGGCAAAGCCTTTGTGAATATGTCTGCTTTCTGATCTGCAGTTGGAGTGTAATTTAGACCCAAAATGCCACCTTCGATCGTCTCCTTGATAAAATGTCGATCTATCTTGACATGTTTGGTTCTATCTTGATGAACTGGGTCCTTGGCCATGCTAATAGCAGCCTTGTTATCACACAATAGCTTCATAGAACCTTGAACTGACACTTTCAGATCTTCAAGTAGTCTTTTCACCGACAGACCTTCATACAACTCATGAGCAATGGATCTCAGCTCTTCTTCAGCACTACTACAAGACACCAGAGCTTGCTTTTTACTCCTCCATGTAACCAAATTTCCCCAAACATCAGTACAATACCCTGAGGTGGACCTTCTGTCTGCTGCTGATGCTACCCAATCAGCATCTGAGAGTATTTCTAAGCTGCAATCAGTTGATTTTTGAAAAACAATCCTTTTCCTGGCGTTATCTTCAAGTACTTTAGGATTCTGTGAACTGCATTCAGTTGCTCCTCAGTTGGAGCATTCGTAAATTGGCTGACAGTGCTCACTGTGAAGCTAATGTCAGGTCTTGTGTGGGAGAGGTAAATGAGTCTCCCTACTAGCCTTTGAAACTGCCTTTTACACACTGGTGTACTGTCCTTCACAGTGCCTAGTTTGGTGGTGTAATCCATGGGTGCTTCCGTCGGTTTGCAGCCAAGCAGACCTGTCTCCTTTAGCAGATTCAGCGTATATTTCCTTTGGCAAACTGATGTCCCTTGTTTTGAGCTAGCAGTCTCCGTTCCCAAAATATATCTCAGTCCTCCAAGGTCTTTGATCTTGAACTACTTAGCTAAGTAGCTCTTCAAAGCTTGAATTGCTTCTTCATTGTCACCTGTCAGAATTACATCATAAACATAGACTATAAGAATGGTGATTTTACCATTTGGAGAATGCTTCACAAAGAGCGTGTGGTCGGAATGACATTGTGTGTTCCCATATTTCTTCACAGCTTGTGTAAACCTACCAAACCATGCTCTAGGGAATTCGTAGAGCGATTTCTTGAGCCTGCAGACAATATTACACCCAGTTTTCTTCTCATGCCCTACTGGAACCTCCATGTAAATTTCCTCTTCCAATTCACCATTTAAAAAGGCATTCTTTACATCAAGTTGATGTAAAGACTAGTCCAAATTTACTATCAAAGATAAAGAACTCGAATTGAATTTAATTTAGCAACCGGAGCAAACGTCTCCTGATAATCTATGCCATAGGATTAGGTGTACCCTTTTCTTCTAAATGAGCTTTGTAGCATTCGATATTGCCATCTGGTTTGAGTTTGATGGTGAAAACCCATTTACATCCCACAATACTTGTACCCTTTGGCAGTGTGGTGATCACCCATGTGCCATTCTTCTCTAAAGCGTTTAGTTCCTCTTCAATGGCAAGCTTCTATTTTGGAATTTGCATAGCATCATAGACTGTTTTTGGAATTTGAACATCTTTAATACTTGCATTGAAGGTTCTGAAGTTAGATGACAATTGTTCATAGGAAATGTAGTTGCCTATTGGGTAAAGTGGATGTGATCTACACTCACTTGTCCCTTTCCTCGAAGCAATAGGTAAATCATTATCTTTGACAGGCTCGGTTTCTGGTTCATTCACTTGTTCATCAGTTTGATCAGGTCCTTGAATCACCAGTGAAGATTCTTGGCCTGGCTCAAGATGTACCCTGTCTTCTACTTGCTTCTGAGTTCTACTTTTCCTGGTGTACACAATCAAATCTGGTTTGGCAGTGTTAGGTTTAGGGTTAACTCTGGTTTGAACTCTATTCTGTTGACTTTGATCTACATTTGCGGGCTCATTTGTTTGGTTTTGTTGGACATCATTATGTTTTGATAAGGTTGATTGGTCAGATGACTCTTTTCCCTCAGGTGTAGGTGTCTCACACACACTAGGAACTTTATCAAATGAGAATTCTTGCGTTTTACTTTGATCACAAGACACATAATCACTCTTTAAAGGAACAAAAACTTGATTTTCAGACACTTTATATTCCTCACAATTATCTCCTTTGGTTTGCTTGATGTGAAAAGATTTATTCTCCTTAAATGTTATATCCATAGTAACATAGAATCGTCTAGTTACTGGGGAGTAACATTTATAACTCTTTTGAGTTGTAGAATATCCCAGAAAAATACACGTAATTGATCTAGGATCTAACTTGCTTCTAAATTGTGAATAAACATAAACAAAAGCGGTACAACCAATGACGCTAAAGGGAATTTGTGAAAGAATTCAACTAGTGGGATAATAGTTTTGAAAAACTTGGTATGGAGTCTGAAAATTTAAAACTTTTGAGGGTAATTTATTGATCAAATAGGCTGCTGTAAGTACAGCTTCACCCCAAAACGGTTTTGGAACATTAGTGGCAAACATCAATGATCTTGCCACCTCCAAAAGATGCTTGTTCTTCTTTCTGAGATCCCATTTGCTGAGGAGTATCCACACATGAATTGTGATGGATAATTCCTTCAGCTAACAGATAGTCATTCAAGGATGAATTAAAAAATTCTTTTGCATTATCCGTTCTCAGGATTTAAATTTTTTCTTGGAATTGAGTTTTAACCATATTGTTAAAATTTTTAAAAATGTTCCCAACTTTTGATTTCTCTTTCATCAAGAAAACCCAAGTTAACCTTGTGTGATCATCAATAAATGTGATAAACTAGCTTGAACCAATAACATTGTTAACCCTAAAGGATCCCCATATGTCACTGTGAATTAATGTGAATGGTTTGGATGGTTTGTAAGACTGAATTTGATATGAACTTCTAGAAAGTTTTGACAATTCACACACTTCACATTGAAACAAACTCAGACTTTTATTCCCAAACAAAAAGGGAAATAATTTCTTCAAGTACATGAAATTAGGATGACCCAATCTAAAATGCCACAACATGATAGAATCATGTTTACTTATCCTAATACGATAATCTAATTGATCTTGATAACCTAAACAACTAGTTAGTTAAGACTTGCTTACTGAAAACACATCACTCTTTAGTATGTAAAGTCCCGAGTACATCTCAACATTGCCAATCGTCTTCTCAGTATCTAAGTCCTGAAATTCATAGTGATCAAAGAAAAATTTAGTTAAACATCGTAACTCTTTTGAAAGCTTACTAATAGACAACAGATTGCAATCCAAGTTTGGTACCAATAACATGGACTTAAGAGTTATATTCCCTGTGATTTTTACTGTTCCTGTTCCAGCCACTCTTGATAAAGAACCATCTGCAATCTTAACATTATAACATCTATTACATGGACTGTATGAGTGAAATAATGAAGCATCTCCTGTCATATGGTTGGATGCACCCGAGTCTACAATCCACGATCTATTTCCATGTTTTTCAGAGGTCAAAGCACAAGTAAATTTACCTTTTTGGGCTACTGTTCCTGTGCTCATCACTGTCCCACCAGTAGTACTCTACTGTGCGACAAACTTCTGCAGTAACGCCATCAATTTTTGGCTCATTGGGTTCTATTCAACCTAGTTTTGATTGTCTGCAGTTGAGACAAGATTGCTGCTGCTTTCTTGGCTGTTTTGGTACCTAGTCGGCTTCCAATTAGCTGGCTTTCCATGAATCTTCCAACATTTCTTTTTGACGTGGCCTGGTTTTTTGTAGTGATCACACCACAATCTCCGCTTTCTCAATCTGTTATCACCTGCAGTGTGTTGATTTCTATGAACTGTTAATGCTGATCCTTCTGCACCATTGTCAGCTTTGCTTTGAGTGCCCAACATTAATCTCTTCTTGCTTTCTTCTCATTTAACCTCTGAAAAAGCACCTCTAATTTTTGACAGTGGCTTAAGACTCAAAATCCTTCCATGAACTTCATCGAGATTTTGGTTTAATCCAAACAAGAACTTGTAGATCCTCGTTTCTTCAATTACTTCTCTGTGCAGCGCACCATCTTCTAGGCACCTCCATTCGAGTTGCTTATACATGTCTACTTGCTGCCACAACCTGGTAAGGGTATTGTAGTACTGAGTTGCTGTCATCTCACCCTGTCACAAGTCATGAATCGTGTTCTCTACATTGACTATCTCAGCCCTGTTATCACTATGAGAATATGTCTATTTAGTAGCCTCCCAAATCTCCTGTGCTGTTTCATAGAGAAGAAAATTTTCACTTATGTCACTAGTCATTGAATTGGTGAGCCAAGACATGACCATGATATTGTCAGTATCCCACTTCTTGAATTTTAAATCCTCCTTCGAAGGGGCTGGTAGTGCATCAGTCAAATACTCCATTTTTCCTTTGCCTTTTACAAACATTTTCATAGATTGGGACCACTGCATGTAGTTATTCCCATGCCTTTCACAAACATGTTCATAGATTGGGACCACTGGATGTAGTTATTCCCATTGAGTTTATGACTCGTAATGGGTAAATGAGGAAGATTGTTATTTTCAAATCCCTCTCTAGAATCTCCTCGATTTTTAAACAATTCTAGATTTGGAGAGATTTTTGAGAAATAGCTTGATGAAGCCATACAGTACTGTTATTAAAAATGGTACCGCTTTGATACCATGTGATTTTTTATTAACCTCCTCACATTCCTCTAAAAGGAGAGAGTGTTTATATACAAATCTAATAACCGCCACTAACCATCACCTAATCAACCACTAACAATCTAATAAATAAATAACAACCATTTGTACAATCACAAACGATTCACCTAATCAACCACCTAAACAAGCACACCCATCTAACTAGTAATTAAATAAGACTTCTCAATAAAAAAATTTATCTAATACCTAACTTCAATAAATGTATATCTAGTTTTTTATTAGTGGCACTATGAGCAAAGATACTGTGACTAAATTATTTTGTTCTTTGCTTGAGATAGCAGACTATTCCAAGAAAACTAGTCAGAGAGAAGAATCTCAAAGCAAAAAAGATTGTAAAGCTTAAAGATCCGAGTGGGAGTTCATGGCAAGTTAAACTCGATAATAGGACCCAAGATAATCGGGTGGACTTCAAAGATGGGTGGCTTGATTTTTGCAGAGGAAACAGATTAGCGCCTAATGACACACTTATTTTTGAATATATACGGTCAAGTGTAATACAAGTCCATATATTCAGGGAAGAAGGAAGCAGACAAACCTTTAGGTCACAAATGTTTAATGCTGCCAAGGCTATAAAGATTGAGGCTGAATGACTGCTGAAAGTTCGATCACATCTTGGTTATTCGAAGTTGAACTTTAATGGTATTGTATATTTCCTTTTTGATATTGAACATCTTTCATGTGCTGTAGATACTTCCTTTTCTGAGTGTAGATGGTTGAAAGTTCCCTATTCATATTCCATATATGTGTTGCGACGAACTTTCAAATGGGTTTAAAACTTTTGTCAATGCTTCGGAATCACTTGTGTTTATAAGTGTTCATTTGGTATGTGACCCTTGAAGATTTTATCAGACTGTAGTGCTTTATATGCACTAGATTTAACAATTATATATATTTCAATTCATGGCTCTACATTTTTTATGTTAATTTTCAAGATAGAAATCATTCATTCACTAGATTATGCTGGACGAGCAGTGGAGTCCTCTTTTCAAACAGAAGATGCGAAATCCATATGTATATTTTATTTGTGTTGTAATTAATTGTTTTGTTTTGCATTAAAGGGACTCGTACAAGTTCTACATTGGTTTAATGTTACTTTTCTTAAGAGGAGCTGTATGTGATTATGGGGTTTCAACTTTCACCTGCCCTCTTTGATCTCCGAGTCATAATGGTTCAAACCATGAACATTGACAAAAGCCCCACCCATATCATCTCATGCCAAGCTTTGTCAGGCAACCATTACTCTTCTTGCCTTCTCCAAACTCATTTCTAAACACAGTGCTGCCCTTTTCTACCATCTCGTCTGCAAGTACTCTAGTCTACAGCCCAGGTGGCAAACAAATCCTTTTTTCCTTTTTATATCTTATTAATTACCTTCAATTGATGGACATTTTTCAGATTGAATTCATATGCAGTCTTGCATGGTCATTATTTAGTTTTTGAGAATATGGTAACTGCTGTTACAGCAACAAAATGCTAAATTGCTGCTCCCGCGGCCGTCGCCAGTGCATTGGTAAGGTCTGCTAGAAAATCCCAGAAGAGAAACAAGAAGGTGGTGCTTCTGAGCGGATTGAATTCCTATGGAGGTCAAAGTGCACAACAGAATGATCTCTTTAGGACTACCAGTAAACACTGAGGAGTAATTTGCAGATGCTGTGAGCTCGCTCAAGACAACATTGTCACCTGACAATGGAAAAGGCTGTGCACACTCTTCTTGTCCATGCAATGCCGCAGCTGAGATATTCAGAATTGCTAGCATCATGAAAGGACTTGTTCTAATTAGGGATAGCAGCTCAAATTTGTTGCCAAAAATCACGAAGAGTGGTCATAAATCCTATGAGTCTTGTACCAATGTTCGAGTCAATTCAAACGGTTTTAAGCATGCATCTCACATCAAAGATCTCCAGCATGTAAATATAAAAATAGGCTAGTGGGGACCCCAACTTAGATATTCAAATGCATATAACATGCCAGTATGCCACCGAGCCTAAGTTAAATCCATTAACGTGCCCAGTGAATTATCAGCTAATTACGACGCTCAGTTCAGGGTTCCAAGTTCCAATGGCTAATTATGATGCACCCCTGCAATGCAAGTCACAAATACGCATGTTACATGTAACCTTGTAACTTACTGGCCAACCTCATCATTCATGCAAAATAATCAGGAATACACACTAATGTTGCTACAACAGACAAAAATTTCTGCCTTTTCTTGGTTAAGATACATCAGAGTAACAATTAAGAGCTGATAAATTGGGAACAATCTAGATCAAAATTTGATAGTACTAAATTTCCACGAACTAGAATGACATCGTGAAATTAAAAAAGTTCAAGTTCCCACAGGGAAACAGTAATTGGACTAGGCGTATTGAAATGAATTAAATTGCTGTAAGAACACTGCCTCATCCAACTGCATATTAGATCATGCTTAAATGCCTCAGGAAGAGGGTCTCTGACATGCAGCAAAGAGTTGCCAACTAATGAAAGCCATCACTAATGAGGTAAAAAGCTCAAAACCTACCACCTTTGGGAATTGCCATCCCAATCCTCGCCTCAGATAACTGCAAGAACCGTATATGAGAAACACAAAAGTAATGTTAACATATAGTCCCTCAAAGCTGCCAATGATAAGGCATACTGATCATGATATGCTAAGGGAAATAAATGCCAAGTTAAAGGTTCATGAAGTAACTAGTGAGAGAGACCTTGCATAAGGATCTCTGAGTTCCTATCTTCTACAATTATGCATTAAATGGTATGTCAAAAGATTAACCCAATTTCAATGTGTCAAACATAAGTTCATAATCTTGTTGAATGATGGAAGTCATGAGGAAAAATGGAAAAGCAGACCTCGTAATGGATGGCATGGTTGCCACAATTCCTGCACATGCATATATTATAGGAATCAATGTCCTGGGTTTGTTCTTGCGGAGCCACATCAAAGAACCTAATGCAGCAAGGGATACGCTCAGCACCTGAATTCAGAATGGAAACAAGATATTTAACTCCAGGGTACATAAAACAAAGGGAGCACAATATCAGCCAAACTTGCATGGAACATATCAGCCAGTCTTTCTGAAATTTAAATACTATGACATCAATATTGTGTGCCAGAAAGGGAGTCAGGAAATACAATTCTATCCATCAAAGAAAAACATACCAAATTTGCATTAGCTTCTAGGCCTTGCAAGATGAAATCCCAAGTAAACTCTAGTCCTCTAGCACCCACCCAAAGTGGGGCCAATCTATGTAGAACAGAATCAGCAAACGCCCACCCTGTAAACATGGGGAAAGCAACATGCATTAGCTCTATTGAATCTTATGAAGGGAGTTTAATGAAGTCCGATAAACAGAACAAGAAGCTTAATCACTACTGATTTCACATGCAGTCTTGAAAGAATAAACAAATGCATCATGTTGACTAGTTCACTTCTAAACAGCTTACACACTTAACAAACAGAAAGAACATCCCCTTATCACTCATGGATGCAATTTCTAATTTGTCATCTCTACTTACAGTATGTATTAACAAAATATAATGTATATCACATGTCTAAACATACAAATAGTTAAACAGAAAAAAACTAAGAGAACTGGCAACCCTCAACCCCCTGCCACCCTCTTTTTCTCTCCAACCCTTGGTATTATTTAATTTTGCTTACCAAGAAGGCAAGAACATCATTTACTCATTTGGCAACAGGAATTAATGCAACTCATTTTGGGAATCATCTCCTTTTCCTGAGTATACAGCAAAAGAAGAGCAGAAAAGACAAAAAGCAGTACCTTAATGCTTGTTATACTAACCATAATTTGAGGACAATAAAAAACACTCTTGTTTCGCTAAAACTTACAGGAAAAATATTGATATTCAAACAAAATGACTAAATCAAGCTTTCCTCACCAAGTCCAACAGCTTGAAATTTATGATTCTGAGAGATGTTCCTGTGAGTCAACTGGGTTAAGGCAAAGTAAAGCCCGGCAACATCTATAAATCCAATTAGTGCTTTCAACAGTTCCTGAAAATAAAAAGCACTCACAATTCATATGACAATTAAATTATTGCAATCATAAAGGAAAAATCAATCATAACTGGCACACATAAAAGTTTATATAACTCACACCAACCCATAGAGCAACCAAATTTATCTTATAGAGAATCACTAAATACCCTTTCAACAGTATTTGTTCTTCATGAGTCATTCTAATCACACAGCATCACCTAGCAATAGCCCATTCAAGATCATCAGAGCATATAGTTTTACCAAATTCACTTGTGTTCTTCATCCACTCACACATAAAACTAAAAATAGAGAAAGTAATCTACATCAACTGATCCAAACAAACTACAGCTGATTCGAGTTACAATCGCAGACATGCCCAAAAGCAATGAGATAAATTAACTAACTAGAAATTGGCACCACCACGGACCTTTAAGACTCAGCTTAAATTTTAAAAATATCATATCCCAAGCAAAATGAGGTACCCTTATATATCATATACTAAACATCATGGCAATAAAAATTATCCAAATGTATTATTATTATTATTATGAGCTAAATACCCGAATTTGCTCCCTACTTTTCTCAGTGAAAATTAAAATCAAGCAATTCACAGCGAAAAGATTGAAGCACCTGATAAGGGTCAAAATTGTCATTCTCCGAAACCTTAAGGAATGTCGCCAAACAAACCAGCTGCAATCAATCAAGCCAAAGTTAATTCCATTTTATAAACATAATTACGCACCATTAATCACAGATTAAATTAAAAATCAAACCTTAACTAAAGCTGTGCCGAGATAAACAAGAGCCGCTTTAATAGAGGTACCAAGTGTATCGTACTCAGATCTGCACATACATAATCAATAACTAAATATATAATAAAATCCAACAGATCTAAAATTCGATTGAGAAATTGAAATCGAAGAAGAAGAGGCGATATATACAGAGGCGTGGCAGAGTAGTAGACGGCGTGAGGGCCGAAGGTAAGAATCGCGCAGTTGAAGAAGTGGAAAATCGTCATTTTCTTTTTAATCAGAATTATTTTGGCGGTGTCTCTCGAAGATCCAACGACGACTAGAAAGCGAAGAGAGTTGAGAGTAAGAAGCTTGTGACTTTAACTTCAAATTCTTGATTTATTGGCTTTAATTTCGAAGTAATCAGAAGTTCGTGTAGACTTGAGTGATGTTGAGCTCATCAAAGAAAAGTAGCAATGATCAATGGGCCTGATTTGTGCCATTTTGGTCCAAGATCTTATTTGGGCCTCACTGGCTCTTTTAGACGCTGTCCAGAACGGGTTGCTACTGTGACTTTGGGCTTGGAAATTTGGGTCAGGCTGCCTGGTTATATATTGTTGGACACTTGATTGGCCCAGTCCAATGAAGTCGAGTACTCAAAATAAGGAGTCCATGAGTTTATGTATCTCTCTCTCTCTTTTTTTTTTTTCCCTTCATTTTCTCCCGTTCGTATTAGTGGTTGACTAAATCTAAATTAGTAGTTTAATTTAATTGGACAGATTAAACATCACTTTCATTTAAGGTTGAAAGGGCTGGATTGTCTGAATATACATATGTTTTGTGCTGATTTTCCGTTGTTTGTATTGTGTGGATATATATATATATATATATTAGTGCAATAAATATTCTTTTAAATATTCACTAAGTTGTTGAAATTGAATAATAACGGGTCAAATTAATTGTTGGAAATTCAGTTATGTCTGAACAGACTGCATTAGTCTTTGTCATGGTACTGCAAAATGGTATGTAGAAATTTTTTTTACATCAGTTTGGAGTATGACATATTTATTTTTTATCTTCGCATTTGTTTACATTCATTTGGATATAAATTTTCTACATTTTAGAATATTAAAAATCAGTTTGGAACGTGAGACTTTTTCCTTTCAAACTTTCTTCTCAATTTTTTCGGGTAAAATTTATGTGATGGGCTTTAAGATTTGTTTTTCTTTTGTTAGGTTGCAAACAAATGGAAGGAACATTTTGAGAGATGATGATTGCGATACATTTGTTCGCATGTGGTTATCATTATTTCATGGCAGACTTTATAACCCTTATGATTATGTGTATATTTTAACATAAAGTTTTTACTTTCAACTATGTAGAATTAGTGAGCAACAAGGAATGACAAATTACAAAAATGAAACACAAAACATGGGATAACTAATTTGAAAATAGAAAAAATATCATAAAACTATGGTTTTCACAGTTATTATTATTATTATTATTATTATTATTATATACAAAATAGTCAATAGATGATTATCTTTTTTATTCAAATATCTAGATTTTATTTTTGAAATTTCGACTTTAAATTATTGGAACCATTATATTATTTTTTGAAGGGACCATTATATTAAAAATTAATGTATATATCAACTAATTAATTGCTATATATATATGTATGTATATGTATACGTACATATATGTATAAAAAGATACTGAACCCTCGTGACAAAACAAACCATTATATGTCTTCAAAATAAACCAATGTTTTGATGTTATCTGCCATAGTTTTCAGATTTCTAAATAATTAAAAATGCTGCGATACTCTTTGCAGGCTCTGCACTTTGGATGCAATATCCTGCCCATGTCATACAATTATGTATATCCAATTTCCCCTTCAAACTTGTCTGGTTGTGTGTGTGTGTGTGTGTGTTTCTTTTTCTTTTTTTTTTTTTTTTTCGGTTTTCTCTCTAACCAGTCAAATAGCTAGAAACAAACACACTCTTCGCCCTGATTTCTTATCTAGCTCAAACTCGAAAGCATCTTAGCGCCGGTAAGATATATATATAAATCAAATTGTTACAATATTCTTCTAAAAACCAATAACAATAATGTTTTTTTTTTCCCCTTTTAATGATGCATGCTTGATAATGTTGGGAGACAAACACTTTTCTGTGTTGCCAAACAGAAAAGCTAACCCTCCGACTTGCAAAATATCCTCCACATCATTTTCGTAATTAAACAATTTATGATAATAAAAATAATTGATTACGACCATAATCATAATATATATAATGTCGAATAAGTTTTACTAATATTATACGAAGATAAATAGTAGTATAAAGACCATCTATTATAGTATTATGTCATGGGCAGTTATTCCATTTCTGATGAAAGGAAATTTGGGAATTTATTATGTTGATGGTGACATTAAGGTTTAGTTACTTATAGTCCATTAAGGAAGGACGAGCTTGAACTCGACAATTGACAGCCAAAAAAAGGGAGTTCTTTATAATTATGTTGATGTTGGAAAGAGTCGAAAACCAGCAACTAGCAAGTGATGACTGATCAGTAACATGAGGTTTGAACCGAAATTTAATAAAATGTGCATTTGTGGTCCATGGGACAACTTTGGAAAATTGGGACGCGGACGGTGTCACACAATATTTAAAAGATAACTTCCCCAATATATGAAAAAGATATGCGATAAAGAAGAAAAGAAATAAAGCAACTGAGAGAGAGACACAAAGTAGAAACGATAAAGCAGATATCTTTATATATGTATTTCTGTGCCCATCTAAAAAGTTCAAATATAAATCTATTTTATGAAAGAAGATATAATATAATGATGAAATTAGCTAGTAGTACACAAGAGCACAATCCATTTAGTAATTTTATTTTTACTTAAGTCGATTTATTAATTATTTATGAGTTACATATTTGATGATAATAGTTCGAAATTAAGTTTGAATCCAATTTAAAATGTTGATTTTGTAATAACTTATTAATTATTATTTGAATCAAGTCATCTATCTTTTGAAATATCTTATGTTTATAAGATTTTGAAGTGTCGATATTTCGAATTTCCTATAGTATGATGACACTAAAGAAAACCTCTAACGTTGAGAAAACCTCTAATATTGGTTTTTTTTTTTTTTGAAATTATGTTTGGTTTGGATTAGACGCATGAATTGAAAGCCTGAAATTTTTTTTCACTAGTGCATGGACAACTGCAAGTGATGGAAAATAAAATTACATAGGTACACATGTGAATATTTAGCCTTATTTGGTTGGGTAAAGCTTTTTAAAGGAGACACCTCTATATCTCTAATAAAATCGACCAATTACAGTGGGCAGTGTCCACTCTGAATATCCCAACAACAACTGGTTGCAGGCACATGATCATGCCCTGTAAGTGGGTCCCTTTTGATTCAAGTACATGTAATCCATCAAGCCCTCGGAAAAAAAAAAAAAACTTAATCAACCGTTTGATCATGAAAAGGGTTGCTCAACTTTGAAGGTAAACCCACCCCACGAACACGTACAATCTAAAAAGCTAAAAATGTAAAACAAAACACGATAAAAGGAAAAAATATATGGGGAAGGTTCGCTTTATTTCTTCACTTTCTGTTGTTTTGGAGAGTGGTTCTTAGACTTTTTAAGCCTATACGGATTCTTCCACCCTTTCTGTCTAATTAATTTTCATTGGCTCCACTTCCAGTTCTTTGAAAGAAAAGAATCGTACCACATGTATATAGTGTTGTTTTTTTTGAATTCCAAGAAATTGATGTTAGAGATAAAAATAGAGATGAGAGAAGGAATTTTGCTTTTATGAGTAGGCAGGTACCCACCCATCACCTTCATTTCACCCAACACGATGCAACTCTTCAGTGACTGCGATTGAAAACACAGTTTACTGGGGACAGGAATTTCAAACAAGTCAATGAATATGCTTCCCTTCCACTTTTATCTCTCTCTCTCTCTCTCTCTTTTCTTTTAAACGCAACAAAAGATGTTGCCTCTAATTACTGTATAATATTAGCTGCTCAAATGCATGCATGGATGTGATATACAATCCAATGCCTCCCTTTATCATTCAAGTCTGCTTTATAAAGGTATATAAGTACATCGCTGTTGATAAACATTTTTCAGGATGAAAATTAAGTGGCATCTCTTGCAGAATTCACTTTAATAATTTTCATTTTGTACACTGTCTTTGTTCAAATATGCAAAAACAACCCACGTTATAAATTGCAAGTATTGGATCCTCTGACAGTGAGTTTATTAAATAATTCATGATATAAGATTGGCATGCAAATCCATGAGAATTAGAGTTTTCATGTACATATATTTCATTAAATTTTAGGCTCGCAACTTTTAATCATAAGTTTGACGATGAGTTATTTCAAAAAGCCAAAGTGTTATGTATAGTTTCACCCTCTACTCTAGTATAAAAAGGAAAAAGTTTCAAGTCTCAAGGTGTGCGCTAGATTTTCTACACCCCTTAACAATAACTCCCACCAATTTGTGTGAATAGTCTCTTCATTAATGTGTGGACCTCTTTCCCACTTTCGTGTGGCCCGATTCCTCCCATGTGGGAATAATTTTTCTGATTATGCCATTAATGTTCTATTTAGATTAATCCAGATAGTTTACAGGATCAGTCCTAAAAAATAAAAATATATATATGAGCTAGATTGGTCATTGTTTACTATTTTCTATTTTTTGTTATTTGTTATTATTATTATCATTATT
This sequence comes from Litchi chinensis, assembly GCA_019925255.1. Lineage (NCBI taxonomy): Eukaryota > Viridiplantae > Streptophyta > Magnoliopsida > Sapindales > Sapindaceae > Litchi > Litchi chinensis. The sequence continues at coordinate 12,629,317 of CM034468.1, forward strand.
TTTATTGTGTTCAGATTTGCAAGAAAAATAATTTAAGTGTCGGGTTGGCACAGGGTCTGACTTTATGCATATCTTCTTCCTTAAATCTTCTTTGGTAAATTGACTTCATTATTTTCACTATTTATTTTTATTTTTTTATCAGAAATGGGCCACTTTGATTGAAAATGGTCTGAGGCTGCCCAGCTGCCCTCTGCCTCCATGCCGGTGGCGCGTGTTAAACAACAAACAAGTGGACAACTCTCATTTTGTTCCGTGGAAAACTTGGGCTATCAAATTTCAAGTTCACAATCAATCGATTATCAACTATTCATTAAACCTAATACCATCAGTTTTGACCATGTTGTATTTACTCTCATAATTAACCATCATAATTAAAGGTTAATTATGATTGTGACTAACGTCTTTTTTCTCTCACGAAACCATATAATAATATTATTATCATTTTTTTTAATTACAAATAGTTAAATAATTCAAGTAGTGTCTTATGTCACACACCTAGACATGAGAAAAATTCTACCACAACCAGCAAAACGATGTGTTGAATTAGTAACCAAACCATTAATATATGTTTGATTAACATAATAACTATTATTCAATTGTCTACATATGATGTAATGTCGTGGTGCACGTCAGCCTAAACGGCGAAGATTTCGGTGATTCCTTCCTTTCTCTTCTGTCCTAATTCTCGACAATTAATCACTCAAAAGAGTGAGAGAAGGTGAGCAGAGAGAGAGATAGAGAGGGAGGTATATCTCAATTTCAAAGCAACACATGCTTGTATCTTTATCTCACGAATCACTATGAAGAACCTAATATTCTTCTAAATCCTTTATAATTATTTTAATCCTCCAGACAAAGCAAGAACATTGAAAACATATACGTAGAGTTTAAATTTTAATTTACATGTATATGTGATTCGCGAATCACCACATTTGAACCGTGGCGCTGTTTGGATCGATCCGGTTGGAAGAATCATTTACTGCATGTGATTTTCACTCTTTCTGGGAAAATTTTTCACATTCTATCGATAATGATGATGAAAAAAATAAAAGAAAAACTGGGTACCCACTACGTACCCTAAATTCCGGTTGAGATAGATGAAACGTGAAAATGAATGGGGTGGTTTGGTCCATTTCAGGGAGGGAAAAAGAAATGGGAATAGATTAATAAAAAAGGAGAGAAGAAGACAAACACATGGAATATGGAATATAGCCAAAGCATTTGACAACATTGCAAGTGAGCCATAGAGAGACATGTTGACCTGATATAACCCTCCTGCAAGATGATTATTCAATAATCCAAAGAAAGATAAGAGAATTTATTAGGTCTAATTAAAAAACTATTATCAGAAGAAGCTAAAAAAGTTTCATTTCCCGGAGAATCTAGAGCGCATCAGGCGCTGACCGTGGCTTCGAAAACTATTAACAAATCATTTTAAACATTTTCTAGTCATGTTGTTGTTACTGTAGTACCGAATAATAAACAAATGGATTATTATTAAAACAAATTAAAAAGGGAGAAGCCATGGGATTGCGAGCTTGTTATAATAAATTAAATGGGAGAATATGGAGAAAATAAGAACAAGAGAAGAGAACAAAGAAGAGCTTATCGCCTAGACAAGGTTACGTCCTTAAGGTCACGTGACGTGAACCATGTTGACGCCGAGGAATGTGGTCTTTCTTTGTGGGTTTCCACGCGCGGGTGGGGCTCGACAGCTTGGAATATTTGGACACGGAGAGGGAATATTGGCGTTTGAGAGAAGATTGTACTACATTAGACAAATACTAGCCGTTGAATTTTACCCTCATTTGAGGTTCCCACTCCTCCCTTCTTATCCAACCCGCATTTCTTGTCACGCGCCACACCTCCATCTTCTCCTACAAATTCAACATCACATTGTGGAAGATTTTTTTGAAGTGTGTTGTCTAGAAAATGAAAGGAGACGAGCTATATTTCAAAAAAAAAAAGATTTATTTTTACTAAAATTAATGTCTGACTAAAATTTTCATATCATCAAAATAAAAACTCAATACATATTCACACATCATCCATTAATAGAAGTAATTAAGTATCTTCTTCGATTATAAAAGGTTAAAGGTTTGAGTTTTAATTTTTCTTTCTATTAAAACACAAAGTGTAGGTGTGAATTTTCTCTTAATAGAAGTAATCATCTCCCGATTGTGAGAATAATCATCCGAACTGTACTATCACTATTTGATTTTGACAGGTCCCCGATAGTCTTACGATTCATAAAGTGTCAGTATTCTAAAAAGGAAGGAAAAAAACTTTGAACAATATTTCATACCATTGTACACATATGTATATCAGAAACACTTTTAAAAAACAATATATATACATCAACGTAGTATCACATATGATTTTATAATCTACACTGTAATATGAATAGAAAGTGATCCGACATAATGCCATAACTTTTGTAATAGACGACGTAAACATACTTAAAGCAAAACTTTGAAACGTCTAATGCACTATCATGTATAATAACTATATAACATATGTTATGTATAAGTGAACAATGCACTTTATAATTATAATTTTTTTATAATAATTATATGAAAAAAGTTCATTTTTGTCTGAGAGGTATTAAAAATTATCAGGATTTTAAAGTCTTTTGAAAACATTTAAAAAAAAAACTCTCACATTAATCAATTGACTGTTAAACCAAACAAAAAAATTAAAAAGACTCAATTGTCCTTTACCTTCTAAAATGACTATTTTGTCCATAATAAAAACAAAATATTACAATGTCATTTGACCAAACACTGTACAATAATATGATTTTTTTAAATATGAATTTTTTAACAGCATTAAACAATAATTAAAAAAATAATTTTTTGTTTAAAAATATATGGTTTTTAGATAATTTATACAATCTGGTTTGGAACCTCCAAATCATTACTAGATCATTTGAACGATCTAGTAGTTTGATGAACATGGACTCCATCTCTTTCTCCTTCTCTTCTCACTCTGTTTTTCTCTTGTCACCGTGCACCATCAAGCAACCTCCCTCTTCTTTGTCTCCATTTCCCTATTCTATTGACAGAGATCAATGTAAACTCTAAAAGATGTTATGGTGTTCAAGGCTTGGATTTTGGTTGGTGGTTGTTTGAATTAGGTTGTTGTTTGTGTTGATTGTTGTTTCGGTTGTTTCTGCTTTGTGTAGGTTTGTAGGTGTAGATTTGTTGAATCAGATGAAAGGTTTCAACAAATGTTGGTATAGGCTTGTTGAGCCAGATGAAAGAGTTCAACAAATTAGCATTTTCTTCTAGTTGAACCACTGGATTTTGTTAGTTTAAAACCAGTGGATATGATTTTGTACTATGTTTTTGTTTGATTTTGCTTGATTTTGTGTGTTCTTGATAATGTGTATTATTGATTTTGTTTGATTTTAAAACTAATGGATGAAAATCTTGTTGAATTTAGATTTGAGCCTAGATTTTTAATATTGAAGATCTGGGTTCAAACCCAAATCTTCATCTGGTTTATAACCCATATTTTAATTTTTCTTTTAAATTTTTTTCAAGATCTAGATGATAACCTAGTTTTTTTTTTTTTTTTTCTAAATTATTTTTCAAGATCTTGGTGAGACCAGATCGTCATCTTGACGATTTGGTTTTATTTAGATGTTAAAGATCTAGGTTCGAGCCCAGATCTTCAACATTTGAGAGTGAAACTAAATGTTGAAGATTTGGTTGACTTGGATTTGAACTTAATGAGAATTTTTTTTTTAATTTTTTAAAATTTATTTTCTTAATTAATTTTAATCATCATTGTCCATCTTAGAGATGGATGGTGGAGATCTTTCATTAAAAAAAAAAATTATTTATTTATTTTTTCAATTAATTAATTACTTATTTTTTAAGTTTTATTTCAAGGAATTTATATATATGTATTTTTTTTCATTTTAATTTTGACCATGCACAATCCCGGCTTTTTTTTTTATAGAATATCAAAAATATCTTTCCCACCTAAACTTTCCATCTCCTTTGTCTGTTAGTTGATAGATGATTTGAATCTTTTTGAAAATTTCTAGAACTTCAAGATAAAATGAGTTTTTCCAAAAGTCTTTTAAAAAGCTAATAGTTTTTGATACTGAGGAATTGAAGTGAAGTTTTTCCTACATACATTAGATAATTAAAAAATACTTTAATAATAATAATAAAAATACTTTAATATATTTAAAATTGATATATTAGGGATATAATGAAAACCCACTTGAAAAGTAAAGTAAAAAAGATTTACCTCGGATTTTTTTTATTAGCTGAATTACCTTCTACCAATTGAAAAAAGTGGTTGGTGTTAAATTTGAAGAGTATAATGGTAATTAGATGAGTAATTTTATTTGTTTTAATAAATTAAAATAAAAATTGAAAAAAACTAAATAACTAAATAAAAATTTAATTCATTAGGTTTCTACCATCTATTCTAAGATGAACTGTGGAGATTAATTTGAAAAAAAATTAAATAATTAAATAAAAATTAAAAATTAAATAAAAATTTTAATTCATTGGATTTTACGATGGACGATAGAAATTAATTTTAAAAATAAAAGAAAATTAAATATACATAAAAAAAATTAAAAAATTAAACATAAATTAAAAAATCAACACAAAACTATTCACCATCTCTCTCTAACTTCATCCTCTCTCTCTTTCTCTCTTTTTGTGTCACCGTTGACCTCCAATTCTTCTTCTTCCCCATCGTTAAACTACTCATCTTCTTCTTTCCCATCTGCCGTCGTTTGAAAACATCAACACAAAACATCATCTTCTTCATCTCTCAGCTACTGTTCATCCTCTTCCTCCTCTTCATCTGTCATTTTTCTCCATTGCATATAGAGTCAGGTGATATTAGTTAGATGGAGTCAATAAGTAGAAGAGACAATAGGTTGGTGTCTGCGTTTGAGCAAATTTCAATAAGTTTTTATTTTTATTTTTAGATTTTATGGTAATGTTAGGGACCATGATTTTTGGTCAAATTTCAACAAGTTTCAACTTTGAAGTGTGGTTGCAATAGTCTTAGAGGCAACTAATTGGGCGTTAATGGTGGTGACGAAAAAGAGGAGCAGATGGAGCTTGGCGATGGTCAGATGAAGTCAAGAAGTAGAAGAGACAATGGGTTGGGCTCTACGTTTAAACAGATTTCAACAAGTTATTATTTTAATTTTAATTTCATTTTTAATTTTTATGGTGATGCTATGGTGATATTAGGGATCATGTGTTTTTGGACAGATTTTCCACAAGTTTTGAATAGATTCGGTGATGTTATAGTCGTATGAGTTGTTCAGGATGGTTTTGGGTGGTTTGTTGTGGTGGTGGGTAGAGAGAGGCGGCTCCTCCTGACTCTCTCCCTCTCCTCTCCTCTCCTCTCTGATATGTTTGTGTGTGGTTGAAAACTTAGAAAAAGGTGGGTTTTCAGCAACCTGGAAACCCATTTCTCTAAGATTTCTAGGTTGTTGGAAAACCTAGAAATATGGGTTTCCAATCTGCAAAACCCATATTAGGTTTTTTTTTTTTTTTTTTTTTTAATTTGTATTTTTCATTTCTTATTTAATATTATTATTAATCAAAATTTAAAGGGTATATTATTTATATATAAGGTATAATAGACATTTTACAAAATGTTGATAAAGGTATTTTTGTCATTTCATGGTTTTGGATAGAAAATATTAACTTTTTGGATGAAAGTTAATAACATGAGACGGTTTATCTAATTAAAAAAAAAAAACCGAAAATAAATCCCAATTAGTTTAGTTTTCATGGAGATTTTTCATAATATCCTTATATTATTATGTATACTTTTATGACTTAATATGTGTGAAGAGTGCGGCACGAAATTGTAACTCACAATCGTGTTTATCGATTCTTACTTCTGTAGCTTGCAATGATTTGGAACAAGAAAACAACGACGGCCATGCAAATTTAAAGCGCGTGAGAGTCGAAAATTGTGGGACTGGGCCAGGGACGGTTGCATGTGGGTCTGTGACGCTAGTGTCGCCGGACACCCCAGCCAATCTGACATTTCTCCCCTCAGAATAGTCCATATTCCTTCCCTCCTCATTACTCACGAGACCCTTTTTATCCTTATTTTTTGTTTTTCGATTTTATTTTTTTCCTATTGGGTGCTCGCACGTGTACAGCTCAATATTATTGGTAATGTGGCATATATTTTTTTGTTTTGTTTTTTTTTTGTTATGTACGTGCTCACCAGGACTCGAGTTCAACTGTTCAAGTCTAGACTTAATTAGTAGAGATTCTCCTGTTCATGCCCATTTAAAATGCGAGACAATAAATTTATATAATGACTTGACTAGAGCTGGCATTACTGGTCGGTTTTGGCTGATTGAGTTTTCTAAGAATTGAAATTAAATAAGGTCGAATTTAGTACAACCAGAAGACATGAATGATGGCAAAAGAGCTGGCGCAAAATCTAATGCTTCATGCTACGTGCAAGTAATATTTAAACTACACCCAAAATAAAATGAAATAATCCATACTTAATTAGATGAAATTTACATAATAATATGCCTAATTAAGAGGAGTTCTCAGTTTCCATAAAAAGTACTAATTAACCTAGTCTTTAAGAGCATATATATTGTTCATATAATCAAGTTTTAGGTTTTCATCATATATATATATATATATAGAAGTGTGTACCATGTAGTCTGCATGGAAGAGGCCAATGAAAGCAGTTTTGAACGGGGATATTTTGCCCTGCCAGTCAATCCTCGTTCGTGAAATAAAACGGAGAATATTCTAATTAAAGAAATAGCTAATAAAGATTGATTAAGCTAAAATAATATATGATAGAAACAAAAAGAGTAGGGAATTTAAATGGGTCGCCATCCATCAACGTAGAGAGTGAGAGAGAAACACAATTCCCTTCCAAATATTCCAGTGAACAGCATTTGGCCATATTTTTTTCTCGAATTCCAACCATTCCTTGCATAAACCACCATTAAATCCCTGAACACCTCTTCTTTTTTCATTCCCCATTATGAAGTTTTAAGTAAAACTACACATCTCTCTCTCTTTTCTCTCTCCCTTTTTTTTTTCTCTGTAGAAAGGTCTCTGATCCCTCTGCATCCTTAAATACACAACTTCCCCTTTTCACTACCTTTTCCTTCAAACCATCGTCCCAAAAAAAGGCTCACTTTCTCTCATTTTTTTTTATTATCTGACTAGTCGTCCCTGCAATCCCTTCAATCCTTGTATCTAGCTATTTTTTTAAATCTCTGATCTGCTATGAATCCTAGAAGAAAGCCTACTAAGAGCTCCCTATTCAAAAACTCTCTCAACAACATCTATGCAAATCATAAGGCACTCATGATATAATCACAACCACTCCTTTTCAACTCTCCTCCCAAAGTTTTTCAACGTATTTAATTTTTTCACTTTTTTTCTATTTTTGTTTCCTTATATATCCCTATTAAACCTCTTCACATTTCCTAAGCTATCTCATTCTCTTTCTCTCTCAGCTTTAAATTCTTGTCAAGTGTTCTGGTTATTAACCAACTTATTAGATCTCCACCGGCCTCATGTTCTCAAGCTTGAACACCGTAATGAGAAATTCTACAGCACCTATGCCTGATCTTTCATTACAGATCAGCCCACCATCTGCCTTAGATTGTGGAGCCAAGGAAGTGGGCTTCGATGGATTATTAAGAAATTCACTCTATAGTGATGGCAGCTCAACCAACGACTCTGGTAGTAGTGGAAGCGATTTGAGCCATGAAAATGGCTTCTTTAACCCGGAGAAGAGTTGCAGTCTTGGCCCTAGTGAGCCGACGTTGAGTCTAGGAATTGAAAGGGCAGATTTGGGTCCTCCTCCACCACTACAACTGCCGAGAAATCTCAGCCATCACCAGCAATACCAGCCTCAAATCTACGGCCGTGATTTCAAGAGGAGTGCAAGAATGATCAGTGGAGTAAAAAGAAGCATAAGAGCTCCAAGAATGAGATGGACAACAACTCTCCATGCCCATTTTGTCCATGCGGTCCAGCTTCTAGGCGGCCATGAAAGTAATACATAATATATATTCAATACCTCATGTTTATTTAGAGATTAATTAATTTTATATTTTCGTATAAGCTAAGATGATAGTAAATATATTTATTTTGAGAAGAGAGCATAATTATAGGTTACATTTTTATTTTAATATATTGGAAAACGTTACAGGAGCAACACCAAAATCTGTGTTAGAGTTGATGAATGTGAAGGATCTAACCCTAGCTCACGTGAAGAGTCATTTACAGGTGGGGTTACTGTTAACAATCTCCATGGCTTTGAACTTTTGTGTGAGATGGATTTTGTAGTTGTTTTGCACCTCTTTATCGTATTCTATTTTTTTTATTTGGTATGATTCAATTTGTAGTGGGGTGGGATGGAGAAGAAGGGGTAAGGACAAAAGGGCATCTAGAGATAATCCTAGCAATGTGGACTTTTTCTTATTTTCTATGTTGGTTTTTCATGCAGATGTATAGAACAGTGAAGAGCACTGACAAAGGATCAGGTAATTGGATTGTCCCTTAAAGAACTTCAAATCTTATTTCTATTCTTCAATTATTCTCTTTGTTTTGGGACCTTGGTGATCCAAAGTGTGACAGCAAACTCTCATCATTTGATTCACTGTTCCCAACTAATTATACAAAGTGGTTTACGACTGGACTGACTTTATAGTCCATGTGAATTATTTGCTTGGTGTCTGATAAAGCAAGAGCAATGGCTCTATCTGTGATAAATTTTGCAGGTCAAGGGCAGACAGATATGAATTTGAACCAAAGGACAGGGGTCGCAGATTTGGATGGTGGATTATCTTGTGGAAAATCTCATGCTAACCCTTCTTCTCTCAACTCACCACCAACTTCAGCTCTACGAACTCTACAAAAAAGCCAAAGGTGAGTCTCTCTTGTACTGTTTCACAATGGAGTGCATTTACTCTCCATGAGAAACATACATGCACGCATGTACACAACTGCCTTGATTACCGACGCTTTTGGTCCTACATGGCTTCTCTCTTTGTCAATAATGGCGTAGATAAACGGGCTTTTATAATTTTACCAGTGCAAGCTACGTACTTTGATTTTGATGAACTTAAGCTAGGGTTCGTAGGTTGAGTGAAAATTTTGCGTGTGGTATCCAGAGCAGGTGCCACACCCCACATCCGTTCGATTGTAAGCGTGTTAGATCCCAATATGTGTCACAAAATTCAAGGCTCTTAGTTCAAATCTCAATGCTGTAATTTTTTTTTGGATCCATGACTTACAATAGTAACACTGAAAATGGCCATGTCCTTGTTTGATCAAAGTAATTAATTAATGTTGGCTGTCAGCTGGATCATGTTGACTTCAGTTATGGCTGTGGTACATCTCTGGTTTATGTTTAGATCATTGATCCAACTTCCAAACCCTTAACTGTAGCTCCAAAATATGCCAATTTAATATACGTAACATCACGCTGAATGTTTTTCCAAGCTCTCCTTGCATTACCAAAATTACACCTGAATATAATATAATATTTATTATAACCCGTCAATATTATAGTGAAGATATAGATCCCCCTTATATGATTAGAATCTACTTTTCAATAATCTGTTGCCAAGCTCATTTTCTACTTTTCTGATGATTCCAGGAAATTTAAAGTAGTATTTTACATGATCAGCTAGCTTGCTCCAATCTTGATACTTTCTTGTCTTGCCTTAATATTGTGCATATCTTTGTCTCCAGTTACATCAGATTTTGATCTATTACTAAATTCATATGCAGAGGTTCATTTCCATCGATAGAGACAAATGAGAGGAGTAGTACAACAAAACATGGGAATGCTTTGACATGTTCTCATCTCAAGGCAAATGATTCTAAGGTATGAGTATATGAGAAAAAAAAAGAGATGGACATGTTATTTTCAATTTAATATTATTCAATTACAATTAATAATATAATGTATCTGATTTTATTGTTTGATACTAGGTGGACGGTCGCAAGGCAGCGCTCCATGTGTCTGATAGCGTGAAGGAGAGGTTGGATTCCAGCTCTTTGTCAGCTTCTGATAAGTTGCTTGATCTAGAGTTTACTCTGGGAAGGCCAAGTTGGCAAATGGATTATACTGATTCTTCCAATGAGTTAACCCTTCTCAAGTGTTAAACATTACAATTGCTATCCCACTAATTAATATAATGTTTTTCCTTTTGGATGTGGAAAAAATTAATCGAGCTAATTTGCTTGCACCTGTTCCACACTCTTTGAGTTTTGTCTGGAATTAGAGAAGGGTGAATATGGAAGGGTCTAACTAAATCTTATATGCTGTTTGAAAAGTAATTCAGTGCATTGTTGCCAGTTTCCTTCATTTTCGCATCACAAATTATATGTTTTGTTACTTTTATACGTATGATGTTAGTCATTTTTGCGATGATCATATCTCGAATATCAGATGGTCCTTACTAGGACCGTGGCAAGCCCTGGTCCTGATAAGTGGACCGGTGGGACACTGTTAGTGTAAAATATCCGTGACTTATGTCAATCATTTTCACCATTTCTGTGCAAGATTCGAGCTGGGATTGTCCTATATATCAGACATGATTGTATGTTTGAATCCAAATATATAACCAATTGCAGACAGGCTTAATTTACATTCATACATAAATATATATTTTGTGTTCATCCAGGTAAATCTCTAGATAGTATATATCTCCGCGGCCTTTTCTTGGCCGACATATGCATTGGTATAAATTTGAAGTCTTGATCTTATGGAACATTTAAATTTCCCAATTGGGATTTCATAATTTATCAACTTGCATGGATGCAATTCTTTAGAAGAAAGTGTTAAAGAGCATAGGGCAATTAGTAGCTAAAAATAGCTACCTCATTCATCCTAGCATGCACAAACGCATATTAATTTAAATCCTTCTTTAAGGTTGTTTGAATAGATTACTTTAATCCAATTAGTCTTTCTTATTTCTGGCATAGGAGATACAAGGGTTATCGTTTGGAAGAAAAAAAATAATAATGGGCATATATTATTATTATTATTATTATTGTCGTACGTCTTCTATTGTAAACCATATACTTTCTTATTAAAAAAAAAAAAAAATCTTTGTAGTTTAACTTTGAATCAAACTAATTTTCCTAGTTCTTGTTTGCATTCTTGGACAACACTACATCAATTTCATTGTAAAAGCAAGGCTTTTCGCACAAGGCCTATTACCCTAGAGTTTCTCTGATAGTTGTAATAGGAAAAGGATGTATAATGAGTTTATTGATATCTTTTTTTTTTAATTCAAATATCAGTTCCTGAAATCATAATACAATTTTAACTCAAATAAATAAAACTTAAACAAAAAAAAACGAATTGAACCTCTGGAATATAATATTAATAATTATATACAGTCTTATGAAGAAACATGCAAATACAACTTCTTAAGATTTGCGAATTTTGAAGTGCCTTTATAATTATATCTTTAAAAAAAAAATGTAAAACCATATTTTTAAAATAATTATTTCGAAACTAAATTAATACTTTATTTGAATAAAATAAAATAAAATACTATTAACTAGGTCTGCAATGCTACGGGGGCGATGGCTTGTGAACCGGCCCCGCACCATTATTGGGTCGACAACCCATCATGCAATTGCAGTGGTAAACGTGCCTATCAATGGGCTTATAATACAACAAAAATGGGCTTAGACATAATTAATCCTAAATCCAAATCTGAAACCTCCGGGTTTGACAAATAACGCAAAACACTGCAAGAAGCGCAATATATGGTCGTACAGAGTAACGCAGAAAGGTAAAGGTAGTGGCATGGTACCACAAAATATTGCATCATTCTGGATTGTCTCTTGCGTGGAATTTTCTTTGACGACAGAGTAATGGAGCACCAACGTAAACGTCCAAACCCCAAATGAGCTCGGTCGTACGCAGACAGACAATTCAGTATATATTTTTTCTCTGTAGTTCACTCTCTAACTCCTAAAAAAATTTCCACTCTGTTCATGATGTCCATCATTACCCAGTATCTTTTGTTAGATTTTCGGACAAAAATGTGCATGTCTACTTTCTCTCTCTTTCGCATGATATCTTCTATGTATGTTCCACTACATTTGTCTGTTCCGTTTCTTCCACTTCCCAACTTCACAAGTTGTCCCAACTGTTGAAGTTTAACGAGTACAAGTTTCAAAAAAAAAAAGAAAAAATTATGAGTACAACTTTATACTCCTTTTTGCATGCAAATTAGGTTCTTTTTGTTCTTAAAAAAAGGAATTAAAGTGAAGTATGCAACCCTTTTGATTTTTGATTTTTTGTGTTTTTTTTTTTCCCAAATTATTAAATTTTCTTTGAGATACTAGGATACGATCAAACGAATACGATTTTATATGATCTGTTGAGGAACATTTTGGAACTTTACATCATTACTAATTTTTGTTAGGTTGGATTCATCATTTCATGCCAACAAGACGATGCATGCCAGATAGCTACTATCCCAGATCATGATTTTTTGTACGATATGGAGTTGGGGTCCGTGGGAACTATGTAATGTAATTAAAATGTTTATAATTATCAATTTTTTAATGCCCACGTGGTGCCCAACTGTTTCATGCTTTATTTTTATTTTATTTTTTTTCTAAATGAAGTAGAAAAATTTACTAGATGGTTTAGTAATTCATTAATAATTATGTTGATAATGTATGCCTTGGCTTAGATCATGCTTATAAAAATTGATTAATGGTGTCACAGCATGAACTTTTACTTTCTCACATGTCATGTGTTATTCAATCACAATGAGCTTACCTGGATAATGGATATCAATTATTGCAAATTCCAGAGAATTTGGGTTAATGCTGGTTGAAGGTAACTTTGAATTTCTTTTCTAAATTGGAGTGACTTTTCCGTATAATGATTACTAAAAGTAAGATGCCTCGAACTTAGATTTCTTGTCAAGTAGAGTTAAAAAATGGTAAGATGCTGAAATTTACTATGAAAATTGGAATTACTTGGAGAACAAGCAGACCTTCGTTTGGAGTTACAACTATTTTGACATCATTCAGTTGAAGTCAAAGCTTGGTTAAATTGAGATGCATTGGTAGACTTATGTTGAACTATGGGTGCAACAATGGTGTGTGATTGAATGTGCGAAGGTGTTAGGAATAGGAATGCATAAATAGACATAAATCCTTCTAATTATTTTCCTTTATTTTTGGAGTATTGTGAGGTATTTAGTTTCCTTTAGTTTTAATATCTTGTTTTCTTATTGAGAGAGAGACTTGTTTTGGTAGTTATTTAATTTCAGGATCTCTAGAATGATAATATATAATTTGTATCCTTATTGAAACCATTCTTTTGTTATAAAAGAGAAGGTTATGAAATAAAATGATTCATTCAAACTTTTGCAATAAAAAAAAAAAAGAGTAAGGAGAGTTTGGGTGGTCTCTTAAGAACAAATCCCCATTGTTATTTTTCAAAATAGGTTTCTCTAGGAAATGTCAAAACGCAAAAAAAGGAAATCAAGAAGATTTCTCAGTGAATCGACCTGTGACGAGATCTTATTCGCGAGAGCGTAACAAATTGGTATTAGAGCCTGACGTCATGGGTGATTCCGATCAGCTAGCGATCAAGGTGCAAGAGTTGGATCGGTGCATGCTAGAATCAAACCAGAAAGTCAGCTAGGAGATGTGTGACCTGCCCGAATCTGTCAAGGCAATCCAGCACATGCTGGAACTACAGTGTGCAGGGAAGGGGAAGGTTGCTGAACCAGGAGATGGCTCCGGCAGTAACAGCCACAACCTATACGGGCTGTTGAAAGAGCAACAAGGCGGACTGCAAGGGCGACGTTCAGGCAGTGCGGTGGTTTCGCGTTATTCCAAACTTGAGTTCCCGACTTACAACGACATGGAAGATCTTTTGGGTTGGTTGTATCGTTGTGAGCAATTCTTCCTCAACCAACGGACATGCGAAGGGGACAAGGTGGGGTTGGCTGCTTTTCACATGGTAGGTGAGGCGCAATTATGGTTCTACCAACTTGAACAAGAGGAATCAAGCCTCACGTGGGAATCGTTTAAGTGCTACTGCTTGTTACAATTTGGTCCTCCTTTGAGCAACAATCCTTTGGGTGAGTTGATTAACCTGAAGCAAATCGGTACAGTTGAAGAGTATCAACGCCAATTTCAGACCTTCTTTGTTAGGGAGACAACGGTCCGCTCCGACCAACAGGTAGATATATTTATTGTAGGATTAACCGAGACGTTTCACATAGATGTTGAGATGCAGAACCCTACCGACAACGTTTTTCTGCAAGAACAGCAACCAAACCTACTGTATCAATCTCCACTCATGCATCTAGTAGCGAGCAAAAAGGAACTGCCAGCAGTGCTTCTGCGACTTCAAGCAGTGGCAGCACACTGTCTCCGTTTATTAAGCGATTGTCCAGCGCTGAGATGGCTGAACGACGGGCAAAAGGTTTGTGTTACAATTGTGATGAGTCCTACTCAGCGGGGCATAAATGTAAAAAACTTTTCTGCCTTATGGTGGACGACGCAGACGTTCTGCCCGAGCAGCTGCCTCTAGTGGATCCCGATGGGTCTTTCCTCTACTAAAGCAACGTGGGAAAATGCACTCCAATTCCAAGAGTCATATCCTAAGTTCAAGCTTGAGGACAAGCTCGTTGTCAAGGAGGGGAGTAATGTTCGGAATAGGAATGCATAAATAGACATAAATCTTTCTAATTATTTTCCTTTAGTTTTGGAATATTGTGAGGTATTTAGTTTCCTTTAATTTTAATGTCTTGTTTCCTTATTGAGAGAGAGACTTGTTTTGGTAGTTATTTAATTTCAGGATCTCTAGAATGACAATATATAATTTGTATCCTTATTGAAACCATTCTCTTCTTATAAAAGAGAAGGTTATGAAATAAAATGATTCATTCAGACTTTTGCAATAAAAAAAAAAGAGTAAGGAAAGTTTGAGTGATATCTTAAGAACAAACCCACATTGTTATTTTTCAAAATAGATTTCTCTAGGAAAGGTCGAAACGCAAACAAAGGAAATCAAGAAGATTTCTCAGTGAATCGACCTATGACGAGATCCTATTCGCTGGAGCGTAACAGAAGGAAACAAGGAAAAATAACTTGTAGCTTACACTTGCATGTTCACTCATTGATTAACATGTTATTTCTTGCTTTGCTATTTAATTTTGTGTTGCCATTGGCCTGATTCAGAATTATTTGACTTTCAATAGTAAAATTGTTTGACAGTTTAAGCTACATATAAGTGAAGAGAAATTCTGAATCTCAATTGTCTATTTCATTCTTTTGAGCAATCACATGCAACTGTTTTATATCCTCAAACCTATAAAATTAGTTTCACTCCTGGAATGGAAGTCCACAATCCTCATGGCGGTAAAGGCAGGAAAACCTTTGAACATTGATGTTTTATTAATATAAATTCATCTTTGGTCCATTCCACTTCATACATATCTAATTTTATGTGCACCAGGTTGTTGCTCATTTGTGCTGGTCAAGGAGCTTGGATTCTCACTTGTGCAAATGTGGAAAAAATATGAAAAATAGCCCCCATGCAATCTGACGCTTGCAAAGGTATTTATTCTAATTTTAATTTTATGTAAAGAATCAACTATCTTAGAAATCTCAAATTAATCACCAATTGCCAGTTGCCTGCTGATTTTATCAGTGGCAAGGAAAAGCACTTGTTTCTGGAATGGGGATCCAGGTTTTATCTACATGTGTGTGAAGGGAAGATATGTTCCGTATAGTAAATTTATGGCTCCTCATCATGCTGATGTGGGGATATTGGCATGATCCATGTATCATACGTAACGATATTTAACAACCATATCTCTGTTCCCAACTAACTGCCTAAAAGAATTCTCGAATGTGTTAGACATATATATTAGTCAACTTTAAAATGCACCTTAATTTTTTATCATTATATGGATTCTTCTATTAAATATATTATGTATCTGAAAATGAGATTTATTATTCTGTGGGTTTCTTATGCAGAAACCAAATTGATTGACCTGTCTTTAGGAGTATGATCTAAAATTGCATGATTTTCGTGCATAGCGCTTTTTTCCTCACTGTTCTATGGTACAGTGATTCTCAAAACCAGCAGGTTTCAACCAGTCAGCAGGCTGGTGTCAGGTGTAATATGGTTTATAGACTATAGCTGTTAAGTTTTAGCGGACTGTAACTATTGTCAATTCCTCCCCATCGGTATACAAAAATGTTTTTGGATGAATGACCATGACCAGGTCCTTTCTGATTTAATTTGTTGTAGCAGCTTCATAGCACTATTAGCTCATCAATGCATTGAATTATGGTGACTTTACTGAGTAGACAGGTAGTGTTCTGTTAAAAAACTATCAATCATTTCCCAAACTCCTGATGTTAGGGGGGCAAAAAAAAAAAAAAGAGAAGTATATTTACACACATGGCAGTTGATAATAGACAGATAGAGCCTACAGGCAAGCCATCCTGCTAGGCAGAGCATAGGCATGCTTCATGCTGATTTTGATTATTTTTGTTGGTGGAGTGGACTTATAAATTCACTGTGATTCAGTTTGTGTTCATCGTCCTATCATACAATGGATCCATTTCTCCAATTAAGTTCTATTGCTCTTATTGTCTCATTAATACTTCTTTACAATGCGTTATTCAAAAGAACAAAACGTATTGAAGTAAACAACACTAGAAAGGCTCCTGAACCAAACGGTGCATGGCCAATTATTGGGCATCTCCACCTATTAGGTGGTGGAGATCAGCTTCTTTATCGCACACTTGGTGCAATGGCTGATAAATATGGGCCTGCATTCACCATACGCCTTGGCAGTCGCAGGGCTATTGTTGTTAGTAGTTGGGAGGTAGTGAAGGAATGCTTCACAATCAATGACAAGGCACTAGCTTCACGTCCTACGACAGCAGCTGCAAAGCACATGGGATACAACTATGCTGTCTTTGGATTTGCACCTTACAGCCCTTTCTGGCGTGAGATGCGTAAAATTGCAACACTAGAGCTTCTTTCAAACCGTAGGCTTGAGGTACTCAAGCATGTCCGAACTTCTGAAGTTGATATGGGCATAAGGGAGCTGTACAATTTATGGTTCACCAATGACTCTCGCCCCGTGCTTGTTGAACTTAAAAGGTGGTTTGAAGACTTGACACTTAATGTTGTTGTAAGAATGGTGGCTGGAAAACGTTATTTTGGTGTCTCCGCTACCTGTGATGATAGCGAGGCCAGACGATGCCAGAAAGCAATAAACAAGTTCTTCCATTTGATAGGTATTTTTACAGTCTCAGACGCACTCCCTTTCCTTTGGTGGTTGGATTTGCAGGGACATGAAAAGGCAATGAAGAAGACTGCCAAGGATTTGGATGCTATACTTGAAGGCTGGTTGGAGGAGCACCGCCAACAGAGACTTTCTGGTGAAATCAAGAATGAGGGTGAGCAGGACTTCATCGATGTGATGTTATCACTTGAAAAGGAAGGACAACTCTCAAATTTTCAATATGATGCAAATATTGGTATCAAGTCTACCTGCCTGGTATGTTGAATTAGCAGAGTATGCATATATTTGAATCGGACAATTTAACTTAATGGAATTTTGTGACATACGGTTTCAGGTTATTAATAAACTATATACTTCTTCTAGGAGGCATCAAATTTATAAGATTGATGAGCTTCATTTTAAGTCATTTTAATCATTACTATAATCATCAATTGTTTGAACTAATTGTAGGCACTCATACTTGGTGGTAGTGACACTTCAGCTGGCACATTGACATGGGCTATCTCATTACTTTTGAACAATCCCCACATGTTGAAGAAGGCACAGGAAGAGTTGGACCAACAAGTTGGCATGGAGCGGCAAGTAAATGAATCAGACATCAAAAACCTTGTGTATTTACAAGCCATTATCAAAGAAACCCTCCGCTTATACCCAGCTGGTCCACTTTTAGGACCCCGGGAAGCCATGGAAGATTGCACACTCAATGGCTATCATGTCTCAGCTGGTACTCGCTTGATTGTCAATGTATGGAAAATTCATCGGGATCCTCGGGTTTGGACAAATCCATCTGCTTTTCAACCAGAGAGATTTCTGACAAGCCATGCAGAAGTTGATGTTCGAGGTCAACAATTTGAACTCATTCCTTTTGGCTCAGGCAGACGGTCATGCCCAGGTGCCTCATTTGCGCTCCAAGTCCTGCACCTGACTCTTGCTCGTCTTCTTCATGGATTTGAGATATCAACGCCATTGGACCAGCCTGTTGACATGACTGAGAGCCCTGGTTTAACCATCCCAAAAGCCACCCCGCTGGAGGTTCTCCTTTCTCCTCGCCTCCCTGCCAACCTCTATTGACTCTTGAAGCGTGCAATGAAGAAGATAAAGATACACACACACACACAAGCCAAGTATAGGATTAAAAGGTTAAATAAATGGTTTGTACGTTAGTTTCAACTAGTGATGTGATTTGCTTGGAATCTCTTGGTTGACAAGTGAATCTAAAATGTCTTGAGTATCTGTTTTAATATATCGTTCGTACTTTGCACTTCAGATTATACAGAAGTGCTTTAAATAATTGAATTTTACAATATATGGACCGTGGATTCAATCAGAGCTTAACTGTTCTGGTAATTATATATTTTATTCAATTTGAATGATCAGGTATGTTTAATAGCATGCTAGGTGAACTTGAAGGATGCTGATTTTCTTTTTTACTTTCTTGGTCTTTGAAATTCTTGTCAATGTGAGACTTTGAAGTCAACAAAGAATTTTTGATTGAGATATTGAAAAGGAAGAAGAGGCGATACATACAGAGGCGTGGTACAGTAGTAGATTGCATGAGGGCCGAAGGTGAGAATCGCCTAGTTGAAGAAGTGGAAAATTGTCATTCTCTCTTTTGATTTTTTTGAAAATCAGAATTATTTTGTCGGTCTCTCTAGAGCTATGGATAGGGGTGAGCAGGGATCGATTCCGATCGGTTTTGGTCTCTCTAGAGTTGTGGCCATCTTTGCTTTTCATTTTGAAAATCGACCCGACCTGTGCCCCGGTGGGGTTGTGTCGGTTTTGACCAAAATTAACCTAAAACTGACTATCTTCGATTTTTCATTTTGTGAACCGACCCAACTAGATGAGAAGAGCAAAACTTATATGAACCGATTACAACCGGGCCGAGTCGGTTACGATCAGTTTATGTCGGTTTTTGGATTATCAACAACTAAAGCCAAAATTTACATGTATCAAATGATATTGACAGCATAGTTCAACATAAATTAGCCAAATCAACTAAAAATACACACATCTTCGAAGTGAAGTTAATAAAATTAAATAAATACCAAAACATGTAAAATTCTAATCGAAATCCAATTTGATTTACATCAGATCTACGACAGTACAACCAAACAAATTACACAAAACCAAATAAATCAAAATGGCAACTTCAAAACCCATATCAAGAAACCAACACCCTCCGCATTAGCTACCCCAAAAGCACTCATAGATGAATCGTCCATAAAGATCGTCTTAGCAATCCCAAAAGAAACTGAGGTCTAAATCTCTCTTTTTCTTTAAATACTTGTACGTGTTTTGCTTTATTTAGAGAGTTGTTTGGTTTTTGTAGAGAGTAGGAGTGGTGGTGAATCTAGGGGAGAAACTAAGGCTGGTGTTGCAGTTTATATACAAGGAGAAGAACAAGAAACGGTGACAGCGAGAGAAGAAAATAGCGGGACAGAAAATCGAAGGGACGGGCAAAGCGAGAGGCAGCGACGGCAGGAGAACAACCGAGTGGAGGAGACCTGGACAACAAATGGGGACCTTGTGGGGGAGGACTAACACCCTGAGGTTGGGGAAAGGAGATCGAAGATGATGGCAGAGATTGTTGGTTAGAGCAGCAGCATGGGATTTGTGATGTAGTGTGACCTAAGTCTGGTGGAACTGTGGAAGGGTACATGTGTGTTCATGGTTATTTATGCGTTTTATACTTCAGAATTTTTTTTTAAAGTTGGTTTCTATCTGGGTCGGTTTAAACTGAAAAAAATCAATTTTTACCGTTTAAAATTGACTGGACTCGAAGTTAAATTGAAAACTGACGTTATTGATCGGTTGGTTATAGGGTTGGTTGAGGTTTAGTTTTTTGGCCCACCCCTAATTGTAGCGAAGATCCAAGAATTGACTAGAAAGCGAAGAGAGTTGGAGAGTTGGGAGTGGGAAGTTTGTGATTTTAAATTCCAAATTTTGATTTATTAGCTTTAATTTCGAAGTAATCAGAGGTTTGTGTAGACTTGAGTGAGGTTGAGCTCATAAAAGAAAAGTAGCAATGATCAGTGGGCCTAGTTTGTGCCATTTGGTCCAAGATCTTCATGAGTGTCAAAATTTTCACCTCTCTAAACTTGTTTATAGACCCATTTATACGTTCATCTCATTTTATTAAATGAATCATAATTATAAGAACAAATTATATAAATACTCTCAAGTTTAGGTGTAATTGTAACCAAATTAGAATTTTGATTATAATTACACAAACATCCTCTATTATTAGTTGACTTTCATAAACTCAAACCGTCGATTATCATTTTAATGTAAAATGATTATAATACCCTTATCTAATGGAAATTTGATGAAAATATTAACACTTTAAGGGTAAATAGTCTTTTTATATTTAAAATTACTTTATTTAATCATAAATAGTCACGTCACACCTAAATTTATAAATAATTTATAAAATTAATTATATAAAGTAATTTTTTAATCTCTAAAAAAGAAAGTAATTTTTTAATAAAATCTTTTAAGAAAATTCATATAAAAAACAAACAAAACTTTTTTGTTGGAGATTTGTTGGAGGTATGATTTTTATTTTTTTATGAAATTTTAAATTAACTGATCTCCATTGAAGATTCGGTATGAATCAAATCTACCATGCAAATATGCTCCATCGAAGGAGCAAATTTGATTCATCACCAATAGATATCCTCACTAGCATTTTTTTTTTTAAAAAAATTAATTTATTAAAAAAATTTAGTGATTGATTAATTACTTTTTTTTTTACTTCAAAAGATATTTTTGCCCCTTATAAGGGTATTATAGTAATTTTATATTGAAATAGTAGTCAACAATTTGAGCTTACGGAAATTAACTTAGATAGATGATGTTTGTATAATTATAATCAAAATTTCCATCTAATTATAATTACACCTGAACTTGAGGGGTGGAAATATAACACTCTTATCTTAATTTGGGCCTAACTTGGTCTTGTTGACCCTCATCCAAAATGGGTTTGCTAGCATGCATTTGGGCTTGGACAATTTGAAGGCTTAGTTGCTTGACTCATTTAACACCTACATGGTTGGACAATTGAATAGCCCAGTCCAATGAAGTCGAGTACTCAAAATAAGTAGTTCATATGTATTAGAGGTGGCAATATGGATTACGATATGTCGGGTAGACACGAATTCGTGAAAAATAAATGGGTATGAGTTGGAGTTAAACGAATTCGTGTCGTAATCGTGTCAACCCATCTAACCCGTTTATTAAATGAATCGAATCGGGTTAAGTTAAATAAATTGCGGGTTGATATGATTAAAATTGGGGTTAAATTATAATTTGAACATATTAGAAGGGGTAGACTGTAATTATGCATTTATATATATATGCATAGGTGTGTATATATATATATATATATATATATATACACTTACTTAAACCTAAATCATTTGCAAATTTGTTTTCAATTTTGAAAGCGGCACTCGGCAGACACACACAACCAGAACCAGTCGACCACTGTCCACCGATCCATCATTTTCCGCCTTATTCCGTTCAAAACGACGACACCAACACTGACGTGAAGACACGATGACATTGACGATGAGTCGACGATGCGACGACACCGAGGACGAGCTGATGATGCGGTGACACCGACGACGACACCATCCATCCCACCAAATCACCTATTTCTCCCTCACGGTAACGGTACCACCTTATTCCTCACGGTCATCGGCGGTCACCATTTTCTCCCTTACGGTTGCCACCTTCTTACTCTTGGTCGCCGTCCAGTCACTAACATCTCCCTCATAGTCGTGAGCTTCTCCCTCATAGTCGTGAGCTTCTCCCTCACAGTCGTGAGCTTCTCCCTCTTGGTAGCCGTCCGACCCGGTCACCACCTTGACCAGCTTCATGTGTCCTTCTCTTTCATTTTTTTTTTTTTATGTATTCTGTATTTCGATTCTAGTTTTCAATTTTTTGAAGGAAATATGATTCTATAATATGTATTCTGTAATATGTATTCACTATATTCATGGTTAATTGGTTTTCAGATATGGATATGAGTGTTGACTTTGAAGACGATACCATCAATCTAGAAGACAAGCTTGAAGATGAGCTTGAAGTTGAAAATAAGGATGAAAATGTGAGAAGTTCCCTTTGGAGTTTGGAATCAATGAGAACAAAAGTTTGATGTTGGAGAATGATAATGTTATGTCATTTTAATTTATATGGATTTGCATTAAGTTTGATTTTATTGTGATATTTAAATATGGATGGTATGGAATTTTGTGTTGATTTAATGTACAAGTTTTTATATGTTGAAATGTTGAATTAGGTGTTTAAATGTTTGATTGTAAATTATTTGTTATATTTGTGTTTGTGTTGAGTTTGATTTTGTTGTGGTTTTTAAATGTGGATAATGTGGAATTTTATGTAGTTGATTTAATGTGTAGGTTTTTATGTGTTGAATTAAGTGTTTAAATGTTTGATTGTGAATTATTTATTATATTTGTGTTTAAATTGAGTTTGATTTTGTTGTGGTTTTTAAATGTGAATGGTATGAAATTTTATAGTTGATTTAATATTTTAATGTGTAGGTTTTATAGTTGATTTAATATTTAGTTGAAAGATTATTTATTATATTTGGGTTAAACGAATTAAACGGGTTAAATGAATTAAATGAGTTAAACGGATTAGACAGGTTGAATGGGTTAAACAAATTAAACGAGTTAAACGAGTTAAATGAATCAAACGGGTTAAATGAGTTAAATGAATTAAACGGGTTAAACGAATTAAATGATTTAAATGATTAAACGGGTTAAACGAATTTGTGTTATGTCAGTCGTGTATAAATGAATTCGTGTTGAATCCAAAAATGTCAATCCGTTTCTTAAACGAATTCGTGTCGAATTGATCGAATTCATAAACGAATCGAATCGAATTCAGCTCAACCCGACACGCCAATCTGTTTTGCCACCCCTAATATGTATAAGTTTCTCTTTTTATTTTTATGTCCTTTCATTGGTATTAGTGGTTGACTAAATCTAAATTCGCAATTTAATTTAAGGGAAAACTTTTATTTTAGTCCTTAACATTTGGTAAAATATTACTTTTTTTTACTATTGATATGTTTTAGTTCTTATCACCATTAATGTTTTAGAAATTCATCTAATTGATTTTTCTGACAAGAAAATTAATAGTCAACCCTCACAAAATATGTACAAAGATCAAAATACTCTTAATCATTTTATTTTTATTTTCATTACATTGAAAAATTAAAAAATCAAAATCAAAATAAATTAAAAATAGAAAATACATATCTATAATTCATTTGAGAGATGGACAGTGAAGATGAAAATTATATAAAAACAATAAAAAATTTTCAAAACAAAAACAATTAAATTATCATTATTATTATTTTTTTAAAATGGTAGAGATCTAAAGGATGGGGATGAAGAACAACTTGAAGAACAAGCTGGTTCTTTTTAAAAAAAAAAAAATCAAAGATTTTCATGGTTGACCATTTCAATGATTGATTTGGGTTTTCACGGAAACCTAGCAATCTAGGCTTCTACAGAAACCCAGCGATTTGGGTTTCCATAAACCCCTACCAATTGGTCTTCCATAAACAGTCACACACTCTCTCTTTTTCAACTTTTTATAGATCTCGTCCATCAATCTTGACAGTGGCACCTCACTTTCCTCCAACAGCATCGTTATCGTTCCATTCAACCACCCTTTCCTCTTCTATTGCTGGTCGATTCTCCTAAATCACTCAACCCTACTATCAAACCCACTTCTTTTAAATTGCCCCCATTCAACACCCATTTCATCCTTCGTCATCATCGATGATCTGGTTTTCAAACCCTGATTGTCTAGTTATTTGGTTTTGTCTTCTCTCTATCGTGAGACTCCCTTAAAGGGCTTTACATGTAGGAGACAACAGGAAGAGAGAAACAGGGTTAGGCTACTTACCTTTGAGTTAGTCTTCAAAGGCTAAGTAGACATTGTTGTTGGTTTTGCTAGCTAAAGTAACAGATAAAGAGAGAGAGACAGAAAGAGAGTGTATGTGTGCGCGCACGCTAGGAGCTCCGATTGATAGAGTTGGTTTAGTTTGAATTGGTAGAGATGATTTGGTTTTGGAAAGAGATTTGGAGCTACAACTGGATTGATGTTTTTTGTTTTGTTTTGTTTTATTTTTTATTTCCTTTGCTTCAATGAAGATTTCCCAAATCTTCAGTAAGATCTAGGTTGGACCCCTAAATCTTCTATTTTATTTTTAATCTTTGTTTGTTTGTTTGTTTTTTGTTTGTTTGTTTGTTTGTTTGTTTGTTTGTTTGTTTTTTTTTTTTCCATTTAATGATTGAAGTCTTTTTCCCTCATTCTATTTCTTTTTAATCTTCGTTTTTTTTAAAAACAATTTTTTATTTTTTAATTTTATATTATTTCCATCATTATTTTTAAATTTTTTTCAATCATGATTTTAATTTTAATTTAATTTTTTCTCAATTAAGTTTCTACAATCCATCACAACTTTGATGGATGGTGGAGGTCTAAAGTTTTTTTTTTTTTTTTAAAATTAATTTCAAATAGTTAATGGAACAAAAAGACCAAAATACTCTTTCAATTGTAAAGTTTGATTAATGGTTAACTAATGGAAATACCAATTGGATGAATTTCTAAAATGTTAGGGATGTCCGGAGCTAAAAACGTATTAGTGAGTAAAAATAATAATATTTCAATAAACGTTAGGGACTAAAGTAAAATTTAATCTTAATTTAATTGTACAGATTAAATATCACTTTCATTATGGATTGAAAAGGGGCGGACGGTCTAGAGATATATCTATTTATATGTTTTGTGTTGATTTTCTATTGTTTGTGGGGATAATCCTAGTTTTCCCCCTGTAGTTTCTTGAAATAATTAATTACCCCTTATAGTTTCACGATCCCATTTTATTCCTTATGTTAAGTCTGTTGATGAATAGTTGATTATGACAATAGCATTATGTAAAAAGATCAAACTGCCCCTTAATTTAAAAAAATTTGAAATAGTCTACTTTAATCTCATGCACAACGGCTTGCTTTTAAAAAGGCTTTTCTCAATCTAATACACAAGCAAAAGACATGCACACACGCCTAAAAGAGTCTGTTTCTAATCACAAACAACCATTCTCATTAGAAACTTTTATCAACCAAGAGCCTTTTGTCAAACCATGATTTATCAACCAAAAGCAAAACATTTCTCAAGCAAAAACAACCTATTTCTAATCATAAATAGCGATACCATTCACCTCAAAATTCTATAAAAAATAGTTTACCCAACACACAAATATATCATCCAAAACTATATATCACACATTTCATCCAAACAGCCACACATTCATCCAATCCTTACATAAATTAGAGACAATGCAAAGATATTTTAAAGTGATGCTGCTAGTGAATTTAGTTGTATTTTGTGTAAACATTGCAATGCTTTTCTACTTAATATAAATAAGTAAAAGTTAAAAGCATGATATATATGGAAATGTTGTTATATAAGCAATGTTCCAAGATGATATGACATAAGTAATTCATCAGCAAAATAATAAAGCAAAAGATATGTTCATGATGTTAGCATATTCACTAAGTTTGACTTTGCTATCAAAACATGAACATATTAGCAAGCTGCCAACAAAATGATAATAATAAAGCAAAAACCATGTTCATGATACTAGCATATTCGCTAAGTTTGACTTGCTAGCAAAACATTAACATATTAGTAAGCCATTGATAACAACAAATAGAAGTAGTTTACATAAATAAAAATAGAACCATATAATAACAGCTTATAAAATATACTACTAGTAGTAACACAAACTGTGAGTCAATTGCTTTCATTTGTTTTTTGCTCGAGTAACTTGAGATGGTGGTTGACTATAAACTTGGGGCTGTGGATGCTGTGAAGATGTTACATTATTCTCTTCTTGTCCCTATTGCAAATAAACACAACAAATGAAAGCAATAAGATTATTAAGTAACACTTAAATCAAATTGAAATAAATAATTAAGATATGTAAACATTAAAGCTAACCATGTGTCTTTTTTTATTGCATGTTCTACTATTGTGGCTAGGTTGATGATAACTTTTGTAGAGAACAGAACTTACTCTTGAGTTAAATATGGAGGCAGATATAGGGCTTCTCTCATGTTTCTCTTATCCTTACTTTCTTGGCCTACCGACTCTTCTCTTTATAACAGGAGGTAGCAGTGGTTTCGCATCTATTGGATCCCAAGATACCTGATCTGGAATAAGGTGAATCATGTGGCTATATGTCTTCATGAAGGTATCTTTTGACAAGCTTAGATATATATATTCTTTGATATTGGTTGTGAGACTAGACATCCTATCTAATTGGTTCATAGCAACAACTGTATGTTTACAAGGGACACCACTTATCTGCTACACTCCACACCCACAAATACATTCCTTTAAGTTGATAACATAAGCTGTATTGTCATCTAAAATCTCAAATTCCCTATTCCCAATTTCAATCAATCTAAGGATTTAAGTTTCCTTACTAGCTCTCATCATCTTTGAGTACACAAATGGGGTAATCTCATGCTTCCATCTACTATAATCCTGTTTTCTCTTTTGGAATCTTTACATCACTAGCCTTTTAATGCATTCTAGGAGACTTATGTATGATTTTGCCCTATGTTCACCCAACAAATTGTTAAAGGATTTAGTCAAATTGTTTGTGACATGGTCACATCGAATCCAAATGTCAAAAGCATGCCTATTCCAATGTTTTGGTTCCACAGTGGCCAACAATTGTGCACCATTTGCATATTCTAACCCTATTTCTCTCATTATTTTTTTGTTTAAATTGATGTAGGTCATGACTTTTACTACCTACCCAAAATAGATTTTTGAACTTCTGACTTGAATAGGTTTGCCTAAAGTTGGCATATATATGCCTTGCACAAAATCTATAAAATGAAGTATGAAAATAGTTAGTATGTGACAAATGCCAATCTAACAACAAAACAAATTAAAGATGTAAAAATCTTACCTGTTAGAAGCATAAGGAAAAACTTTTTCAACAACATTAAGAACCCCTTTCTGTCGGTCAATCATGAAGCAAAGTGGATTGCCATTTAGATAATTCAAGAATGCTTTAACATGGTTTAAGAACCACAACCAGCTTGAATTTGTTTCTTTGTCACAAATACACATTGCTAATGGGAAAAGCCCATTATTTGCATCTAAATAGATAGCAGAAAGTAGCACTCCTCCAAACAACCCTTCAAAGTGGCAACCATCAAGGCCTATGAACGATCTACACCCTTTCAAAAAACCTAATTTTTAGGCTTCAAAGTTGAGGAAATACCTCTGAAATGTTGGGTGAGGTTATTGAGTACGAATAAAGGTTGCTGAACTTGGATTACGTCTCCTAACCATTTTTGTGTGAGCTCTAAGGTGCTCAAAGCACTTAACATTATCATTTCCTAGTCTACGCAATGCTCTTTGTTTGGAATTCTATAACCTTTTTTTGTTAACATTCACCCTATATTTCTCTCTCAATAAATAGCAATCACTCCAATCTTAATTTCAGGATTGCTTTTCACAAGTGATTCAACTTGCTAGCAATCCACTTAATTTTTACTTCTGAATTCTTGTATACCCTTTCATACTCATGAATGTCATTGTATGTTCTAATCTTCATAGACCTTTTATCAGGTATTTTTGATGCATGAATCCTCCAAGAACACCCAATTGCATTACACTTAAAAGTTAATCTCGTTTTATCATTTTTTTCTCTATCTAAAGTAATCCCCTATTAAATTGCATATTCTCTTAATGTTTCCCTCAAGTTGTATACATTATCATACACTTGATTGACATAAAATTTTATTTCCCCATCACCATCTTCTTTAAAAGGAGTGCCCCTCGTAAATCTATCCATCTAACCAACTGATTCATCCTCTGAATCACTAAAAAAGCCGGACTTATTACCTAACTCATTTCACTCCAACAACTCTATGATTTCCTTAACATCTTCAACCTTTAGCTTACCACTCCCATACTACGCAACCTCTATACCTATAACACTGTTGCCTTCTACCTTATCAGCCTTTATATCGCTAAAACCCTCTAGATCACTCCATGAGAAAGGTTGGTGGTGATCATCTTCTAAAGGTTGGTAGTTTTCACCAGGTTCAATAGTAGGTCTATAACATGAACTTTTACTGGTGATTGGCTTCCTAGGTTTTCCTTAAACTCAAAGACAATCCTGGTACAATTATGATCTCCAAACATTCAAACACTTTCATTATCTCAACATTAGTAGTGACCTTTAATTTTTCATCACACCAAGGCAACTTCACATAAACCAACCACTCATTGTCATGCACATTTTTATCTCCCTTATATTCATGTTTCATACGATTTATTAAGGTTATCAGACTAACATGATTGACCTCACAATACCTAAGGTCTATGATTTCTTTATGCACATCAACTAGTATCTGAAACAAAGCCAGTCATATTGTGAAATTAAAAATATTTACAATTAGAATTATCCATAAACAATCATTACACATATACTGCTTTATATTAACAATTGTTATAATATTAAGAAATAGATAATCCCAAAATATAGTATATCAAATACATAAAGTAGAAAATTGTAGATAATAAAATCGTAGGATCAAATTAGGAAATGGTCACTCCTAAACAAATTAGGAAATTAAAATTTTATAAAAAAAAAATTGAAAACCAATTTCCTTAAATAAAATAGGAAACAAATTTTCTAAATAAAAATAGTGTGGTCGACCTATGTTAACACCATTCTAGATATTAGAAAATGCAACTAGAACTTATAAATAAGATTCAAATATAATATGGTTAAGAATCCAATTATTACTACTCCACCACAGACATGGGCACCATCCAAGTGAATAACTGACAACCAAATAATATATCCACAACATTGAAATTGACATCATTCCAACAGCAGAGCAAGTCAAATTGATGTAAATTTTTTTTCTCCACAAGTTAAAAAATCCACTTGTAAGATAATTATTTAACATAAAAAAATTGCAGTACTTATTTAAAACAAACTTTAAGATGATACAATTACCTTAATAATCTCAACAAGCTAGTCAACTCTATTGTCTTAGGAATGAGCAGCTGAAATGAAACATGAATTGAATTCATTAATTTAATACAAGCATTATCGACCAAAATATCAATGAACCTCACATCCTGAATTCTTGATAGTAAATATTCATTATAGCTAATACAAATAATGAATCTTGGAAGGTTTATTTATATTGTAATAGAATTCATAAAATAAACTCAAATATCAAGAACTTACCAAATGATTTATTAATCGTGCTACATTCCCCTTATCTACAACATCAATTACCACTTCCTCACTAATCTTAAATAACTGTAGATAAAATAGATAAATACAAAAAATTAAGACAGTGCGAACAATAGCACAGTCCTAAAAACAAGATATTGAAAAAAAATACATGAATTTGTTATATGAAAAATTACTCATTCTAATTAACATTTAGTTCAACCACACATGCAAAACTGTCATAAAACATCTAGCAGCACCTATCCAAAAAAGACCAAAACAACCCAAACTATTGACATATAGCAGTTCATTATATATATAAGTATATATATATATATATATAAGCTTAGGACTTTCTCATATTTCAATAATCAAAAAGAGAGTAAGACCAGAACATACTTGAGTAAAATTTTATTCGAATAGAAGCTGCAATAGAAACTGTGAACCCATGTATAGAAAAAATAGGACAAGGAAACAACACAAATTAATATTAGAAGCAAGACAAGAAAACCCCATATTTGCCATTCATTTGTATATATAAGATAGTTTAGCCACTCATGTAAAGCAATCTTGTTGTTGGTTTGAACAAAGCTAGAGCAAAGTATATATATGAATTGTTGCTAGATGTTTTATATGAACTGTTATATATATGTGCAGTATTAGCAAAACATTAGCAGCCTTTAAATACATTCATCACACATACAAACCACATACATGCAACCTTTAAAAACAATCAACATAATCATCAACAGCCTTCAAACACAATCTGCCGTTATACAAACCACATTTACACTATCAATTGACATTTTCCAACTTCTAATAAAAAAACCCCCAAATTTTTTTCATTGAAACCATCACACAACACTGACAACAAAATCTAACAATATAAACTTCAACCATGCAAACCACACACAAGAAATCAACATTTACCAAAAAAAAAAAAAAAAAAAAAACCTTAAATACCTAACCTTTACTTGAATGCCCACATAGTTTGTCTCAACAATTCCTTTGCACTTGACTTGAAGCACACCAGTATACTCCAAAAAATCAATTTAAGTGATGAAGACACACACATGTAATGAGTTTTAGAAGCTGTAGAAGTTGGCAATGAGTAGTTTAGGTGTTTTTTTTTTTTTTTGGCGCCATGAGAACAGGAACAATAACAAATGACGAAAAAACTGAAATAGGAGAGAAAAAGGGTAAGCCAGGTCTGTTACTGCCATTTTGGAACTATCACCATTCTTTTATTCTCCTGATGGTCCCAATAGGTGCACACGTGTCACTTCTCTCCACATTTATGAATTTCATTATTTTTTAACTCATTTCAAATTAAATTGATGGTTTTACCCTTTTATCTTCATATTTGTTTACATTCATTTGAATATAAATTTTCTACGTTTTAGAGTATTAAAAATTTGTTTGGAACGTGACACTTTTTCCTTTCAACTTTCTTAATATGTTTGTGTAAAATTTAGGTGATAAGTTTTAAGATTTGTTTTCCTTATTTTAGGTTGCAAACAAATCGATGGAGTATTTTGAGAGATGATGATTGCGATATGTTTGTTAGTAGAGTAGGGATTCTCTACCATCATTTTTTTGTTAATATGTTAATAATCTAATGATATATTAGCATTTTAAAACTTGAATGATCAAGATTGATAGATTTTTTCTCTTTCATACATCACTCAAACTTAAATTGTTCTCATAAAAAGATTAACACTATATGGTTGTCATTATTTCTAGTAGACTTTTTAATCATAATTATGTGTATATTTTAACCTAAAATTGTTGCAACTTTTAACAATGTGAATGGGATATTTATAATTTCCCCTCCAATGTTTGATCCTAATTTGAGACGCCTTCCCCTAGTTTCATAAGTAGCAATTAGGCCCCCTATCGTGAGTTTTTTCATTGAAAATTGACCGGAATAGTAAATGACTATTTTGCCCCTAATTTAAATTTAATTAAAATAAAATAAAAAATAAAAATAAATTTAATTAAAATAAAATTAAAAAATAAAAATAAATTTAATTAAAATAAAATTAAAAAATGAAAATTATTAAATAAAATTATAAAAGAATATATCTACCATCCATCTTAAAGGTGGACGCTGGGAATTAATTTAAAAATAAAATTTAATATTTATATTTGTTTAAACAATTAATTTTTAAAATTTTATTAAAAATAAAGATAATAAATCTTTACTGGACATCTTTAAGAAGGATGGTGAAGATAAAAACATTAAAAAAAAAATTGAAAGAAAAAAAAAAAAATTGTTAAGAAAAGAGAAATTAAAAAAAAAATCTAATTAAAGATTTGGGCTATAGATCTTCAAGTTGAAGATCTTCAACTTGAAGATTTGAGTTCATGACCGATCTTCAAAATATTAAATTAAAAAAAATTCACTGTCGAACATCACCACACACCAAAACCCATCCAAATCTCAATCCAAACTTCAATCCACCATTCTAAATTTCTAATTGATGATCGATTTACCATCCTCAATCCAGAACTTCACCACACACCACCCTAGAACCCAACACCAGCTAACAACACAACCTCCAACTGAAACCATTGAAACCCACTAACACCAACCAATACCACCATTGAAACCCAAAACAAATCACCAAAACCTGTTAACACCAACCAATACTACCAACACAACCTTTAACCTAAATCACCAAAATCTAGGTTTGATTTGAATCTAGATTTTTGGGTTTGATTTGAACATCAAACCCAGAAATCTGTGTTCAAGAACATGATGTAGAAGAGAAAAAGAAGAAGAAGAGATGAAGAAGAATCCACCCATGGACGACGACCAAATAAAGAAAGAGAGAATTGGTAGAGAGATAGAGCAGATGAAGAGAGAGAGAGTGTTTTTTTTTTTTTTTAAATTTTTTATATTAGATTAATTTTAATTTGATCCCCACTGTCCATCTAGTCAGTAGAGATCTACCATTTTTTTAAAAGAAATAAATTTTTAATTTTTTTTTGGTTTTTATATTATTTTTTATTAATTTATATTAATTTATCATCTCCATTTACCATTTTACCCATCCACCCTTAACTTCAATGGATGGAATTCGTATTGGCAGAGAGTTAATTCTCTATTTAATTAAACTTTGGGGAGGTAAATTGCTAATTATGAAACTAGGGGAGTACTTTCAGATTAGAATCAAATGTTGGAGTGCAAATTATAAATGTCCCACATAGAATTTGTAAGCAACATGGAATAACAAATTACAAAAATGAAACATAAAACATGGAATAACAAATTTGAAAATAGAAAAAATATCATAAAACTAAGGGTGCATTGGATACATTTTTAAGATGATGTTTTTGAAAAGTATTTTCAAAAATGAAAAACAAGTTCTGAAAATGACGTTTTCAAAAATGATAATATGTTTGGTAGTATTTTTGAAAATTCATTTTGAAAACAAAAAAAAAGTAAGTTTTTCTTTATATGTTGGGGATCATTTTTAAAATGGTCTTTTTGAAAACTATTTTAAAAAATGAAAAATATATTTTAAAAATGATGTTTTTAAAAATATAATGTATTTGGTAGGATTTCTTAAAAATTAATTTTAAAAATAGAAAATGATATTAATGTGTTTGATATTATTGATGAAAATGAATAAAGTAGTTGTTTGGAGGGAATAATAATGATTGTTTTTGAAAACATGTTTTGAAAATGGTAAAAAACATATAAAAAAAAAAAATTGTTTTTCACTTTTTAATTATCATTTTCAAAAATGTACTTTCCATTTTCAAAAACATATTTTACAAAATGGTCTGCCAAACACTTCTCATCAACTTTTTATTTTTGAAAATAAAAAACATTTTATAAAACGAATCCAAACACACTTTTGAAAACTTGTTTTTTATTTCCAAGAACATGTTTTTGGAAATAGGCTATCAAACACATTTTCGTTTATGTTTTTTTGTATACAAAAACGGAAAATCATTTTTGAAAATGAAACCAAACACCACCTAAGGTTTTCACTATTGTTATTGTTACTATATATACAAAATAGTCAAGAGATAATTATCATTTTTTATCCAAATATATATATTTTATTTTTGAAATTTCGACTTAAATTATTCTAGCCATTATATTATTTTACGAAAGGGGTCATTGTATTAAAGAGCATAGGTATGCTTCGTGCTGATTTTGATAATTTTTGTTGTTGGGGTGGACTTATAAATTCAGCGTAATTCATTTTTGTGTTCATCGTCTTGTCGTACAATGGATCCATTTATCCAATTAGGTGTTATTGCTTCACAATCAATGATAAGGCACTAGCTTCACGTCCTACGACAGCAGCTGCAAAGCACATGGGACACAACTATGCTGTCTTTGGATTTGCATTTCATGGCCCCTTTTGGTGCTAGATGTGTAAAATTACAACACTAGAGCTTCTTTCAAACCGTAGGCTTGAGGTGCTCAAGCATGTCCGAACTTCTGAAGTTGATATGGGCATAAGGGAGCTGTACAATTTATGGTCTAATAATGACTCTCGCCCCGTGCTTGTTGAACTTTAAAGCTATTAGAGTTTTGTATCTTAAGAGCTTATAATTTTTAAATGTTTAGAATAAATAAAAAATAAAAAATGCTCATTTTATTCAATTTATATAAATTTATGAAATGTTGCTTTATGCAAATATCATGTAATATTCATGTTATGCATATTTTTCGGACTCAGTAATTGGGCTGGTAAAAGTCCAATTTAGACCAATTTAAGACCCGATAAGAAGACCCAATGAGGTCAGTGTAGTCAAAGCCCATCAGATGAGGCCCAGTATTGACTCAAAGGCCATCGAGATTTCCAGCTGGCATCAACAGACCCATAAGTGTAGTCAGGTCGCAGCTCGCCGCCCGCGCAGCTCGTCTCTCAGCGAGCTCGAGATTGGGATCACCATGACACGTCAGCTCGCTCAGACACGTGATAAGCATCATATCTTCCAGAGCAGGCAGTTACCAAGTTCAAACGTGATTCTCTCTCCAAATATGGCAATTGTCCAATCAAACCATGATTCCCTCGACAGATATGGAGATCAATTCAAATTCAAAATCAAGTCAACATTATCTTGAGATAAATATAGTAATTTCCTAATATTATCTAAAAATATTAGGAAGCATAATTAATTTATAATTCTTTTCCTTATGTTTCCCAATTGTTTAGGGAATGTAATTAATTCAGGATTCTCTTCCTGATTTGGCTACAATCAGAATTGTAACATTTCTTTCCCTATAAATAGGGATCGAGATCATTGTAACAGACAGACAATATTCAATAATATACTGTCACTCTGCAGAATTAAAGAGACAGACAGTCGTGGACGTAGGCCAATTATTGCCGAACCACGTAAAAGCTCCGTGTTCCTCGTTTGATCCTCTGTTTCTGTCTTTATCTTTCCTTGGTATTTGTGCTTTCTCACATTAATTGCAGGTATTGGGCATTGATTACTCGTCGACTGAATTCCAACGTCGACATTTTGGCGCTAGAAGGAGGGCCCCAGACTGCAATCTTTTTCGTCTCAGTTCATCAACTTCTGACGATATGGCAAAGACTAGATCAAACAGGTTCCTTGGAGATGATGACCAGGCAGAAAGTCACATGAACCAATCTCAGCAGAACTTACAGCCTGGGCAAGATGCAACCACGCATGCAGCAGGCCCGTCCCAAGGACAGATACTCGGGGCTGCGCCAGGCATCCCTCCTCTGCCTCACCGTCAAATGGTTCCAGTCGCCCAGATGGCCGAAGGACAGAATGCGTTGTTGCAGAGACAAGAAGCTTTGGAGGACACGGTTAGACAGCTCACACAAGCCGTCAACATGTTGGTGCAGGCCCAGGCTCAGAACGTGACTAGGGTGGAAGTTCAGGCACCACAGGGAGTGCCCCAGCCTCCTGAAACAGCGCGAGGACCTGAAAGGTTAGCAAGGGAAGTCCCGCGACCTGCAGACTCAGCTCGCTCATCTAATGCGCGTTCGAGGGCCGGAAGACACCCTGTTCAAAGGGAGGTCGCACGTCCTGACAGCCTGGTAGCAAGACTGAGCCAGGATGGAAACAGGCGGATAGAAGTTGGCCAAGGCAGAGTCCGAGCCGTAGCTCGTTATGACAATGAAGTGGATGGGCAGCAGGTAAGGTCCCGTCATCATGAGGACCAATTCGAGGAAGACGAAAGGTATGACCCTGAACATCCGGCTCCAAGTCATGATCACAGGAGGAGATATGAACTCCAAGACCCCCAAGTAGAGGAGCTCCTTCGAAGGGTCCGGCAGTTGGAAGCGCGACCTGGAGTTCTGGAACAGCGTGGGCTCTACGGAGATAGGACCCCATTCACAAGGGAGATTGAGACACAACCTCTCCCTCCAAGGTTCAAGATGCCAACCATTCAGCAGTACAATGGGGATAGTGACCCATTTGACCATCTAGACGCATTCAACGTTCAGATGGACCTGCAGACAAGAAGTCCGATGGTGAAGTGCCGAGTATTCCCCGCTACATTGGGGGATATTCCGAGGACGTGGTTCAAGAATCTCCCAGCTCGCAGCATAGGAAGTTGGGAGCAATGCCAACAGAAGTTCGTTGGTCAATACAGGGCACTGAGAAGGCAGCTCGCTCCATCTTGCCACCTAGCTACGATTTTTCAGCGTCAGGGTGAATCACTGAAAGAATATATCACCAGGTTTAGACGCGAGGTCGCAAATGTTGAACATCCATAAGATGAGAGCATACTGACAGCGATCTCAGCTGGGCTGCGCAAGGATGGAAAGTTATACGAGAGTATTTACAAGACCCCAGTGAAGGATCTGGGAGAATTCTACGAGCGAGCTGCGAAAGAGATCAGATGGGAAGAAACCTTCGGCCCGAAAAAGCAGAATCAGAAGAATGAAGCGGGCAGTTCCAGCCAGCCAAAGAGGAGAAACAATGGCAGGAACGAAGAAGGAAGGAATAACGGCTCAAGTAATCAGATCGCCAAAAGAGCGAGGAGAGAGCCAAGATATGAACGACCTCAGCGTTGGGGTCGCCAGGAAGAATACAGCGTCCTGACGACATCACCGGACAAGATTTATGCTGCAGAGCGGAATAAGGAGGACTTCGGGAGACCCAATCCTATAAGGGCTCCCATTCAACAAAGAGATCAGAACAAGTTCTGTGCCTATCATAATGAGGTTGGGCACAGTACCTCAGATTGCTGGGCATTGAAGAACGCCATTGAGAAATTGATCAGGCGAGGTCGCCTGGGAGAATATGTGGCAAGACCTGCTGACCAGCGACCTCACCAACAACGACCTCAACAGCAACAGCCAACACACCATCAACAGCCTCAACGAGCTTCCGAACCAGACCACGAGCCGGCGGTAAGGACCATTTTTACCATTTATGGTGGCCCTCATATCGCAGGTAATTCCAACAGATCGCATGAGAGGCGAATCATTCCTTTCAACTCTATGGATCCGAAGGACCTGCGAAAAGGGCAAAACCGACCTCGGACGAGATTGTGTTTACGGACGAAGATGCTAGAGGAATAGTCTGGCCTCATAACGACGCGCTTGTTGTACGAGCTAAAATTAGCAATGCGGAAGTTAGGCGCATTATGATCGATACCGGGAGCTCGGTGAACGTGATGTATAGGAGTTGTTTCGACCAAATGGGGCTGCGAGAAGAGCAAATGAGACCATCCCCGGAGCCTTTATTTGGATTCACTGGAGATGCTGTGGTACCAGTGGGGCAGATTAAGTTGCCATTGACTTTGGGAGAGGCAGGTCGTCAGGCAACAACCTTGACAGACTTCTTGATAATCAACTGCCCATCAGCGTATAATGTGGTCCTCGGAAGACCTGCTATGAACGAGTTGGACATGGTTACGTCGACCAGAACTCTGACAGTGAAGTTCCCAACTCCTAATGGCATCGGATGTGTTCGAGGAGAACAGCACCTAGCTCGTCGTTGCTATGAAGATGCTGTGAAGATGGGTGTAAAAGGAAAGAAAGTGAACGTGGTCTCAAGAGGCGAGCCACGAGCTATGACCGAGAAAGGAGTTAGTCACGACCTGGACCCTCGCGAGGTAGATGCAGACCAAGCTACCGGTCCAATTGAGGAGTTAGAAGATGTACCAGTCAGCGAGGTAGATCCTGAGCGATGCTTGAAGCTGGGAAGGGGATTAACTCCGGAGCTGAGAATCCAGCTCGCTGACTTCCTGAAGGCGAACTTGGACGTGTTTGCATGGAATCATGAGGACATGGTGGGAATAGATCCAGAAGTGATGTCTCACAGGCTGAATATTGATCCTCATTTCAAGCCAGTTCGTCAGAAAAGAAGAGCAATGACAGGGGAACGATACCTAGCACTAAAAGAAGAGGTAGACAAGCTTCTGGTTAACAAGTTCATCAGAGAAGCCTACTACCCGACCTGGGTTGCCAATCCTGTACTAGTAAAAAAGAAGAACGGGAAGTGGAGAACTTGCATCGACTTCACCGACCTAAACAAAGCATGCCCCAAAGACAGTTTTCCCCTGCCAAGGATAGATCAGCTCGTGGATGCTACAGCTGGCCACGAGCTCCTGAGCTTCATGGATGCATATTCGGGATATAACCAGATCCCAATGAAGCCCGAAGACGAAGAGCACACCTCGTTCATAACTGATCGGGGGTTATACTGCTACAAGGTGATGCCCTTCGGTTTAAAGAATGCTGGAGCGACCTATCAACGCTTGGTGAACATGATCTTCAAAGAACAGATTGGAAAGACCATGGAGGTCTATGTTGACGACATGTTGGTGAAATCCAGGCAGATCGGTAACCATGTTAGCGACCTGAGAGAGATGTTTCAAATTCTGAGGAGTTACCAGATGAAGTTAAATCCGCTCAAATGTGCATTTGGAGTAGCTTCAGGGAAGTTCCTGGGCTTCATGGTCAATAGTAGGGGAATTGAAGCAAACCCCGAGAAGATCAAAGCACTGATTGACATGAGGTCGCCTACCAGGGTAAAGGACGTACAGAGCCTCAATGGCCAGGTCGCAGCATTGAGTAGGTTCATTTCAAAGCAACAGACAAGTGTGTCCCTTTCTTTGACATTCTGAAGAAAGCAAAGAGCTTCGAGTGGACTGAACAATGTGAAGTAGCCTTCCAGCAGTTGAAGGAGTATATGGGACGAGCTCCACTTCTTTCCAAGCCCAGAGAAGAAGAAAAGCTGATCTTATACTTGGGAGTGTCGGAGCAGGCTCTGAGTGCCGCCCTGGTGAGGGAAGAAGAAAAGACGCAGCTTCCGGTCTATTATGTGAGCAAACGGTTACAGGATGCTGAAACCAGATATTCGCAGATGGAGAAACTGGCTTACTGCCTGGTGATTGCGTCGAGGAAGCTGCGACCTTATTTTCAAGCTCATACCATCGAAGTCCTCACCAAGTATCCGTTGAAGCAAGTCTTGCAGAAAGCAGACACCTCAGGTCGTTTGTTGAAATGGGCAGTGGAGCTCGCACAGTTCGACATCCAATTCAAGCCAAGGACGGCTATCAAAGCCCAAGCTCTAGCGGACTTCATTGCGGAGTTTACAGGATCTGTAGATAACGAGGCTGAGTCTTCTGAAGGTCCGGCTTGGGAGCTATATGTTGATGGATCAGCCAGCGAACAGAAGGCTGGAGCTGGAATTCTACTAATTAGTCCTGAAGGCCACAAAATCCTTTGTGCCCTAAGGTTTGGCTTTCAAGCAACAAACAACGAGGCTGAGTATGAAGCCTTGCTCGCAGGTCTACGTCTGGCTAAGGAGATGCGAGCTGAACGCTTGAAGATCTTTAGTGACTCACAGCTCGTTGTCGGCCACGTATTGGGAGAATATCAAGCCAGGGGACCAAAAATGGCCCTCTACCTCCAGAAAGTTCACGAGCTGCTAGGTGCATTCCACAAGTACGAAATGAAACAGATCCCGCGAGCTCAGAACTCGCATGCTGATGCACTAGCTCGCCTCGCGACTACACGAGACACAGATTTCCTTGGGGCAATCCCAGTTGAGTTTCTACCAGCTCCAAGTACAGAGGAAAAGAATGTGACAATGGCCATCATTGTGCAACCTGACTCCTGGATGAGCTCGATACTCAGCTATTTACAGGATGGAAAGCTACCTCGTGACAAGCTGGAGGCTCGGCGTCTTCGAGCTAGAGCAGCCAGGTATTGCATCTATGACGACGCGCTGTACAAGAAAGGGTTCTCAGCTCCACTGCTAAGATGCATTGATGGCCCTGAATATGAAACAGTACTAAGGCAAATACATGAAGGCCATTGCGGGAACCACGCTGGGGGGCTATCTCTAGCTCAAAAAGCACTTCGGCAAGGCTTCTACTGGCCCACCATGAGGCAGGACGCCATCAATTTAGTAAAGAAATGCGACAAGTGTCAGAGATTTGCTCATATTCCGCGAGCTCCACCTGCTTACCTCCAACAGATGGTGAGCCCATGGCCCTTTGCTATCTGGGGGATGGATCTGATTGGACCTCTACCAATGGCTCGGGGAAGATGCAAACATGCGGTGGTCGCGGTAGATTACTTCACCAAGTGGGCGGAAGCAAAGGAGCTAGCTGAAATCTCCACAACAAAGATTGAGAAGTTTGTATGGAGCAGCATTATTTGCAGATTCGGAGTCCCACAGCAGATTATAACCGATAACGGGACCCAGTTCGCTAGTGACCAGTTTCTCAGGTTCTGCAACGACCTCAAAATCGTTAAGAGCTTCTCAGCAGTGGATCATCCACAAGCCAATGGCCAAGTTGAAGCAGTGAATAAGATCATCAAGCAGACCCTGAAGATGAAACTGGAAGCAAAGAAAGGAGCATGGGTAGATGAGCTTCAAAAAGTATTATGGTCCTACAGAACCACAGCTCGCAGCTCCACTGGCGAGACTCCATTTTCAATGGTATATGGATCGGAGGCTATGATCCCGGCTGAGTTTGAAGTCACCTCGCAAAGAAGAGCGACCTTCAATCCAAATGACAATGATCAGCTACTTGCAACAAACCTGGACCTGCTTGAAGAACACAGGGAAACGGCCAGGCTAAGGGTAGCTGTTTATCAGCAAAGAATAGCGAGGTACTACAATAAGAATGCTCGGGTTCGCCGATTCAATGAGGGAGACTTAGTCCTACGCCTCATTCTACCAGGAGCCCGCAAGCCAAGTGATGGATCCTTAGGCCCTAACTGGGAAGGACCATATGTTGTCAAAACAGCCTTGGGAAATGGAGCTTATCGCTTAGCTAATGTAAATGGGGCAGAAGTCCCCAGAGCTTGGAATGCCGAGCATCTCCGCCCTTATTATCAATAAGTTTTTCATTATTTGTAATATGGATTAATTATAAATGATAGCTCCATTCTTCCCCTGTTTTTGATTCAACTTTCCTCACCAGGCTAACGGGCTCCGAACTCAATAGTTCAAAGAACAAATGAATGAGCCTAAAAAGCCGGTGAGGTGACGACCCCTGCATAGCTCGCTACAAATGAAAGAGCCTAAAAAGCAAGTGACTAAGTGTCCTTGCATAGCTCGCCTAATGAGCCTAAAAAGCAGGTGAGGTGACGACCTCTGCATAGCTCGCTACAAATGAAAGAGCCTAAAAACAAGTGACTAAGTGTCCTTGCATAGCTCGCCTAATGAGCCTAAAAAGCAGGTGAGGTGACGACCCCTGCATAGCTCGCTACAAATGAAAGAGCCTAAAAAGCAAGTGACTAAGTGTCCTTGCATAGCTCGCCTAATGAGCCTAAAAAGCAGGTGAGGTGACGACCCCTGCATAGCTCGCTACAAATGAAAGAGCCTAAAAAGCAAGTGACTAAGTGTCCTTGCATAGCTCGCCTAATGAGCCTAAAAAGCAGGTGAGGTGACGACCCCTGCATAGCTCGCTACAAATGAAAGAGCCTAAAAAGCAAGTGACTAAGTGTCCTTGCATAGCTCGCCTAATGAGCCTAAAAAGCAGGTGAGGTGACGACCCCTGCATAGCTCGCTACAAATGAAAGAGCCTAAAAAGTAAAGTGACTAAGTGTCCTTGCATAGCTCGCCTAATGAGCCTAAAAAGCAGGTGAGGTGACGACCCCTGCATAGCTCGCTACAAATGAAAGAGCCTAAAAAGCAAAGTGACTAGGTGTTCTTGCATAGCTCGTCAAAATTTTAACGTTTCAATTATTGTTACTTACCAAATTTTATTAATTGTTGGATTAGGCAATTACTTTGATTTAAAGCTCGTTGACAATCAGCTTGCAAGGAATATGGTAACTCTAAAGATGAAAGGCATGAAATATGTTATGCGCAGAAAATTAAATACATTCAAACACAAGAAGAGTAATGAAAGAAATTTCATTAAAAATGAGAACTGGCTACAAGTATAAAGCTGAAGAAATAGAAGTAAAAAAAGAAAAAACAAAATTTTCAGTCTCGAGCTGAAGGGCCTGGATCAGTTGAAGGTGCTTTGCGCGGAGAAGCAATGGGCTCAGCCTGGGAGGACGTACCAGGAGCATGCTCTGAAGGGATTGGACCAGCCGAGGACAAGTTGGCTTGTGATTTAAAATCTTCAATAATTTCAAGACCTATATCCCCAAAGATAGAAAAATCCATTTCTGGGTAGGACGTCCACAATGTGAAGAGAAAATCACGACCTGTTCTTTCCTCAGCCTCGTCCTTTGCATCTGCAACCCGCACTTCCAGTTCTTGAGCTGCTTGCTCTCTAAAGATCGACAGCTCTTCAAAGGCATTATCAGCGAGACGATTGACGACCTCAGCCTCTTTCTTCATGTCTTCAATACGTTGCTCCGCAGCATCAGCTCGCTGAATGGCCTCCCCACCTGTTGCCTAAGCACCTCAGCTCGATGCTCAGCCTCCTCGGCACGCTTAGCCACGGTTGCAGCCTCCTCAGCCCGTTTGGTTGCAGCCTCCTCAGCACTCTTAGCTGCAGCTCCCATTTCATCAGCTCGTTTTTTGGCTTCCCCAGCCTGTTTTTCAGCAGCTTCAGCCCGCGCCAAGGCAGTTTCAACTTGGCGATGAAGCACTTCGACCTTTTCTTCTGCAGCTGAAGCCCTCTGCTCGTCCAATTCAGCTCGCTGCTCGGACTGCCTCAGGTCCTCTTTCACCTTGAGAAGCTCGTCTCTTAGCATGATATGCTCGTGTTCCATCTTCTTTAGAGCTTCCTCAAAGGCTTGACTTGCAGCGTTCGCCTTAGCGATCTGAGCTTCCTGACCTTCCATTCTGCC
Source organism: Litchi chinensis (assembly GCA_019925255.1). Lineage (NCBI taxonomy): Eukaryota > Viridiplantae > Streptophyta > Magnoliopsida > Sapindales > Sapindaceae > Litchi > Litchi chinensis. The sequence continues at coordinate 12,672,185 of CM034468.1, forward strand.
CGAAGCTAAGTTAGCTAAATCCTCAGTAGCCGCCTCCAGGTCGAATTCCAGCTTCCTCATCTCATCCTTGGTAGCCTTTGTCTCCCTTTTTCGCTTCATTGCAGCAAGGGCACCCTGGAAATTATGAACGGATTAAAATCTAGTTAAGTAAGGGAATCAACAGATGAGGAAAAATAACTTACCAGCATGCAATGGCGAGCCGCGAACTCATCTAGGTCCTCGCCCTTAAGACACCTATTTTCCAAGACATTCGCGTGATTGAGCATAATTGTTGCCCAGTTGTCAAGGAAGGCATTTAAATATCTTCCTCCAGGACCCAGCTCGATGTCTGATCTGGTTGGGGAAGGAGTTCTCTCGCGCTCCGGGATATCGCGTGCATCATCATAAGAACCACCTCGTCGCGATACAACGGTACGCTTAGTCGCATGTCTGCTGGGGCCAGCTCGGGTTGACTGGGGAGCAACCTTAGAAGGAGCATCACCTTTCCCAGGCTGCGAACTGGAAGTAGGAGGTGACTGAAGATTTGCAAACACGTTTGAGAGAGGCACCTCGTTAGGAGCAACAGTTGAGGAAGCAGTGGCTTTAGCAGCATCATGCACCTCGCTGGGAGCGGCGGTCGCAGGGACAGTAGCTTCAGCGACAACAGGCGCTTCGTTGGATGCAGCAAATGCAGGAGCCTGGTCCTGGGCAGATAGTTTAGAGCGTTTTGAGGGTGCTGCTGGAGTGGCCAAGTCTTCGGCAGGCCGTTTTGTTGAAGGAGTCGAGGAAGCTTTAGATACAGAGGGACTTGCAGGAGGAGATTTCATGAGTATAAGTTTCCTCCTGTTGGCTGGGAGTTTCGTAGAAGAAGGAGCAGGGGCTGGAGCACGAGCTGGGGATGGCAGTGAAGCCCCTGGAGTAGATGTGTGATGTGGAGAAGATGATGGGTCAGCCTGTGCAGTAGAAGCCGCAGGGACTGGGTCTGAACCTGTCCGAACTGGAGCAGGAACTGTAGAAGAACCTTTTTTAGACGCACCCTTTGAAGGAGTGCGAGTTGAAGACGGCTTCGCCTTCTTTGGTGTGCGAGCTGAAGAAGATCTCGCTTTAGACGAGGTGCGAGCAGGAGCACCTCGAGATGAAGTCTTCCGAGGTGGAGAAGGCGAGCGAATGTTATCCGAGCGAATGACATCCTCTGATGATGAAGAGACTGCTGGCGGAGGTCGGGAAGTAGACGCATCCTGAACAGAAACCTCAAAAACAGAAGGAAGTCTAGGCCTGTCACTCATCTTGCCTATATCTTCCCCAGCTCGCAGAAGATGGGAGTCCGTAAGAGGAGCAAGCTTGTAAGCTCTAAGGATAGCATCGTCGAATCTGCTGCTGATGCCCGCGTCGTTCGATTTGGCGAGCTTGTCAAGAGCTCGTTCCTCCCCGCTGTTAAGAGGAGACTCGTCCATCTTCAGCACTGCACAACAAATGGTCAAAAAATGATAAGTAATGAAGATACAAGACAAAGTCAGCTCGCTTAAATTTTCTTATGAGTACCTGGTTTTAGGACGAAGCTGAAGTTTCGGAGATCTGCAAGAGATGGGCACGAGATATAAAACCAACTCGTCTTGTACGGCCCAACGTTGGATTTGCCTTTCGCTTCTCCTTTGGGCAAAAGGTCTTTGTATTGCGACTGGCGAGCTGTGAGATAATAGATGCCATCCGGTTTCTCTCCATCTCCCGCAGACACGGCCTTGAAGGAGTAAAACTGCTGAATAATCCTTGGTGTAGGGGCATGAAGGCCATTCCTGAAGAAGGCTACAGCCAGCGAGATCAACTGCGTATAAGAGTTGGGAGTCAGTTGAAATGGTGCGAGCTTGACTTTGTTGAGAAACTCGACCAAGAACGGTGGAACAGGGAACCGTAACCCCTGCTCGAAATGCTGGGTGCTGACAGCGATGAATCCCCTGGGTGGATAGCATGCATGATTGTTTGAGTCAGGCAGCAGTATACGGCAACCGAAGGGAATATGGAATTGCTTGACAAGTCCTTCCACCTCAGGACGTTTTAGCGATGTGGGATGACGAGCGAATGCTTCACGAGCCTCTCTTCCCTGAATAGCATGAGTTCGGGCTTTGTCATGCTCGCGAGCTTCATTGCTTGGAATCATCCCCTTGCGAGTTCCACTTGAAGACATCTAAAAATAAATAAATAAATACATATATATCATTGCGGAAACAACAATGGTGATGGAGCAAGATGAACCCAAAACAAAAAAGTTTTGAAGAAAAAGAAGCCTCACCTTGAACTGTTGACGAGATAAAAAACGGGGAGAAAGGCTGATGATTTCGAGAAATGATTGTGGGTCCTGGTTGCTTGAAGGCTTGAAACGCTTGTTTGCTATGGAAGAAAGTGACAGATGAAAGAAGAAAATGGAAAGGGGCCAATGACTTATATAGACAAGCAAGCGTGAGTCCCAACCGTTAGATCCTTGGAAAGTGTAACCGTCATAGATCTGACGGTGCAGCGCAGAATGGGGCTTTGGAAATCATGCAGCCGTCAGTTGAAGGACGTGCGCATTAAATGTACGTGTAAAGGACGTGCAGACGTCGTTTCAGTTACCACCTGCATGATCGCCACGTGTCGCAACTGAAAAGGTGGAATTTGAAAGTGCACAAAGGCGGTTACAAAAGTAAGCGTGACAAGGAAGCCAACTTTTACCAGCAATTCAAGCTCCCAGCTCGCTAAAGCAAACTGAGAAGCTGGGGGGCTAATGTTATGCATATTTTTCGGACTCAGTAATTGGGCTGGTAAAAGTCCAATTTAGGCCCATTTAAGACCCGATAAGAAGACCCAATGAGGTCAGTGTAGTCAAAGCCCATCAGATGAGGCCCAGTATTGACTCAAAGGCCATCGAGATTTCCAGCTGGCATCAACAGACCCATAAGTGTAGTCAGGTCGCAGCTCGCCGCCCGCGCAGCTCGTCTTTCAGCGAGCTCGAGATTGGGATCACCATGACACGTCAGCTCGCTCAGACACGTGATAAGCATCATATCTTCCAGAGCAGGCAGTTACCAAGTTCAAACGTGATTCTCTCTCCAAATATGGCAATTGTCCAATCAAACCATGATTCCCTCGACAGATATGGAGATCAATTCAAATTCAAAATCAAGTCAACATTATCTTGAGATAAATATAGTAATTTCCTAATATTATCTAAAAATATTAGGAAGCATAATTAATTTATAATTCTTTTCCTTATTTTTCCCAATTGTTTAGGGAATGTAATTAATTCAGGATTCTCTTCCTGATTTGGCTACAATCAGAATTGTAACATTTCTTTCCCTATAAATAGGGATCGAGATCATTGTAACAGACAGACAATATTCAATAATATACTGTCACTCTGCAGAATTAAAGAGACAGACAGTCGTGGACGTAGGCCAATTATTGCCGAACCACGTAAAAGCTCCGTGTTCCTCGTTTGATCCTCTGTTTCTGTCTTTGTCTTTCCTTGGTATTTGTGCTTTCTCACATTGATTGCAAGTATTGGGCATTGATTACTCGTCAACTGAATTCCAACGTCGACAATTCATGATTATTTATTGTTGAAGTCCGGAAACGGTTGACTGAAAGATTCAAAGGCTCAGACTGCGAACGTGGTAATAAATGATATATATGTAATAAATATGGTTTAAGGTTGGTGTATCGCAATAAAAGTGGAGTTAAATACTGGTTATGGTAGATGAGTAGTCATGGAACAATTAATAAAGAAAGAAGGGGGAAAGGAGAATGCAAAAATAAGGATTTTTATGTTGTGCGGCGAGTGTGCCTACGTCCACGGGTTACTTTGAGTTAATTCCGATAGAGTAACAGTACTACTAGTGTTCTTAAATTGTTGTTACAGTAAAAATATCCCTTATTTATAGAGAGGGAGAGATTCAATTGAGTATTACACACATTACAAATCATGATTATTTTCAACTAATTTTGACATAAGCCATACTGCATTTATTGTGATAGCAATGATTATTCTTTTTATGTACACACCTGCATCAAATGCATCGGATAAAGTCTTTTCTTCATTAAATGCTCATTGGGAACTGTTGAGATGGTGCCGGCGTAGAATCGAGGAATTAGGTAGGTCTGATGTCTTGCTGAACAAGGTATCGCTTGGTGCGAGCTCCCCGATCTGACGAACTATTCGAGTTGAAGAGCTGCTACGATTGGTTTTGTCATATACATAGCCTGACAGCGTGCTAAGACAAATTTTCTACGGCGCGAGCTCGACGAGCTTGTCTCAGCGACCTAAAGGTTGGACTTCCTGGTATTGTACTTGCCTCTTTAGGCCTTTAGCGACCCATTTACTCATGTCAAGAAAACATGCATAATATTTATGTAGTCTAAAACTGTCGACGTTTGAATTTGGTCGATCGAAGTCCTTAACCCAATACTTGTAATTAAAGAGAAACAAAGCAAAAACAAGAAAAAAGGAAGAGGAAGAACAGAGATTACAAAGGGATTTTTATGTGATTCGGCCGGAACGATGCCTACGTCCATGACTATGTTCTCTGGATTGGACAGAGTTATAATATACTATTGCTTATTATTCATGTGGTTATAATGAAATTTCAGTCTCTATTTATAGTGTGAGGCATTATAATTTGAATACAATTAAAATAGGAAAGAATCTCACATTGATTACACTTTCAAAATCAGTTTCCACCATATCAGGGATAGATTCCACCGACATAAGAGTTTGAATTTATTTTCAATTATGGTATTTGACTCTTCCTCAATTTGGGCTGTTGCCTTTTTAGAAGATTCCATCAACTAGCACTTCGAGCTACGAGCTGGAGGTTGCATTGGATGACCTCGAGCTAAGTATAAGGCAGTCTTGACCATAGCTGAATAACGACATGAGAATAGTAGTGGCAAACTGAGAGCTCATTCCTACGAGCTGGGTGTTGACGAACTGAGCCTTCGTTTATTGGACCAATCCATTGGATTAGTTTCTTGAGCTTTTACCAACATATTTATACAGTTTCAAATATACCCACAACACAAACTAAGTATATAAGTATTATATACAAGAGAATTTAGTTTGATATCAGTAATTTAAAAAGTCTGTAAAAAGCAAATAAAGTTGGATACTTTATTTGCAATAAATCTATAATTGTGGGCCATTTCGTATTTGATATGATGATCTTATTCAAAATCATTTATGCGGCGACATAAAAATGGAGACATCTTATATAATGGAGATTATATAGAATTGGATCACGATAAAAATGAATTTTTTATTAATATCTGTTAAACAAAGAAATTCCTATTTGTCGATTAGATGATTATATCTTGATTGATCTTAATCTTGAGTATTTTATGAACTCCTATTTGTTAAGTCATTTTTTGATTTACATAGATGAGATTGTTATATATTTACGGTCAATAAGTTTCATACTTTGGAGATGTAATTTAATAAATAGCTTGTTATGCCCGTTTTCTTGACTTGGACAAATGGGCCAGTACAGGCCCAATAAGCATGAACAGGAATGAAGACCCAGAAGGCCCAATCCTTAGGTCGCTGCAGCGAGCTCGCCGAGATCATGAGCTCGCTCAACATTAAAACAGTTCAAGCATACTTTCTGCCTGCCTCAACACCTATTCAGCTCGGTCAGTCCGCCAAACCAGGGAGCTCGCGCTAGGTAATACCTTGTGCAGCGAGTCATTAGTTCCACCTAATGGTCTGATTTCTCGCCGGTGCCATTTACACAATTGCCAAAGAGCATTTAATACGGCGGTCATATATTTAATGAAGAGAAGACCTCTCCTGGTGCAATAAATGCAGATGTGTGTATGGAAGGAACAATCATTACCTTTGCAATAAATGCATCATGATTTATGTCAGGATTAGTTGAAATAACCATTATTTGTAATGTGTATTACACTTTTTTGTATCTCTCCCCTCTCTATAAATGAGGGGGATTTTTACTGTACAAAACAAGCTGAAAAATATTAGAATACCGTTACTCTGCCAGAATTACCTCAGAGTGGCCGTGGACGTAAGCTCAATCGCCGAACCACGTAAAAATCCTTGTGTTTAGCATTCATTCTTCCCCATCCTTTTTGTATTAATTGTTCCATTACTAGCTCCATCTACCACAACAAACATTCCTTCACTTTTATTACAATATACCAACCTTAAATTTCCATTACTACGAAGTTATTACAATAATCGCCATTTATTACCATGTTCGTAGTCTGGGCCCCTGAATCGCTGAGTTGACCGTTTCAGGACGTCAACATCTTTTGGCTCTAGAAGAAGGGCCCAACAACTACCTGTTAACTTTTCTCCCGTTGACTTTTTTTTGACTGTTTATACTTCAACATTCTGCAATGGTTAGAGCAAGGACGACAAGGAGTGTTGGTGTGGCGGAAGAACGACCTGAGGACCAGGATGACTAGCAGAGCACCCAACCCACCAGGGAAGAGGTCGCTCGGGAGTGGTGACAATGTCAACAAGCCTTGGAAGATATGGTAAGGGAGTTGACTGACACAATTAAGGCATTGGTAGAAGTTCAGACCCACGCTGTACGGAGGCAGGTGGAGGTCGCGCCTCCCGGAAGAGCTCGCAGACAGACCACTGAGGAGATCCCGACCCCGGAGGGAGCAGCCGTTGGTAGAGATAGATCGCTATCCGAAAAGTCTGTCCACTCTTCGAACCTGAACCTAAGGAGGAGAGGACGGTATGTACGAGAGAGAGCTACCTCACCTCACCCAGTAGACATTAGGGTGAGGATGAACCACGAAGGTGACCGTCATGTCGAAGATAGTCGCGGGCACGAGCGAGTTCGGGAGAATCGTGCTGTCCATGAGCCCGAGCTGCGAAGAGGAGTCGGATAGGTATAAGATGTCAATGCGGTGCGCAGGCCGCAAGATCGCCACTTGGGAGAGCAAGAGAGCACCAGTAGGTGAGGCTCCGTGTGGCGACCTCAACCCCAAGATCCGATGGTAGAGGAACTGCTGCAGAGGGTCCAATAGCTGGAGGCTCAACCTGAGCTTCAAGACCGGGGAGAGTAGGATGATCACAGGGTCCCATTTGTTAGGGAGATCGAGACAGTACCTCTGCCACCTAAATTCAAACTTCCGAGCATTCCGCCCTATGATAGTAAAAGTGACCCTTACGACCACCTAGATGCCTTCAATGTGTAGATGGACCTCTAGATAGACAATCAGTTGGTCAAGTGCCGAGTCTTCCCGGCTGCCTTGGGAGATGCACCGCGAGCCTGGTTTAAGGGTCTCCCAGCTTGCAGTATAGGGAGTTGGAGAGAATGTCAATAGAAATTCCTTAACCAATATAAGGCCCTGAGGAAGCAGCTCGCACCGCCATGCCACCTGGCCACCATTTTTCAGAAACACAACGTGTCATTGAAGGATTATATCACCCGATTAGGGATGAGGTGAGTAATGTTGAAACACCTTCTGATGAAAGCATCTTGACAGGGATTTTTGCAGGACTTAGGAAAGATGGGAAGCTCTATAAGAGCATCTACAAGTCGCCAGTGAAGGACTTGAGGGAGTTCTACGAGAGAGCCGCTAAGGAGATCAGGTGGGAAGAAGCGTTTGGGCTGAATAAGCCCAGTAACTAGCGGGGTGAAGCAAGCAGTTCTCACCAAGGGAAGAGAAAGGGCCAACATGGGGACAGGAGAAGCGAGCAGAGGCATCAGTCTGCTAATATTGTGGCGAAGGAAGCAAGGCCTGAGCCAAGAAGGGAACAACTTCCACGCCAAGATCGATATGGGAGTTACAATGTCTTATCAGACAGATAGGATCGAATCTTTGCGCAGAGAGAAGCAGGGAGAACTTTGGGAAGCCACCTCCTACAGAAGTCCCGAACAGGCACCGAGACCAGATGAAGTATTGTGCCTATCACAATGAAAATGGGCACAACACCTCAGACTGTTGGCAGCTGAAAGACGCCATTGAAGAGTTGATCAGACGAGGTCGCTTAGGGGAGTATATGGTGCGACCTGCGGGTAAATGACCTTAGCAGCAGCATCCTCAAACCCAAAACCAGTAGCTTGAGCAGCAGTAGCCCTAGCGAGTTCCCGAGCACGAGCCCGTTGTAAGAACTATTTTCACTATTCACGGTGGTCTTCACGTTGCAGGTACTTCGAACAGGTCACACCAGAGATACGTGAGGGAAGCCAACCACATGTTACTGGCAAATTACGATGGGGTAGAAGGACCAACTAAGAAGGTAAAGGTGTCATCGGATGGCATCATATTCACTGAGGAAGATGCCTGGGGCGTGCATGGCCCCACAATGATGCCATAGTCATCCGAGCTAAGATCAGCAACGCTGGGGTGAGACGGATTATGGTGGATACTAGCAGTTCGGTGAATGTGATGTACAAGGATTGCTTTGACCAGATGGGGCTAGGATCCGAGCAGTTAATGCCCTCATCAGAACCACTCAACGACTTCACAGGAGATGCAGTAACCCCGACGGGCCAGATTAGACTCCCACTCACTCTAGGGGAACCAGGTCGGCAATCTACTGTCCTGGCAGACTTCTTAATTATCAACTGCCCATTAGCGTACAACGTGGTACTAGGAAGACCTTCCATGAACGACCTGGACATGGTAACGTCCACCAGGACGCTGACAGTAAAATTCCCAACCCCCAACGGAGTAGGATGTGTCCGAAGAGAACAACACTTAGCCAGACGCTGTTACGAGGATATAGTGAAGATGTGAGTAAGGGGCAATAAGGTGAATGTGGTTTCAGGTGGCGAGCTACGAACTGTGACAGAGACAAGAATAAGCCACGATCTCGACCCCCGTGAGGTAGATGCAGACCAGGCTACTGGGCCCGTTGAGGAGTTGGAGAATGTGCAAGTTAGGGAGCTAGATTCGGAAAGATGCTTGAAGGTGGGACGAGACCTATCCCCAAAGGTCAAGGTATAGCTCGTTGACTTCCTGAGAGCGAATCTGGATGTCTTCACGTGGAACCACGAGGACATGGTGGGGATAGACCCTAATATTATGTGCCATCGACTGAACGTAGATCCCCAACACAGGCCAGTCCGTCAGAAGAGGAGGCCAATGACACCAGAGCGGTACATTGCCTTGAAGGATGAGGTCAAAAAGCTGCTGACCAACAGATTCATTCGTGAGGCTAGTTACCCCATTTGGGTGGCCAACCCAATCCTTGTGAAAAAGAAGAATGGGAAGGGGATGACGTGTATTGACTTCACCGACCTAAACAAGGCCTGCCCAAAGGACAGTTTTCCGTTACCCAAGATTGATCAGCTCGTGGATGTAACAGCTGGGCACCAACTCTTGAGCTTCATAGATGCCTACTCAGGTTACAACCAGATCCCCATGAGCCCGGAAGATGAGGAACACACCTCTTTTGTCATTGACCGAGGGCTATATTGTTACAGGGTGATACCCTTTGGGCTGAAGAATGCAGAGGCGACTTACCGGCGCCTAGTCAATACAATGTTCCGGGAGCAGATAAGGAAAACTATGGAGGTGTATGTGGATGATATGTTGGTGAAGTCCTAGCAGGCGATAGACTATGTCTGCGACATGGACAAGACCTTTAAGGTCCTAAAGAACTACCGAATGAAGTTGAATCCACTAAAGTGCGCTTTCGGGGTGGCGTCTGGTAAGTTCCTCGGTTTTATGGTGAACAGTAGGGGAATAAAGGCCAATCTTGAGAAGATTAGGGCGCTCGTGGAAATGAGATCCTCAACTTGAGTCAAAGATGTCCAAAGCCTCAATGGTCAGGTCGCAACCCTCAGTCAGTTCATCTCAAAAGCTATAGACAAATGCATGTCTTTCTTCGAAGCAATAAAGAAGGCAAAGAATTTTGAGTGGACCGAGCAGTGTGAGGAGGCATTCCAGCAGTTGAAGGAATATATGGGTCAGGCTCCCCGTTTGTCAAAGTCGAAGGATGGAGAGAAGCTTTTTCTATACCTAGGTATATCTGAGCACGCGTTGAGTGCTGCCTTGGTAAGGAAGGAGGAGAAGATGCAGCTACCCGTGTATTACATTAGTAAGAGATTGGTCGACGCGGAAACCAGGTATTCACAAATGCAGAAGTTGGCATACTGCTTGGTGATAACATCGAAAAGGTTGCGTCCTTACTTCCAAGCCCATCAGATCGAGGTTCTTACGCAGTACCCTCTCAGACAAGTCCTTCAGAAGGCAGACACTTCAGGTAGGCTGCTCAAATGAGCCATAAAGCTTGCTCAATTAGACATAGAGCACAAGCCTAGGACGGTAGTCAAAGCCCAGGCCTTTGCGGACTTTATTGCTGAATTTACGGGGCCAGTATCGAAGCAGGATGAGAGTGCAAGTGGCCCGATATGGGAGTTGTATATGGACGGGTCCTCCAATGAACACAACTCAGGGGCTGGAGTGTTGCTGATTAGCCCAGAAGGTCATAAGATCCTTAGCGCACTGAGATTCGGGTTCCAGGCGACCAACAATGAAGTGAGTATGAAGCGTTGCTCGTTAGACTCCGCCTAGCAAAAGAAGTGCGAGCTGAGTAGATAAGGGTCTTTAGTGATTCCCAACTTATTGTATGCCATGTCCAAGGGGAGTATCAGAACAGGGGGCAGAAGATGGCGGAATACCTTCTGAAAGCCAAAGAGCTACTAGGGGCTTTCCAATGGGTTGAAGTAACCTAGATCCCTCGAGCTCAGAACTCCCATGCAGATGCCTTAGCCCGCTTAGCAACCACACAGGACGCAGACCTCTTGGAGTCCATCCTAGTAGAGTTTTTGCCCACTCCAAGCATACAAAAAAAAAAGACGAGTTGATGATCATGAGAGTCCAACCTAACTCCTGGATGAGCTCGCTGCTAAACTACCTACAGGAGGGAAAACTTCCAGGCGACAGGTTGGAAGCACGTCGCTTGCAAGCTCGAGCAGCTCGATACTATATTTATGATGATAGGCTGTATAAGAAATGCTTCTCAACTCCGCTTCTGCGATGTATTAACGGTCAGGGCTGCGAGGCGGTACTCAGGGACATACATGTTGGTCACTGTAGGAACCATGCATGGGGAATGTCTTTAGCACAGAAGGCTCTTAGATAGGGATTTTATTGGTTGACCATGAAGCAGGATGTCATTGATCTGGTCAAGAAGTGTGACAAATGCCAGAGGTTCGCTAAGATCCCACGAGCTCCACCGGCCTACCTTTAGCAGATGATCAGTCCATGACCTTTCGCGATCTGGGGGATGAACCTCATTGGACCTTTGCCGACAGCTCGAGGAAGGTGCAAGCACACAATAGTGGCTGTAGATTACTTCACTAAGTGGACTGAAGCCAAAGAGCTCACGGAGATCTCCACCTCGAAGATCGAGAAGTTCGTATGGAGGAACATTATTTGTAGGTTTGGAGTCCCTCAACAGCTCGTGACAGACAAAGGGACGCAGTTCACCAGCGAACAATTTATTGACTTCTACAACAAGCTCGGGATAGTGAAGAGCTTCTCGGTTGTAGATCACCCCCAAGCCAATGGTCAGATTGAAGCCGTGAACAAGATCATCAAGCAGACCTTGAAGACTAGGTTGGAAGCACGAAAAGGGGCTTGGGTAGATGAATTACAAAAGGTACTCTGGGCTTACAGAACAACAGCTCGTAGCTCTACTGGCGAAACCCCATTCTCTATGGTGTACGAGTCTGAAGCTATGATCCCTGCAGAATTTGAAGTTACCAGCCAGCGAAGAGTATCATTTTTGTAGCTATGATTGCAAACGGGCGTCAGATGCATTTTTGAATCAACTACCAGTCTGCAGGTTGCACTGAGAGTTGGGGGGCTTATGTTATGCCCGTTTTCTCGACCTAGATAAATGGGCCAATACAGGCCCAATAAGCATGAATAAGAATGAAGACCCAGAAGGCCCAATCCTCAGGTCGTTACAGGGAGCTCGCCGAGATCGCAAGCTTGCTCAACGCCAAAACAGTTCAAGCATACTTTCAGCCCGCTTCAACACCTATTCAGCTCGGTCAGTCCGCCGAACTAGGGAGCTCGCGCCAAGTAATACCTTGTGCAGTAAGTCATCAGTTCCACCTAATGCCTTGATTTCTCCCCGGTGCCATTTACACAATTACCAAGGAACATTTAATGCGGCGGCTATGCATTTAATGAAAAGAAGACCTCTCCTGGTGCAATAAATGTAGACGTGTGCATGGAAGGAACAATCATTACCTTTGCAATAAATGCAGCATGGTTTATGTAAGGATTAATTGAAATAACCATCATTTGTAACGTGTATTACATTCTTTTGTATCTCTCCCCTTTCTATAAATGGGGGAGATTTTTACTGTACAAAACAAGTTGAAAAATATTAGAATACCATCACTCTACCAGAATTACCTCAGAGTGGCCGTGGACGTAGGCACAGTCGCCGAACCACGTAAAAATCCTTGTGTTTAGCATTCATTCTTCCTCCTCATTTCTGTATTAATTGTTTCATTACTAGCTCCATCTACCACAACAAACATTCCTTCACTTTTATTACAATATACCAACCTTAAATTTCTATTACTACGAAGTTATTACAGTAATCGCCATTTATTGCCACGTTCGCAGTTTGGGTCCCTGAATCTCTGAGTTGACCGTTTCAGGACGTCAACATAGCTGGAAACATTCTACGCAATAGTGGAATCCACTTCTTCTTGCAAGAAATAAATGAGTAGTTATCTTAAATGTTAATTTGGATTTTGAACAATAAGAGCACTCGACTTTCTCTTTATGAGGAAAAAGAAAGATAAATCATAAGTTGTTATGGATATATTATTCATTAGAGAATCAGTGGTACTTAATGAAACAAGATATAATTAGAGAGATATAACTGACTTTAATGACCTAACCCTAATTATGAACTAATCGTAGAGGATTGAATTATATGAAATGATTAAATCGATAGATATTAAAAATTTAGATTATGTAAAATATCTATAATTTTGATAGTGCAACTTTAAGTTTTTAGTGGAGTAACTTTGATGTTAATAATAGTAAATTATTTAATTAAATAGTTTAATTAATAATTATGATATTATTGGGGCTCAAATTATAGGTCCATTTGGTCCCCTTGCTAGCTCACAACCACATAAAGAAACAAATGGAAGAATATAATTGGATTGTCCAATTATTAGTGTCACATATAAATTTTATGGGCATGTTCACGAATTATTTAAATAATTTAATTATTTAAATATATGTAATTTGTAATTGATTGTTAATTATTTAATTATTTGTCTTAAATTATTTATGATTTAGAATCATTTAATTTAATGAAAAATTAATTAATGAAAATAATAATTTAATTTAATTGGAATTATATTCTATATTAAATTAAATTAAAGGAGTTTTAATTTAATAGGAATTGGATTTCATATTAAATTAAACGTAAAGAGTTCCAAGCTAATAAGGAATTTGATTCCATATTGAATAGGAACTAAGTTTTTTAATTTAAAAGAGAAATTGGATTCCTTATTAAATTAAAAAATCTAGCCTACCATTATAAAAATGGTGTTCTATTTGGTAATAAAAAAAGAAGAATTTTTGGCTATTTGAACCAAAAACTTCCATTAATTAAAAACATCATATTGTCTAATCTCCAAAGTAATGAAGAAAATTATTTTTTGATTTATGCATAATTTTCTTTTTTGGAAAGATATTGTGATTTCATTCTTCGAGATTGTGCCAACACAATTTTTTTTTGTGAAGAGTTATAACAAGGAAGATCGGATGATGAAGAATCTACAAATCAAAAGAGATCAATTCAATCTTCATGCAAGGTAAGATTTGATCTTATTATTTTAATTATTGAATTGTTATTATTAGTATTGATCAGACATTTTTTTTTTTTGACAAATATTTTAAAATCCATGTTTTTGCATTAAATTCAAAATTAATTTTTCCTTTCAAAAGGTGGTTTCAAGACTTGGACATTTAATGTTTTTGTAAGAATGGTGGTTGGAAAACATTATTTTGGTGTCTGTGCTACCTATGATGATGGGTAGGCCAAACAATGCCAGAAAGCAATAAATAAATTCTTCCACCTGATTGGTATTTTTATGCACTCCCTTACCTTTGGTGGTTGGATTTGTAGGGACATGAAAAGGCAATGAAGAAGACTGCCAAAGATGTGGATGCTATATTTGAAGGTTAGTTAGAGGAACACTACCAAAAAAGGCTTTCTAGTGGAATCAAGGAGGGTCAGCGGGACTTCATCAATGTGATGCTGTCGCTTGAAAAGGAAGGACAACTCTCAAATTTCCAATATGATGCAAATATTGGTATCAAGTTCACCTACCTAGTATGTTGAATTAACATAGTATGCACATATTTGAATTGGACAATTTAGCTTTTTATGCAATGGAAACACAATTATAAAGCAAGAAAAAGAAGAGAAAACATAAAGAATTATAGTGGTTCGGTAGTGTGCCTACGTTTATTTTGTACAACTTAAAAACTTGCACTATATTTTCAATAGCGTTGTAACAGTATTTATATTAAAACCCTAAACTTGAAAATACCTTTACAAATACTATACTGTATTGCGAAGGCGCTACCCTTGCACCCTTGATTGTATCGTCTACTTATCTGTATCCCCCCAATGGGCTAACTGATTTTGCTCCACTCCATCAACTAGCCATGTATAGTTACATATATATATATGTATATGTATATGTATATATATATATATATATATATATAAGTCGTTTAATTAAAAGTCTCCATTTTGGCGAATATAGCCCCTTAGGAGAAAAACTAGCTCCACCTGATACAAGATAAGTTGGGGTGTGTCTCCTTTTTAGCACTTAGAGACAATGATCAAGTCCAAGTAGTGCTTGAACTTGTCTATAGTAATGGCCTTTGTCAACATGTCCGCTGCATTCTTTGAAGTGTGCACCTTCTAAAGGTCTAAATCACCTAAACCAATCAACTCTCTAATCTTGTGAAACCTCACATCTATATGCTTGGTCCTTGCATGATACACTTGATTCTTTGCCAAGTAAATCTCACTTTAACTATCACAATGTACTTGAACTCCGCCTTGCTGAACACCCAACTTTTTGACTAGCCTTGCAATCAACAATGCTTCTTTAATAGCCTTAGCAATTGCCACGTACTTTGCTTAAATCGTGGACAAAGGTCCTATAGACTGTAACCCAGACCTCCAATAAATAAGTCCCCCTACAAGTGTGAAAACATGGCCTGTAGTAGACCTATTGTTATTAAGATCCCTTGGGTAATCTGAATCTACATATCCCACAATTGAAAGCTCATTCTGTTGTCTATCAAACATAATATCATAATCTATGGTACCTTTCAAGTATTTGAAAATCTATTTGATTGCATCCTAATGAGTTTTCCTAGGATTAGCCATATATTGCTAACCTTATTAATAGTATGTGCTAAATCTGGCCTAGTGCAGATCATGACATCTATCAAACATCCCATTGCTCTAGCATATGGGACCTTTGACATGTCTTCAACCTCTTCGTTTGTATTTGGGCATTGATTGGTAGACAATCTAAAATGATTCGCCAATAGTGTACTCACTATTTTAGCATTAGTTATGCTAAAATTCTCTAACACCTTCTACATATAGTTTTTTTGAGACAAACATAACCTCCCAAACTTTTTATCCTTGCAAATCTCCATCCCAAGAATCTTCTTCGTAGCACCCAAATCTTTCATATCAACTTCTTTACTCAACAAATATTTCAACTTATTGACATCAACCATAGTCTTAGCAACAATCAACATATCATCCATATATAGGAGTAAGAAAATAAAAAAACCATCATCAAGACTTTTAACATAAACACAACAATTATACTCACATCTCATGTAGCCAATCTGAAGCGTGTAAGAGTTGAACCACTTATACCACCGCCTTAAAGATTGCTTTAGCTCATAAAAAGACTTCTTCAGTTTGCAAACTAAGTGCTCTTTTCCTGGTTGAGTAAAACCCTTTGGTTGTTCCATATAAATATTTTCCTCCAATTTTTCATGAAGAAATATTGTTTTCACATCCATCTGCTCTAACTCTGTCCAAATATGCTACAAGACCTAAAACACATCTTATAAAAGTGTGTCTAACCACTAGAGGAAAGATTTTATCATAATCTACTTCCTTTCTTTATAAATACCCTTTTGCTACTAAACAAGTCTTAAACTTCCCATCATCCTTTATCTTGTACACCCACTTACGTCCAATTAGCTATTTCTCCTTTGAAAGCTCCACCAAATCCTAAGTTTCATTCTTATGTAAAGACTTAATCTCTTTCACTATAGCTCCCATCCATCTATCTCTCTTCTGACTCTCCATAGCTTCTTGAAAGATAGTAGGATATTTTCTACTAGTAACAAGTGCATAAGAAACCAAATCTTCAAAACCATATCTTGTTGGCAGTTTAATAGTGCATTTAGGTCTTCTTGTAATTGTACTATGGTGCTCTTGTTGTTTACTTGAAGTAGAGGCTTCTAAATTCTGATTATTCATTTGCTCAGCTATACTTTCTAACTCAACTTGCACCACTTGCTTACCATTGCTGCAACCTATTGACATTTGTTTCTTTTGTTCCTAAGTACTCTCCAGCATAGATTTCTCATCAAACACACATCTTTACTAATCACCACATTCTTTGCACGAGGATCCTAAAGCTTATACCTCTTTACCCTTTTCTCAAACTCGAGAAAGATACATTGCTTGGTCTTTAGGTCTAACTTTAATCTTTCATCATTAGAAATGTGCATATAAGTAGAACACCCAAATACTCTCAAACTAGAATAATGGACATCGTTACCTATCCATACCTCATTTGCAACCTTCCATCTAGTACTACACATGGTGATCTATTTATTAAGAAACATGCCATACTCACTGCATCTGTCGAAAAGTTCTTTGGAAGCCCAACATTTAATCTGAGACACCTTACTCTCTCTGCAAGCAACCTATTCATACTTTCTGTCATACCATTCTATTGTGGTGTCTTGCATATTGTGAAGTGTCTCTTAATCCCATGTTGCTCATAAAATTTCTAAATTTCTAAATCTGTGTACTCAATCTCATTATCTTTCTCATAAATCTGTGTACTCAATCATGTTATCTGTTCTTATACACTTTATCTTCCTACCTATATGGTTTTCCACCTCAACTTTCCACACCTTGAACTTCTCAAAAGTCTTTGACTTGTGCAACATGAAGTACACCCAAACCTTTCTAAAAAAATTATCAATAAAATTCACAAAATATACATGTCCTCCCTGTGATGATTCCTTCATTGGTCCCTAAATATTTGAATAAATATAATCAAGTATACTCTCAGTCTTGTGTGTGCCCATCTTGAATTGCACCTTATGTTGCTTTCCTAGAACACAAACCTCACAAAAATCAAGTCTGCATGATTTCACACCCTTAAACAAATCTCTCTTATAAAGCTCCATCATGCCTTACTCACCTATATGACTCAACCTTATATACCATAAGACTGTACTATCTAAATTAGACTCTACACTAGCTGCACCACCTACAACTGTAGTGCCTAACAATCTATAAATATTACCTGACAATTTTTGCCCTTTCATCATAACCACAGCCCTTTTGTCACTTTCAGTACTCCATCTTTAGACCTATAGCAGTAACCATGAGATTCTAAAGAGCCTAATGAAATCAGATTCTTCTTTAACTCTGGTATATATCTAACATCACTCAATGTTCCAACAACACCATAAAACATCTTAACTTTAACAGTTCCTATTCTAACTACTTTGCAAGACGCATAATTACCCATAAGAACTGAACCTGAATTAACCAACTTGAAAGTGTCGAACCAATCTTGAGGAGTTATGTGATACGAACACGCAAAGTAAAGCACCCACTAATCTGCTAAGTGATCTGTACTAGATGAAACGACAACATATCACCATCTCCATAATCTGAGTCATCCTCCATCACACTAATTTTTCTAGAACTCCAACTAGTATTCTTATCGCTATCCTTTTCTTTATTCCATTCAGGATATTCCCTTTTAATGTGACCTTTTTTGTCGCACTTATAACACAACATGAATTTCTTCTTCCTTGAGTTAGATCAAGAATCCTTGTTGTGCCTCTCATTCCTCGACTTACTTCTTCAATGCTTCTGACTACCTTTTGCCACAATCCTTTCTCTTTGGGAACTCTCTTCACTGGTCTTCTTCCTTAGATTGAAAGCCAACAAAGCTGTTGTGATATCTTCCAACTCTAGATAGTCTTTCCCCTATGTTAGAGTTATAGACAGATTTTCGTTGAAGCCGGTAAAGAATGTAATAGCATCAGCGTTTTATCCTTATATTCAAATTTTACATCTACATGTTGTAAATCACTGATAGTTTGCTTGAACATGTTTATGTGGGTCTCAAATCAGAACCCTCTGTCATGTTAAACCTGTATATTTTCTATTTGAGAAGTAGTTTTTTCGTAAGGGACTTTGACATGTAATGGCTCTCCAGTTTCAACCAAACTGCTGCCGATGATTCCTCGTTTATAACGTGCACCATCACCTCATCTGCCAAACAAAATCGAATAACATATACTGCTTTTGCTTGCAATTCTCTCCATTCTATCTTGGGCATATCTGTTGATTTCTTCTCCAATGCCTTTACTATCCCCTGATGTACTAACATGTCTTTCACCCTTCTCTAATATAAACCTAAATTCCTAATCACATCGAATCTCATGACTTTAAATTTCGCAGAAGATGCAACCTCAACTATCTTGAAAAGAAATGCTAACTGACATGATGAACTAGGCTCTAATATCAATTGTTGTGCAATAGAAACACAATAATATAGCAAGAAGAAAAAGAGAAAACATACAGAATTATAGTGGTTCGGTAGTGTGCTTATGTCAACTTTGTACGACTTAAAAACTTCCATTATATTTTTAATAGGATTACAACGATATTTATATCCAAACGCTAAACCCGAAAATACTCCATCAACTAGCCCCATACAACTACATACGCATACACATATCTATAAGTCATATAATTAACACAACTTAATGCAAATTTGTGACATACCATTTTAGGTTATTGATAAACTATATACTTCTTATAGAAGACATCAGATTTACAAGATTGATGAGCTTTAATTTAAGTCTTTTTAATCGTTACTATAATAATCAATTATCTAAACTAATTGTAGACATTCATACTTAGTGGTAATGACAATGTAAGAGAAATATCTATGGATCAAGACTAGAAAAATTTTATTAAACCAACAACTATAATATAACATTTTTCTAAAATTTTAGGAGAGAACTAGAAAGAAGAGACATGAGACTTGGGACATAGGATGAATGAACTAATGCTTGTGCTTTTATATAGGAAAAAAAATGGTGGTAATCACACAAATACTTCATGCTTAAGTTATTGATCAAGTCAATAACATACACCTCTACAAAGACAAATTAAATTTGTCACCTACTTAGTCAATAAAATACACTTCCACAAAGTCAAATATGCTTCACCTATCTAACATTCTCTCACTTGAAGCCATTTTTAATGATCTGGTTTATCCTTCTAATCTTTGATCAAGCTCTTGCTGCTTAAGTTTTTACAAGACCATATAAAGATCTACACCAAATAAATTTAATAGTATTGATAGGTTTGGTCATTGCATTTGCTAAGTTCTCTTTGGTGTGTATCTTTTATATGTCTACACTACCATCTTCCACTACTTCATGAACAAAATGATATTGAACTTTTATGTGCTTTGTTTGAAAATGAAAACCTAGATTCGTTGTAATATGTAAGGTGCTTGAATGTCTGAAAACAAAGAAAGTTTCTATTGTTTGTGCCCAAGTTTCCTTAATAACCATTTAATCAAAATTGTTTCCTTATAAGCTTGTGCAGCTGCCATGTATTCTGCTTCTATTGTAAATAAAGCCACAATTGTTTATAACCTAGATACCCAACTTACAGTTCCTCCTACAATTATAAACACATAGCCTATAGTGGATTTTCTTTTATCGAGATCCCCTATAAAATCTGAATCCATATAGACTCTGACTACAAACTCTGATCTAACATAATATAGTATCTGAGGATCTTCGATGTATCTCAGAATCCTCTTCACAATATTTCAATGCTCTTTACCAGGATTCGCCATATATCAACTAACCACTCCTACTGTTTGTGCAATGTCTGGTCATATATATATTATAGCGAACATTAAACTTCCCACTACTGTTGTATATAGTACTTAAGACATTTCCATCCTCTCTGCTTCATTGTCAGGGCTTATATTTGAGGATAATTTGTAATTCACAAAAAGAGGGGTGGAAACTGGCTTACAATCTTGCACATTGAACCGATATAAGATCTTTCTTAAGTAGTTTTTTTTTAGAGATCCAAATTTTCCTATCCTTTTTATCTTAGTAAATTTGCATCCTTAAAATCTTATTAACTGGTCCCAGATTTTTCATACCGAACTCCTTAGCTAATTGTGCCTTTAATTCTTGGACTCGACCCTTATTGGGGCTTGCTACCAACGGGTTATCCACATATAATAGTAACATAATGAAATCATCACTATATCCAAACTTTGCGTTGTATCTACAACGGTCTGAACTAAGTATATTGTATCCAAGACTTATAATGAAGGAATCAAATCTCTTATATCAACATCTTGGCTCCTATTTTAAACCTTACAGAAATTTTTTTAACCTATAAACTAAGTTCTCTTTGCCTTTTTCAGCAAAACCTTTTGGTTGGAGCATATAAATTTATTCTTCAAATTCTCCATGAAGAAATGTAGTTTTCACATCTAACTGTTTTAAGTGTAGATCAAATATAACATATATTGCCAGGACCACCATTGTAAGTCAAACCATTAGGAAAAATATCTCATTGAAATCAATACCTTTTTCTGAGCATATCCTTTCACCACCAATCTTGCACGATATCGCTCCACTTGGTCATTGCCATCCTATTTGATCTTAAAAATTTACTTGTTTCTAATGGCTTTTCGACTTTGTGGTAGAGGTACAAGTTCCATATTTTGTTTTTGTATAAAACTTCGATTTTCTCTTGCATTGCTGTCATCCATAGAGATGCATCTGGGTTGCTTATAACTTCATGGCAAGTTAAAGACTCTCCATCCTTTATTAGAAAACTGTATGTAACATTTCGTAACATACTCTGAGTGTCATACTGGTGGTCTCCTCTTTCTAGTTGACCGTCAAATTTCTAAAGCCTCAGTTTCTATTAGTTCTTGTATTTTGTGCTCTAGTTCTACTTTAGAAAAACCTAAATTTTCATGTTTTAAATAATTTTTAACTTGTACAATTGTAGTCTCTGAATTTTTTTTTGAAGTGCTATCATCTCCATTTCTTTGAAGTTGATCTTTCACAAAGATAATATCTTTGCTGATAATAACCTTGTGGGCAGTAGGATCTCACAACCGATAGAATATATATTCTTTTTTGGCTATTATACATCACATACATAGGACATCTGAATGAATGCAAGGTAGAATAATCAGCGGTTTTACTGGTCCACATCTCCATTGGTGTTTTCAACCCAGTTGTTGTAGATGGACATTGTTTTTCCATTTCCATATTATAATTTTTGAAAACATGTTTTTTTATTTTCAAAAACATGTTTTTGAAAATGATTGTTAAACACATTTGTAAGCATTTTTCATTTTTAAAAATGGAAAACTGTTTTAAAAAATGATTCCAAATAGCCAGTAAATATTTCAATTATATATCTCTTTACTAACACTGTACATTTTTTAAATCCAACTTAATTTTCTTATAAAAAAATTGTGGGAACTTTCTAGGAGTTCTTAATTAAAAGGAAAAAAAAAACTAGAAATTACAAAATATGTTCCTTCACTTTTAAAGCTTTTGATGAATTTCTAAATTTCACAAATATCTATTGTACTAGTACATGATAAGATATATGCGATATCAAAGAAGTATAAAGTAGTTCCTTAGAGTAAATTACAATTTACCTATTTAGTTTGAAAATAATTATAGGCGAAGTCAAGTTTTGAGTGTTATTACAATAAACCCCTTACCGTTAGGGAATCCCCGTTAAAATTAACCATAAAGGGTATAAATATGTCAAAAAGCCCTAAATGCCCTTATGTATCTGTGTTGACTCAGTTGACTTCATTTGAAAATTAACGAACAAAAAATAATAAAAAAAATTTCAACCAAAACTTTGCACAACTGAGATTATCTTCATCAACCAAATCTTTGTGCAACCCAAATAATTTTCAATAACAATAACAATCCTTAAAAATAAAATCAACAAAAAATCAAAAACTAAAAACAAAAAATTCTGGGTGATTGGAAACCCAAAAAACTGGGTTTCCAGTCGCTGGAAACCTAATTCCAGGCAGCATCATCAATTAACAAGCCCAGCATTCATCACCCACATCTATTGTCCATCTTCATCACCGATGAAACCAGTATCAAATCATCATCAACATCACCGATTCAACTAGAAATTTGGCAGCATTGAAAGCCACTCAAACTCAAACCCAAAGATGTTGAAGATGTTGAATTTATCCAAACAAACTCATTCAATTCATCTAAAAAACTCAAAGACGTTAAAGATGAAGAAAAGGGTTTTGAAGATAAACGAAATCAAAATCAATCACTAAGCTTTAAAGATGAACAAAATCAAATGAAACATAAACCTTTTCTATACTTGGGTTTCAAAACCCCAAGAGCTTGAAAACCTATTATTTTTGGATCGAGATTCGTCGTTACGACGGAGATGGTGTGAATAGGGGAGGGTCGCCTCCTTTGTTTTTGATGACATTCGTTGAGGGAAGATGAGCCTCCTTATGATTAACGCAGTAGTGAATAAGGAGACGAGCCTCTCTTGTTCGAGGCCAACATCTCAGGTGAGGTGAAGAAGTTGAAAGAACAAACTGTTGTCAGGCCGAGATATCTGCATCATGAACAAAGAAAAAGAGGTCGATTGGCAATGATGGATGTGAAAGAAGAGAAGGTCAGCGATGGGGAAGAAGAAAAAGTGAGGTTCGCGATCACATTTGTTAATGTACTCCGACGATAATGAGGAAGAAGTAGCAGACTTTAGGGAGGATTTTTTTTTTTTTCCTTTTATATAAACTTTTTTTAATTTTTTAAAATGATTTTTTAAAATTTTTAAAAATATTAATACATCGTCGTCTATCTCAAAATGAATGATGGAAATTTGATAAATAATTTTTTTTTTTTTTTAAGATGGACGATGGAGATTTGATTAATAACATTTTTTATTTAATTTATTTTTAAAGTTTTTAAAATTTATTTTAATAGAAAATTAAAAATAAGGTCAAAAGATAATTTTGCCCCTTAGTTCGTTAATTTTAACTGAGATTAGCTAACAGTAGGGGGATTTTTATTGTAATAAAACTTAAAACTTGATTTCGTCAGTAATTAGTTTCAAACTAAGTAACTAAATTGTAATTTACTCATTTCCTTAATTAGGATGGAAAAAAAAAAAACACGCATTCTTACAGTGCATTGTGCAAGAGCAAGATTATGCAAGGACAATAAGATGAAGCAAATCTAGCTCTATTTTTAGCTTGACTAAAAATGTAAAAAGAGTTCTTTTTTTACTTCCACTAGGTAGGATAGTTGAAAAACAACCTGGCCCAAATTAGGCTTATGATTAGACTACCTAAGTTTAGCCCATTCTTAATAGGCCAAGATGGGGATGGTACGCCTATCCAAAGTTCTTGATGAGTGGCGATATTTCCACCGCTCTAAAATCTTATGTTCACCCTTAATTTATACATTTTAAATATTTAAATATTACTCTTAAATTAAATTAATAACACTTTAATTAAAAGATGATAATGTTATCATTATAATTAAATTTGAATATCCGACTTTAAATCTCAATAAAAAATTTGGTTTGTTTTGATAAAGGATAGTAAAAAATGAGAGCTTTTTGTTATATTTTTAGAGGTTTTATAAATGGTGAAAATTGAGATCTAAATTTGAACTTTTTTTTTTTATTTTTGGGTTGTTTAAAACTTAGCTTAAGTGAAAATAAAAGTTTTTTGGATTTTGGTGAAATACAAGAATTTTGAGTGAAGAAGAAAGAGAACATAAGATGAAGACGTTATGAATATGAAACAGAGCATTAAAACAAATTTAAAAAAGTTTGACTTTTTAATGTTTTAATTTAATAATTTAATTATCCTTATAATTATTTATCTATAATATTTAAAAGGTAAATAAATGAATGAACATAATTGGTAATGCATAGGGTGTACTTATAGAATATGATTTTTAAAAATCTTATTGGGGTGTCAATATAAAATTGGTGCATATATAGTTTTTTAAGTGGTGGAATTATTGCCACTCGTTCTTGAACTAGACCCGCTAAGCTAAATTATTATAGAATATGATTTTTAAAAATCTTAATTGGGTGTATATACAATTTTTTAAGGTGTGAAAATATCGTCACCCATTTTTTATCTAGACCTGCTAAATTAATATATATATATATATATATTTACAAAATTTTTGCTTGTTTATAACTAGTGTTTAAGAAACTATTAGTCATTAGACAGTTGACCACCTAGCAACTCATGACCAGTCGACTAATCGGTGAGTACTCAATGACTAGTCGATTTGATCGTCGATCAATGGAACTATTAACAGATGATCAAACTTGTAAAAAAAAAAAAAATTATGTAATGTCAAAATACAATCTTATGAACAAAAAATCTAACACATTAATGAATTTACTCTTATTAATTTACCCAAAAAACATAACAAATTATATAAGGTAAAGAAAATAACAAACTATTAGCATATTAATAATTAATATAACACAATTTTCATACCATAAAGCCCATTCTTGATTCCAAACTTAATGCAAGTGAATGACAGCTAACCTAATTTCCATACCATCAGGCCCATTTTTATGGCGTATCAGTCAACCTAAGTTAGACCAAATTTCTTCTTCTCTTGACTTGAACTAGTCAATTTTCATCCCCTTCCTACCTCCATGCTCTCCGTTCAGCCATGGCTACTGATTTGTAGTTGTTTTCATCAAACTTTGGCAGCTCTTTCTTCTTCTCCATTTTCATAGCTCAAACCTCCATCAACTTAAAAAAGGAGTGTAGAGCTCGAGTTCTTGGTTAAGTTAGGTACCTAAGCTGCCTAACCACCTAAAACCCCTAATTCGGGGTTCTCGGCTCGTCGGACTATTGCCGAATAACTTATAACTCTTGATTGTTTTGTAGTTTGATAAAATTCTTTTGTGAATATGAAATTGTTATTATACTATTAAGTAAGGTGAAAATTTGTATTTAAATGAAATTATTTTTAACTTTCATGACAAACAATAAGGTTGGACACTTGGGTGTTCAACTCAGTTCCAAAGGGAACTGAACTAAATTGACCAAATCTCGATTCCTTAGAGTGGGGGCCGAATACCCTTATTTTTTGGGATGGAACAGAATCGAACATGATTGGATCAGTTTAGTTCGGTTCGATTTTCTTAGTTTCACTGTGTGAGTTATCTCTTTGATTCAGAAATTGACTATGATAAAAATAACAATCAAAATACACAAATTTTTTCCTGACTTCAAATAAACAAAATAAAATTAAAATAAATAGCTTTGTTACTTTTTTTCTTCTTCAGATCTACTTCTTTAAATAATAAAAAAAAATTAAATTAAATTAAAATACAACTTTTTTCTACTCTTCCTCTTTAGATCTATTTTTCTTCTTCACACTCTCACAAAATCTCACCAAAAAAAAAAAAAAAAATGAAATTTTTTTGCTCTCACAAAATCTCTCAAAAACATCTTTGATGGTTACCTTTCTTTATTCTTGCAAGGTTGAGTCAACAGCTCCTTTTGTTGGTTTCTATCATATAAGAAGAGAGAAAATTGAGAGGAAAGCTTAGAAACAGAAATCAATTAGTGAAGGAGAAGGATAAATCGACAAATGAAGCTTGGGAAAAGACAAAGAGAAGAGATGAGATGAAAGAGAGGAAAACTAGAGAAAGAAAGCGGGTAAGAGATAGACTTCTGATGAGAGATTGTTAAGATAATGAGAGAGAGAGAGACAACCAATGATAGAGAGAGTGCATGTGACATGTGATCAGGGTTTTGCACAAAATTAGTATTCATAAAGAGAGGTAAATGATGTATGTGCCCCTAAAGAAAGTGTTTCACGGGTTGAGTAGGTTCTGGATACCCAAAACCAAATCAATTGAAAAACACCATGTTTTCCTAGGTACTAACCTGAACACCTTTAGTTTAAGCATGGGAACCGAATCGAACACTAGCGAATTAGTTCAGGTCGGATCGTTCGGGTTGGATCCATGTTTTTATGTCCACCTTTAATAAACAAGATTCGAGGTAGGAAGCGTGGGAGAGAGGGTGAATGCCTCATTTGATATCAAATATGAAAATGCAAACATTTGCGAAATCTGCAATTGTATGAAATTTATATAATTATAATATCCTATATTGTTTTTATATGCCATAGATAGTGATTTAATGCCCACGCAAAACAAATTCAATCTCTTTCAAGAAGTCTTCTGACATTTACATTCTTGGCGCCCTCGTCGTTATCATAAAAATTAATTAATTATTTAATGCTTTGATTTATTGACTACGAATATGGAATTTCAAATTTGTGATTTTCTTTTGAGATAATTGCAGAGATAACTGTTTTTTTTTTAAGGTTGAAGTTAAAAAGTAACTATTTTTCAAATTCTTATTTTTAGTCATTGTATTTTTATTCAAAAATAGATTTTATTGAAAGATTTAAAAAAAAAAAATTTAGTATTCAACTTGGACTTAAAAAAAAAATATTTATATCCTCTTTCTTTTTCCTTCATTTGAAATTTATTCTAGTGGACCAAATAATTTATTAATGGACAAACAACAAGCTCGACAAAAAGACAAATAACAAACGGACAACAAACAGAAGAGCCCAATTTCAATGCATCTTTGATAAGAATGGCGTGGGGATATGAAGGCATTGTTTTTAATTCAGAGCTTGTAAAAGTCAATAAAGGCCGCCTTTTTATTTATTTATTTATTTTGAGGCAGCGTTTGTTTATTCCACAAGACTTTGAAACTGGGACGGTGAATTAGATATATGCCACTTGTTACCATACACGTCATGTAGATCGAGACTCAACAATTGATATTTGTTTTGATATCGTTATTCACGAGCCATTTCTTTATGATCCTATAAAAAGGAGCATTTATTTTTATCACTAATTAATCAAATATTAATCAATGTTCGGAATCAAACATGACTTTCCCCAACAATAATTCAATGGTTGCTTCAGATATTTTTGCAGTTTTTCTTTTCTGAAAATACAAATGTATTATTTTTGCATCACACATACAAAATAATAATACAAAGTAATTTGTATCCTTTTTTTCAATCATCCGTTAATGTTATAAATAATATGGTAGCTATTCAAGCCACTACTATATTGTTTATGTATTTGTGGGTTCTAAGCAACTCTTAGTCTTTAGTCAATTCTGATGTCATGCTTCTCCTTGAATCTTTATTCATCTGTTGGATTGTTTGAATTGGATTGCTTCCCTAGAAAATGACAGAAAACTTTAAATTTAATAATTATTACAATGGCTGTGGCTTGGATGAGCACTATGTTAAGCAGATAAATTTACATATATACAATTTAAACATTAGATTCCAGATATTTCAAAAGTCTCAATACATATGCTCGCTGAAGAAACCAAACGTTCATTTCTAAGCACTCTAATCCACCATGAATTTCCTTCTTCAATATCTGAACACCACCACAGTAGGAGTCTTTGTGATACTTGTTTTTTCCTATTTTTCTCTAAGGAAGTACAACTTCAAATCTACAAAGGGTCCCAACCCACCAGAAGCCAGCGGTAAATGGCCGGTGATCGGCCACCTCTACCTCTTGTCCGGAACCGGAACCCGACTACCTCACTTTGTCTTGGGAGAGTTAGCCGACAAGTATGGGCCAGTCTTCTCCATCCGGATCGGTGTGCACCCAGCTTTGGTGGTCAGTAGCTGGGAGGTGGCCAAGGAATTGTTCACCAAATATGATGCGGTTGTGTCATCTCGTCCCAAGCTCACAGTTGGGAAACTATTAGGCTACAACTACGCCAACTTTGGGTTCTCTCCATACGACACCTACTGGCGTGAGATGCGCAAAATAACAGCCAGTCAGTTGCTTTCAAACAGCAGGATCGAGTTACTTAAACATATTCCAGCCAGCGAACTAGAAAACCGAGTGAAAGAAACGTACAAGCTTTGGATCAAGAAGAAAGACGGGTCAGAAAGTATTTTGATTGACATGAAACAATGGTTTGGGGACATGAGTTTGAATGTGATACTAAGAATGGTTGCGGGGAAGAGATATTTCGGTGCTGGGAGTGATGAAAAAGAAGTGCGGAGATGCAGGAAGGCGATGAGGGAATTCTTTGAGCTGGGTGGGACGTTTGTGCTAAGAGATGCTGTGCCTTATCTGGGATGGCTTGATTTAGGTGGATATGAAAAGGCCATGAAGAAAACAGCCAAAGAATTGGATAGTCTTGCAGGGGAATGGTTAGAGGAGCATCGCCGGAAAAGAGAATCTGGTCAACCGGTCGCTAAAGAAGAGCAAGACTTCATGGACGTGTTGCTATCGGCCCTTGAGGGTATCGACCTTCCTGGTTATGATGTTGATACTGTCATCAAAGCCACATCCACGGTACTTAATTTTCCTGCTTGGATATTAATTTGATGTGAGAATTATATGTTTCAACTTGGCTTTATATGTTAATAAAATGACAACGATTGGATTTGGACTCTGCAGACTATAATTGTAGGAGGCACTGATACCACATCTGTTAATCTATCATGGGCGCTATCACTATTACTTAATCATCCTCACGCATTGGAAAAAGTTCAGGAAGAATTGGATATTATAGTGGGCAAAGAAAGATTGTTGACCGAATCAGATATTGATAAACTTGTCTACCTCCAAGCCGTAGTTAAGGAGACAATGAGGTTATACCCGGCTGGACCGCTCTCAGGAGCCCGTGTATTCGGTGAAGACTGTACCGTTGGCGGCTACCACGTCCCAAAAGGAACTCGGCTTCTGCTCAATTTATGGAAGCTGCAAACGGACCCACGGGTGTGGTCTGATCCGCTGGAGTTTAAGCCAGAGAGATTCCTCACTACACACAAGGATGTTGATGTAAAAGGTCAACATTTTGAGCTCATCCCATTTGGTGCTGGTAGAAGAGCCTGCCCTGGAATAGCTTTTGGATTACAAATGGCACATTTAGCTTTGGCTAGTCTCCTTCAAGCTTACGAGATCTCACCTCCTTCCGACGCAGAGGTGGACATGACTGGAACCCCTGGACTGACCAACGCCAAGGCTAATCCACTTCAAGTTCTTCTTAAACCTCGCTTGCCAGTTCATGTCTATGAATAAAATTGTCCCCAAGTAGAATTTGTTTGCATGTGTGGAATTTTATGCTTGTATGACGTTTGTATTTGAAGATTAATGTAGTGTTATTGCTTTTCTTTTGTTGATGATCTTCTCTGACCAAAAGAAAGAAAAAATCACATTAAATACATAATTAAATTATAATTTCTCAATCACATCATAATGGTATATATTCAAAATTTCGATTACTTTTCTCTAAATGTAAATGTAAGGAGTATAGATAAACAGTTCATTGAAGCTAGTGAGACTAGCGCTGATGAAACTACAAGCGAGCAATGGTCAACTACTGGTCAAGGATCAACTAATGAAGTCTCAACTAATCAGTTCTTTTTTTTTCTTTGAAACTTCAACTAATCAGTACTTTAGGAGAAATCAACGTTCAATGATCGTGTCAGGTTGTAGTCTTGCAATACTTCATCAGGATTCAACACAGGATTGGATGCAGATGAGTCAAACAGAGTGGCCTCCTTAGTTTGGTGAGCAGGTATTTATTAGTTAAAAGTTTGTTATAATCCTTGTAATTAGTTACACATCAACGACTGTGATTTAATCAGCTAAAGTGTATATATACCTTGTCTGTTTCATTTGATCAATTAATCAAGAAAAAGCAATTAGTCATTTACAGGTTTTCTCTCTATGTTCTTCCACCATCGTTCGAGGTTGAAGCCCCGTAACTGTTTTCTCTGAAGGTGTTTCACTAAACACCTTTTATTAGTCCATCAAAAACTCACTTTCTTCACTGAAAAATAAAACTTTGCAATAAATGATAATTTGAAATGAGAAAAAAATATATATTAGTCCGACATTGCAAAAGATGAAAAATGTAAAATTTTAAAATAATTTTTAGCTCTATGTTAAGTGTTAACAATTCGAGAAATATGTAATTTGTATATATGCCTATAAATAATAAGCTATTTAAGTTCGAATTTAGCTCCGGTGTATCTAAACTTTTACACTTAATTCAATGCTGTCTTTTCTTATTATTGATCATGTACTAAATTCCGGTGGATTCATGATAAGTAAGAGATGTGAGACTTCCCTTCAGAAGCAAAGTTGGCTAAAGATTACCATTTTGGCAGTAATGATTTTTTCCACCATTAAAGTGGATTTGTTGGTTTGGGCCACAGCCAATTTGATGGGATGGGGAATAAATTTTATTTGACTGAGAAGAGGGGAAATGATTATACTGTGAAGAATTATATTTATAATTCATCGTCTATCGATCATAAAGGCCCATATAACTAGTAAGAAAATAAATTTACAGGCTGCCAACTCGTGGTGCAAGGCCAGCTGGTTTTATGTGGACTCGCAGCACGATATAATTTAACAATGCATTTTAAAGCTCATACGTGAGGAATATATATATATATATATATATAATATTTTACATACGTGAGTTATTAACATGTGAATATATATATATATATATATAATTGGTTATTTGTGCTGCAGTACTGATATTATTTAATAAAAGTTGCATGAGCTGGGTGTAGCTTGCCCATAGCACCCCATTCCAACTAAAAAAAAGAAATCATTAATTTAATTTTTCGAAGAAAACTTAAATATAATCTATGAGATTATAACTTTTTTTTAAAAATGTTTGAATAATGAAATTATTATTATATTATCAAGGAAGGTGAAATTTAAATTTAAATAATTTTTTTTTTAAATTTCTTATCAAATGGAGTTTGGAAATGTGAACACCTATCTTGATAAGGCTTTCTCCTTTTCGACTTGTTAAACACTATGGAGTTTGGGTGGAGTACGAGGCCGTGGGCAGAGGCAGGGGGGCGTTAAGCACACCTCCTTTCCCATAACTGATCCGAACTACCGTAAGATCTCTCATATTTTATTTTATTTTTAAATTTTTTTTAA
Organism: Litchi chinensis; assembly: GCA_019925255.1. Lineage (NCBI taxonomy): Eukaryota > Viridiplantae > Streptophyta > Magnoliopsida > Sapindales > Sapindaceae > Litchi > Litchi chinensis. The sequence goes on from CM034468.1 coordinate 12,703,551, forward strand.
TTATTATTATTATTTTTTAAAGATGTATTGTATTTCAAGCACCACAAAGAGTGGGAGAATAAATTACATTCAGGTCTGCCAATTTTAGCAGCCAATCAGGGAAACATGCAACCAAACGGTTGAGTTATTAAAACAAAATGCCCAGTTTGCTATATGCCATGAGTAACCTTGTTACATTCTCTGTATACGAAAGAAAAGGGGCCTATATATGACAATATATTTGTATTATTGGAATTTCATGTTGGTATTTATTATATTAAAATTAAAAGAACACAAATATTTAGAAGGAAAAAATACATAATCAAAAATTATTAAATAATATTAAATAATCCAAAAAATTTATCCAAATTTATATTTAAATAACATGGTTTGTGGATTGTTAACATCATATAAAATATTAAATAGTGTGATGATTAATGTATTACTGACAATTTATATACCACACTGGACATTTTTTTTTTAACTATTTAAGATTACTCGAAGTTATTATGCTATTCGGTATATGAATTCTAAATTATTTTTTTATATGTTGTAAATGATGATCTAAAAATTATTCAAAATAAATCTAAATTTTTTCTAGGAATCTTGTGACCTTGGATATTCGTAGATGACAAGACTCGAACCAGATTTCTCTAGGCTTTTATCTGAAGGGTCTTGTCGGGCACTCCAACGAACCTCTTATAACCTTACTCTCGGTCAAGAGACCCGCGGGGCGAACTCCTTAAGATATTTTGCTCGTTTACTTTACTTTAATTAAATCAATATCTATTTCTTTGAAAATAGTTGGGTTGGTATAAATTTTTCGCATATAATTATAGAAAATTTTACAAAAATTTTGACAGCATAATGACTGTATTTTTAAGGTTTCCAAAATTTTTTCTACAAGAAATTTACACTTCTATTATTTTCATTCACCGTCCAACTTCTTGTATCCACAAACATGCATTTTCACAATACTTTTCACAATAATTATGCATGACTCATAGTGGGATATGTATATATATATCATATATGAAAATTTATAACTACTTATAACATAATTTACAAATTATAATTCAAAATGCATGCTACTAAGATTGTAATATGATACATGTACTCCCTCATTTTGATAGATTCAAAATATAAACAAGATTTACACATGCATCCTTCGTTTCTCGCCCACCTATATTTTTGACGAGGTGGCTCTTTTGCTTCATTCCTCGATAAAAGTTTCCCGAAAGGATTTTTACACTATAACAGAGAAACTTCATTAGTTTAGGCAATATAGTAAATATAAAATCATCATATAAACGTTTATAACTCGTTTGATACTTATAAAGTTTAAATTGCCACTTTATTTCCAAAAGTACCATGTGTACCCCAAAATTCCACACCTTGTTGAGATATTTTGACAACTACGCGCGGAATTTATTGCATTGCAAGACGTAGTGCGAAATAATCTATACTTTAAGCCACTACATGCAGAATTTTCTGCATTGTATATTATAATGTTCACTACTTTTAACTTTTGCAACTGTATGCGGAATTTTCTGCATCTCATCGTAGTGCAAGATAACTATGAATCTAGGTGACTACGTACGGAATTTTCTGCATCGTAGCGTAGTGCTAGAAAATTTGAAAATCTTAGTAATTACGAGCGGAATTTTCTGCATCGTCGCGTAGTACTATCTAACATATAAAATCCTGGGGATGCACATGGCTTGTGAAAACCTTTTTAGTAAGTGCACTAAACACCAAGCACCAAACTTCTTTCTCTTTAAAAAAACCTTTAACTAAACTTTACTCTTATAACCTTTTTGAAATGTTTTACTCTTTATTTTCATGTCTTTTACACAAAGAAAAAAATCTGAACTTAGATTTTGAAATTCATTTCACAGTTCCTTTTAAATGACACATATTTATAATTTAACTAGAAATGAAATAGTACAAGTAAGTAGAACTTACCTCGGTTCCAACTTGTCGGAGGGCTCTAATGAGTTTCTTTTGCTTCGCTAGCTTGTGCGTCACCTGCACAACATGTTCTTATTTAAAATACATTACCATGTGTTATATAAAACTACACACATTGCTTTCAACCTTAATAACTCTTTACAATGCCCTTTTGACTACAACTTTTTCTTTTAACTTCTAACTTAACCGAGGCTTTCTAATTTGGGTGTTTTTGCAAAAGTTTAACTTATATACCTCTAGAAACATCCTCACGCAGTCCGTATAATTTTTAGAGGCCTGGAACGAAAAGTCAAAATTTTCGGACCCCCGAAAATAGAATACTATTCACAGCCCATTCCGCGGGCTGTTTCGCTTCTATTTTCACTTGGATCATCTCCCTATCTCTCACTTAGGTGCCCCATAAAACGGTTTTGAAAAATTCTGACTATAGAAGAGTGAAACCTATGAATTATCCCTATTTTTCGACACTTTTTCGAGTCAAAATTTACTCTTTTTATATTCTAAACTCAATTCTTTCATATCTAGCATTCTTTCACTCCAATATAATCAAACATATTTATTTCATGCATCAAAAAGAGGCTTTAACATGAAATCCCTTAATGCCCTTCAATTAGACTTACTAACACTTGTCTCTACACTTTTCCTTTTTCAATTCTACCACTTCTATATGCTTTTTTAAGTTATAATATGCATGTATTAAAGCTCAAAATGATCAAAACACAATGAGGTCACATACCCCTTTCATTAACCGTGACTCCCTTGTACACACACAACATACTATTTTCTTCAATTTCCATTTTAAATGTTAGCATTTCCTTAACTTTTCTAACTTCCAAAATGCTTAAATCAAGCCTTAATTACATCTAAACTCCATAGGATCACTCATTCATCATAGTGACCTTAACCTATACATGCACACATAATACTTCATTTCATTCAACTTTCAATATTTTCACTAACTTATTCTCTTAGACATTTTAACAAATACATTAACTATAATTAAAATTGCTTAAACATGTTTCAATATCTACTTAAGGTTTTCTACTTATAAACCCTAACCTCTATTTTTATGCATGGTCTCTTGCATTTCAACTTTCCTTTTTAACTTATTATGGTTCTACTATTAATTTAGATAAAAATCCACATCAATTTACACATCCAAACTAACCCAACCAACCAACACAATCATAAACCAAACTATCACTATTTCTAAATAAAGTCATGAAAACCTTACCTTATTTTTGCTTAGGGTTTGTTATTCTTGTTTTAATCAACTAAGAATCTTGATTGGAAACTTGAAAAATGGTTGAACTTGGCTTGGATTTCTTCTCCTTCCTTTTTCTCCTTGTTGTTGTACCTTCCCCTCTTGTTCTCTCAACTCTCTCTCTCTCTCTCTCTCTCTCTCTCTCTCTCTCTCTTTCTAAGTGTTAGAATGACTAGTACTCTACTCTCACATATATATAGCTTTTAATGGGATTAATTTACCAATTTACCCTTCTTGAATTTCTTTTACTATAACTTTATCTTATTTTTAAGTATTAAGTAATTTCACTTATATAAATATATTTCACTCTCATTCTTGAAAAAATATACAACTTTACCACTTATGTATATTTCTTATTCATGAAAAGACCATTTTGTCATTTTATTGAATTTTCTTACTATGATGTCAAATATTTCTTATAATTTCTATTAGCACTTTGATATTACTTACGAAATTATTATCTATAACTTAAACATTCTCATTTCCCTATCATAACTTCTAACACTAGAGAATGGAATCTCAAGGATATGAGTTTATAGTAAATGACTATACTTTCTCATTATTATCATATGTTCGTGTGAGAATTGTCCAATTGAAGTTCACAATCTTCATATGAAATCACTCTTCCTTATTACCTGCAAAACAATAAAAAACCTAAGTTAGGGTGCCCTAGGGTTTCCCTAGAAAACACCATTTGATACCTAAGTCAATAATTCCTCTTTCTACAAAATGTGTTAACCTTCAAAGTGTCATGAAATTAGTACTTACCCCTGAAATTGTGGTGGATTTTCCCTTTTATGGTGGAAAGATTTACTTTACAGGTGTCATGATGCATGTGGAGTTTTCTCCATTTGTTGGCTTTATCGTATAGAATGTTTGACAAGTATTGTTTGCATGTTGGACACAAGTTCTTAGAGGGATGTTCTTTGGAAGGGAACTTCGTTTATGCAAAGGTCTACCTCTCTACTTGTTCAGTCTTCACTTACGCCATGTGCTATGTTTTCATTGATCCACATCTCCATTTACAATTGGTTCTATTTTTCTCCCTTACACCGCCCTCGAACCTCTCTGGCACAAAAGTTTGGTTGAGGCGGTTTTGTTTGAAAGATTATTAAATCGAGCTGCATTTAATGCATTTTCGCATCGTCGCTTCATTTGATGCATCATGACAATGTTCTCTTGACATGTTGCTTGATTTGATAGGGAAATAAAACACCAAGTGTATTAAAGAGTCATACGTGTAGCTTTTACCTTACCCATACAATTTGGTTTATTTATTTCCTTTGGATATGATGGCTAAGATAGATTTACCCTTTCTATAAATAGGGGGTGAAAAAAATTTCTTCCCCCACCTCATTTTTCACTTTTGTGTCTTCATCTTTCTCTTACTCTAAATTTCTTCTCTCTATGTAAATTTAAACTTTGATACATGACTTCTTCCTCTAAATAGCTTAGCCTTACTAGGGATCCTAACAAACTCTCTTTGTCAAGTGGTCATAAGCGTACCAATCTTGATGGACCCAATCTCAATAAACCAAGTTCTTTTTCGCATGATGGAAATGAGGCTAATGCTTCATCTTTTCCCAAAGGTGCTAATAATGCTGCTGCGTTCAGGGATAACAAAAAGTTAGTGATAAACTTTAAGGAGCTCATCGCCATTAAGGAAACCTTGAATATGGTTTTCGAAGATAATATGGAGGAATATAGGGTAAAGTATTTAATTTCGTGCAAGTTGAGTCTAGAGTTCTTGTAGAGGGCAAGATCATCGCCCTTCATTTCAAAGATTGGGTGACGATTCATCCACACTTCATGAATGTAAGACTTCGAGACTTCGATTACCTTTTTAGCCTTACATTTCAAAGATATTCAAGCACATAGGCATTGCCTCTATTCAGTTTAATCTCAATGGCTGACGGATTTTGATAGGGATTTATTCCTTTTGGAACATTGCGGAGTTTAAAAGTACCATTAGGGCAGGTGGATCGAAGTACTTAGAGCCCAGCTTCGATAAGCTAAGGTATTTTTATCATTTTCGGCAAAAAATCAAGGAAAAAGAGAGATATTCATTCTATGCATTCAAGTAAGACAGAGATAATCTAATGAGAGATCTTTCTTCTTCAATCAAAGAGTGGAAGTGGACTTGGTTTTATGCCAAGAACTGGGATGTGCACTCGGTGATTGACAACTTCGGAAGAGAGTTGACTCAGTCTTCAAAGATTCTGGTTAATCTTTGCTCGAAAATAATGATTTTAATTTATTTATTCATTTTTTATTTGTTTTTTTTTTTGTAACTGTAGTGGGCTCTTGGTCGTAGTTAGGTTTGAAGATCTTCGTCAGGACTCTCAAAGGCGATGTGAAAGCATGGCTTGTAGATCTTAACTATCATAATGTCAAATCCTTGACTTATGATGCTACCTTTTTAGGAATCGAATCCATCCCTTGGATAACCAAAGCTCACGATAATAAAGTTGAAAGAAATATTAGGAAGTAAAATTTGTCTTACATATCATGTTTCTAGTCCCTTACCTTTCCCCTTCCCTCCCCTCTCGACCCATTTCTTATCTTAGGATTAAAACTTGTGTTCTTTTTATAGAAAAACTCTCTGTCCCAAGAAAAATAAAATGATTAAGAGGATTACATAGATGTTTCCAAAAAGGAGAAAGGACATGTTAAGTTGAAGGTTTCGATTTCTCATCCTTCAAAAGGAATTAAAATCGAAGAGATTGTCTCACAGAAAGGCCAAGGCGAGGCTATTTCGAAAAGAGGCTATGATAAGGCTAAACCATTGAGGGGTGAAAGGGCTTCTTAGCCCAAAAAAATTTAAAACTCATTAAGTCAAATTTTCAATTTAGGCTCATGTTCAGAGAAGAGAAGAGCTTGGTTCCTCGAACGCTAGGCCTAAATTTACTTTAAAGCCAATTCATTTTTGTGTAGGATATCCAAAACCTGCTTTGGAGCTCAATCCAGTCGAGTCCCAAAAAGAAGGTAATGTGGTGAAAGGCAAAACCCTAGTGGAGAAAGTTGAGGATTCCTCTGGTAGCATCTCTGTTCCCTAAGGGATTCCTCCTAAAGTCCAATTATAGAGGGCAAATTCCTTTTTTAGGAGTTCTGATGTCCGAAGATAGGCATCAATTTTTATGTAGGTTTACTCACCTTCTTGCTCGTAGCGAAGACATTCATCATGGGAAGCTATTGCTTGATGATCATCTCCGTTTGGGGATTTACCATCTTTTCTAGGTACTCATCTTTGTTAAATTTTATTTGTAGATGTAGATATATGTTTCTAAAATTCTTTGTTTTTAGAGCATCTCTCATTTACATCGGAGTGCTATTAAGGCTAGAAATATTGAAACCATGATGGAGAAGAATGTCACTTTAAAGACCAACCTAAAGGGACTTCAAGAAATTAGGCAAAAGCTTCAGTTTGAGCTTTTTATCGCTAGAGACATTGTTTCTACACATAAGACTAAGATTTATGCCTTAAAGAATGATAACCAAGCCCTGATGCATGAAGTGTCACACCTTCGTGAGGCTTAATAAAATGAAAGGTTCAAACAGAATACTCAAATCAATGAGGTTTATGAGATGATCAAACGCTTTTGAGCCGATATTCTACATAAAGCTGCCCAAAGATTTCTTCTTTCAAAAGAGTTCCAGAAAGGTCCTCAGATTGACTTGATTGAGGAAGGGACGATTGAGGCAATCAAATTTGTAAAGACCTAGGATCCTACTTTCAATACGAAAGCCCTACGTGCATCCATTAAAGAATCTACTGATAGCATACGAAATGCTCAGTTAACAGTCAATGGTGAAGTTAGTGTGAGTCGATCAAAGATTAAGCCCTGAAGAAATCTTCATTGGAACTGCTACAGTTTGAAATGGAGGATGAAGAAGTTAATTCTGAATTTGAGGTACCTTTGAGTAAATTACAATTTAACTCAGGTAGCAAAGGAAAAGGGAAAGCTATAAAATAATTTTTTGTAATTTTTGTACGGAGATTATCCTCCTTAATTATAAATTGTACTTAATAAATCAATACAAATTCATCCATATTTTTCAAAGATCAATTGTGCTTTTGTTTGTACTTTGCTTATAAAAATTAAAGTGATCTTGAATTTTGTGCAAAAGATATTTTGCAAATAACATTTTATTAAATGGAATGACTTATGAGTTATGTTTTTATTTTATTTTTACCTTTGATTACTTGGAACTTCGATGTTATATTACAATCTTTGGTTTACATATTTTGGTTGCAATTTGTTGATTGATGTTGCCCTCAATCACATGTTTAATGATTAATTAATGCCGCTTGTCAAGTTTACTTTATTATATAAGGAAAAACTATATTTTCAACAAATCATTGAGATTTTAATCTTTTTTATCGTGCAAAGGATCAATCTTTGATAGCCTTGTTTCTTGCTAATATTTCTGCAACTTCATTTATAACAAGCAAGACTTTTGAACATTTAATTCTTGACAATTCGAATGTATGTAAAGATTTGATTGTTATCTTGAATTTGTGCGTAGGTTTTGATTAACCTTTTACTAACGAGGACATGAATATTTTTACCTTTGTGTGAGAAAGCTTTTGACTTTTCATTATTCGTGAAAGTTTTTGATGTCAGATAGTTTCTAATATGCAAGACTTTCATTCTTCGCTGGTTTCACTATATGAGAGGCTTTTGACCTTCGCCTATTTTATTATGCGAGAGGCTTTCGACCTTTGCTGATTTTTCTTATGTAAGAGGCTTTCAACCTTCACCTATTTTATTATGTAAGAGGCTTTTGATCTTCATTGATTTCAATAAGTAAAAGCCTTTTGACCTTCTCTAATTCATTCATACATAATAAATTTAATGGAAAAACTAGCATTGTATTTTATAAACATAATGTGCACATCAAAAGACAAAGCCCTTAATAGTTACAACTTCACTAATAGTAGTTCTTCAAGCGATATGTGTTCTAGAGGTTATGCAACATTTGTCTGTTAATATCTTTGAGTCGATAAGCATTTTTGCCTGTTGTTGATACAACTAAGTATAGACCTTCCCACATATTTGCCAAGGTCCTTAGAGCTTGGTCTTTAATCAAATGAAGCATTTTTGAATTATAGTATTTGACGATTCTTCATTGATATTCTACCACATGAAGTTTGGTTTGTTCCATCATTTCATATATCTCATCTAAACTTTCAAGTTTAGGACTCATTGTTCGTCAAATTGTAGTATAAGGTCTTCTTTGATCCAATTGCAACCTCAATAGGATTGACTGTCTCAGTACCAAAGGCAGGTGAATATGGTGTCTCCCTTGTGGTTGAGTTTGGTGTTCCTCTCATGGTCCACAAGATTTCAAGAAGAAAGTGCACCTAGTTCCCCTTTTTGGATGCTAGTTTTGCCCTTAAAGAATGCTTGATTATCTTGTTAATAGTTTTCACTTACTCATTTGTTAATGGGTGTGAAGGTGAAGTGAATCGTAGGTCAATATGAAAGTTCAAGCAAAGCTTTTTGAATCCTCGGTTATCAAATTATGTTCTATGATTAGTAATGATTGAATATAGGACCCTAAATCTGAAGGTTAAGAAATTTTTTATGAATTTGGTAACATTGAATTCAGTGATCTTGGCTAAAACTTTAGCTCTTACCCATTTCATGAAATAATCAATTGCTATAACTATAAGCTTCTTTTGTGATCTTAAGTTGATGTATAAAGGCCCTATGATGTCAAGCCACCATTGTGTGAAAGACAACGAACTAGTCATAGAAGTTAGAGTTTTTGTTGGCACCTTAAGTTGAGGTGCTACCCTTTGACATCGGTTATAAGTTTTTATGAACTCTTTGCATCTTGGAACATAGTCGGTCAGTAAAATCCTTATCATAAAATTTTGTGTGCAAATTTGCGTCTCCCAACATGATTTCCTTAGACTCTTTCGTGAACTTCTTTCAACATTGATTCGGCTTCGTTCGAGCTTACACATTTCAAATAAGGAAGCGAGTACCCTTACTTATATAGATCTCAATCTAAGATTAAGTACTTAGAACTCTTTCTTTTAACCTTTTTTTGCCTCTAATGGATCCTTGAGAAGTGCACCTCTACGAAGATACTCTTTAATCAAAGTTTTCTAAGAGCTAGGTTCTTCAGGAACTAAATTGGTAATTTGTTCATTTTCATTTATACTTAGATGCTCAAGCTCTTCGATCTGTATTTGAAGTGGGAGTTTCGTTCTTTATATGGAGGCTAGTCTTGCCAGGGCATCAGCTTGTGAGTTCCTTGATCGTGAGATTCTATGAAACCTGCACAAAAGAAACTTGTTGAGCAATAATTTTACTTTCACTAGGTATTTAACTATCTTTACTACCTTCACTTGGTAATCGTCATTTATTTGATTAATGATAAATTGCAAATCATTTTACACTCGAAACTATATTACCAATTATATTCTAGTAATTATTGCCTCATACTCCGCTCAATTATTAGTTCTTAGAACTTAAATCAAATGCCACTCGTAGCTGTACTTCGATAAGAGATACCAAGACTATCCTCGTGCCATTACCATTTTGATTCGAGGATCCAACTATATAGAGTTCCCATGTTTGAGATGATTCTAATGATTCCATTATAGTTTTGGCAAATTCTGTAACAAAATCTACCACCACTTATCCTTTTATTACTGTACGAAGGACATATTGGATGTCAAATTCACTCAACTCAACCGCCTATTTCATTAGTCACCCGGTTGTCTATGGTTTCATCAAGATCAACCGAAGAGGATAGTTGGTTAGGACATCGATTAAGTGAGCTTAGAAGTATGGTCGAAGCTTTCTTATAGATATTACCAAACCATAAACGATCTTTTCAACCTTTGAGTATCGTGTTTCTAGTCCAACCAACAATTTGCTCACATAATAAACTGACCCTTGTTGCTTTTGATCTTCCCTTAACAACACTGAACTAATTGTAAGAACTGAAATAGACAAGTAGTGCGAAAGGCACTCTTTGATCGAAGGTTTTGACAAGACTAGAGGACAACAAGGTAGCATTTCAAATATTGAAAGGCCTGCTCACAGGCTTGGTCCCAAATTTGAAAAAATGATAACATTTGTTAGTTGATCTCGAAATGAACCGCGACAAGGCTATGATTCTACCCATAAGCTCTTCAACCTCTCGTATGGTGCTTGGAGACTTCATTGACAAAAGTGCTTTTATCTTATCCCGATTTGCCTTGATCACATGTTAATTAACCATAAAATCTAAAAATCTCCTAAAGCTACCTCCAAAACACATTTGAGAGGGTTAAGCTTAATTCGGTACTGTCATAATGTCTCAAAAGCTTGTTAAAGGTTTACACAGTGATCATGTGCACAAAGGCTCTTAACAAACATATTGTCAACCTATACTTCCATTGTCCATCCCATCTTTTTCGTGAACATTTTATTAACCAATCACTGATATGTTGCTCCAACATTGTTTAGCCGAAAATTTATAACACTATAACAGTACATCCGTCAATCGGTTATGAAAGCTGTCTTATCTTCGTTAGGCTTGTACATTTCAATTTGATTGTACCCCAAGTGCGCATCCATGAAGCTGAGCAACTCATGCCTTACGATCAAATCTACTGACTGATCAATTTTGGAGAGAGGAAAGCTATCCTTTAGGCAAATCTTATTCAAATATGTGAAATCCACACACATTCTTCGACATCCATCCTTCTTCTTAACAAAAACTACATTCAAGAGCCATTCATTATATTATACTTTACGAATGAAATCGTTCGCTAACAGCCTTTAAAATTCCTCTACAATCGCTCAGTTTCCCTCATTGTTGAATGACCTTTATTTTTTATAGACCAACTTTGTTTGGGGGTCTTTAGTCAGCTTATGTTGAGCCACGCTAGGATCAATTCTCACCATATCTTCGTGTTTCCAAACAAAAAAATCCACATACTCATTTAGAAGAACCTTTATTTCTCTTTGCATAGACCTTACTAGTCCTGCACCAATCATTATCTTCTTGGTTGGATCTTTTAAGGATATTGATATGGTTTTGAGCCTATCTTAAAGATCTTCACTTGGCCTTGATCCAATATCTCGGGGGTTCATGAGGTCACATCTTGACTTTTTGGGTATGAGTCTTATTGTTGCTTAAACACCTCAATTGGAGATTTATTCTTCAACCTACGATGTCCTTGGCGACGGTTATTTTTCTTAGTCAAAATTATCATCGTACTTTCATTTGGACTCAACGCTTATGCAAGTGCACCTCTATCTCTCTTCTTGATCCACATATACTTTTACTTCTCCATGTCGGTGGGGAATTTAATCTTAAGGTTGTATAGGTTTTGGTTGCCCTATGATTGCCTTCAACAGGAATGAGATATCAAGGACCTAAAATCACATCAATAAAGTTCTAACTTTCAGAAAATCGGACAAACAAGTCAGCTTATGCAAGTGGAGTAGTTTTATTACCTTTGATTTCTTTAATCATGCATAAACTTAGTTGTATATCCTCCTTCCAATAGCTGAGTTGCTCCAAAACCTAATTGTAGATTAAATCCGTAGAACTTCCATGATCAATGAAGATCCTTTTTGCAACCCTCAAAGGTATCTTCACACGTAGCATAAGAGCATCCATATAATGAAACTGAAGCCCTTCAAAATCTTCGTATGAAAAAACTATCGAATCCTATTTTCAAGAATCTGAAGAGTAGTTAAGGTTTAACTTAATTGAAAATTTTCTTCTAAGACTTAATGGTGCTTGCAAAACCTTTTTTTTGATGAAATTAATTGGTTCTTCATTCCCTAAATCCTCTAAGAAAACCTCTAAAGGAGGAGTTGTTTTAGGAGTTTTTTGCAACTTCCGTTGTACTACATACTTAGTTAGCTTTCCACCTTGCACAAGGCTCTTAATCTGATCCCAAAGTTTACTATAGTTGATAGTGTTATAGACATGATTTTTTTGAAAATCACACCTCTTCACCTTATCCCTTTTTTCATGTGGAATTCTGAGCAGATTTGGTGCCTTTAAAAGGTTATGTCGATTAGCAATTTCCATCATATGATCCAAAGGCAACTTTAGCTATGTATAGCTTTCATATCTATTTCACTAAAACCTCTAATTCCTTTTTGCTGAATGCACCCTTGCTTCATTCCGCTTTCCTTTCCCCTTTCGATCTGATGATCCTTTGGACGAATCAATTCCACGTGCTACTCTCACCTCTTAGGAGGTAGCTTATCTTTAAACCTTATCAATTAATTTAGTAAAAGTTGATGGTGGCTTCCTTGTTAGTATATCAAGCAATTCCTTTGGTTGTAAACTTTCGGTAAATGCAACTACAACTGCGGGATCACTATAATCCTTAACTTCACATGTCTCTTTAGAGAAACACTTCAAATAGTTTTGAATTAATTTCTCAAACTTCTATTTTATGCTTGAATGGTGCACAATATGCTTTCTCTGCCTTCAACTTCCCATGAAGCTCGTAATAAACTCTTGAGTTAATTCTTTGAATGAGTGAATGCTTTCGTGGGTGAGTCCACTATACCAAATTTGTGTGTCTCCTGTTAGAATCATAGAAACAATTTGCAAAGTGTGGGATCCAAATCTCCCTGCAGGCTCATCCACTCTTGGTACATTTCAATATGATCTTCTAGGTTCTAGATTCCATTGTACCCATACAAATCCTTTATAGGATATCGAATATGGTCTAGAACTGCCATCTTGGTTACTCCCTATATGAATGGACTCTCCCACAACTTAAGCTTTCAATAAACACTTGATCGTTCCTGATAAAATTCTGAAACTCATGAAACTATCGTCTTATTTCTTACAAGTCTTCTCTATATGGTTCTTTAGGCTAGTACTTATCATATTTGTCCAAATCACATGAATCACCTTTGCTTCTACAGCTTAAACTGTGAGTTGGAGTTCCACTTCTCCTTTGTTTAGTTTTGCGAGTTCTATCGGTATCTTAATTCCCATCTTTCTGTGACCTCAGTATGTTAGTGCGAAGTGCTAGGGATTCTTCACTTTACAATGATTGATTTCCACCTTTAGCATGGAGTCTTCGCCTTCGACTAGACACTGAGTAGGCTTTCGATTCCCCTTGATGCTCTTTCCTTGCATCTTCTATTGTCTCAATCATTCTCGTTATATTTTGGGTCAAAAACCATATTCTAGGCATATGGTGTTTATACCAGTTGGGTTGGTGGAAACATTGGTGGATATGGTGTTGCAAATGACATATAGGTTGGTGTATATTGATTAAATTGAGGAAAAGAACTGGGCTTTTGAAGTAAGTCTACTGCTTGCATTGGTTTAAATGCGGTGGGAATCTGAGCATACGACGATGCCATTGGGTTCAGAATAAGAGTGGTAAAGCTAAAGGTAGGGATAGGTGGTTGACTTATGTTTGGCTCATGAGTTGCTGGAGGTTCTGGAGGTTCTGGAGTTTCTAGAACATTAGAAATTGGAGGATTTGAAGAGCCCAATGGTTGACTCGTATGATCTGGATCCGTTGAATCAACAGTGGGTGACTCAAGCCCTCCTTCTAGCGCCGAATGTTCATGCAAGAATTGTCCAATTAAAGTTCACAATCTTCGTATGAAATCACTCTTCCTTACTACCTAAAAAACAACCAAAAACCTAAGTTAGGGTGCCTGAGGGTTTCTTCGGGAAGCACCCTTCAATACTTCAGTCTATAATCATTCTTTCTACAAAGTGTGTTAACCTTTCAAAGTGCCACGGAATTAGTAACAATCCGAAATGGTGGTGGATTTGCCCTTTTGTAGTAGAAAGATTTACTTTACAAGTGTTATGATGCATGTGGAGTTTTCTCTATTTGTCGGCTTTGTCTTATAACATGTTTGACAAGTATTGTTTGCAAGTTGAACATGTGTTCTTATAGGGATGGTCCTTGGGAGGGAAATTTTGTTCGTACAAAGGTCTCCCTCTCTACTTGTTTAGTCTTCACTCGAAGATGTTACTTGTGCCACATGCCTTGCTTCCATTTGTCCATATCTCCACTTACAATTGGTTCCATTTTTCTCCCTTATATCATCAATATTAATTGTTTAATGCATTAAAATTGTTAATCAAGTACTTATAATATTTCAAATTATCATTTTCTCTCTCTTTCATTTGTAATAGAATTAATTCAAGTGGACCAAGTAATTTGTTAATGGATAACAAGCTCATACGAGTAGAAGATTAAATGGAACACAAACAATAAAAGAGAGGGGTCAAGTTTTTATTTAAGGTTTGTTAGCAATGATGCGGGGCATGTTGGCATTATTTAAGTTCACAAGGCTAGAAAAGTTAAAAGATGCAACATTTATTTACTACAACACTTGAAATCTTGTAGAAGTTATATAAATGCCACTTCTTGTCATAAACGTCTACATGTCGATTGAAACTCATATTAATATTTGTTTTAATATAATTTTTATTGTCGAGTTCCTTAATCTTTTATTTAATGATTTTATAAAAGGAAAAAAAAAATATTTCGTAAGACTATCTAACAACTAATTTGATAAGACGGATCAAAGATAAATATGAGAGAAGAAAAAGATCAATGAGAAAAGTAAAAGAAAAATAAATGATATTATTTTATTGATTCATCTCACCATATCAGTTGTGGGATAATCTTGTAGAACATTTTTTCCTATAAAATGGAGCATTTATTTTAATATACTAATAATTGTTTGATGTCAAATAAAACTTTCCACAAATTTAATTCAATGTTGTTGTGCACTTCCCAAGTACAAGTTTAAAATATTAGTACACTTCGTTTCAGGATTTGTAATAAGAGGTTTGAATATATTATTTGTATTTACTAAAATGTATGGAGTCTTCTACCTTTATTATGATGGAAGATTTCTTCTAATATTATATGAGACGATTTTTTATTTATATATAAAATATTGACTTTTGATAGGTTTCGGCGTCTGTTAACCATTGATATCTGTATATTTTTTATTTCCTTATATCACAAATAATTTTGTCTAGTATCACATAATTTAGAAAAAGAGATAGTAGGTACTTTATAATAATTATATAAATTATAAAACGAGATACTAATAACGTTGTGGTTAAATAGAAGTTATTTTCATTTTCTTAAATTTTTAAAATAATTTAGGTTACTCTTTTTTTTGTTTTTAAAGCAATTTAGGTTACTCTATTGTCATTTTTCAATTACAATATTTTACTTTTTATTCTTTTTAACTAATATTTTACTTGTTATAACCCATTGAATCTTTACCTGTTGAATAGTTGACTTGGATTGCCGAGTAGACAACGCCAGAAAATGTTAAATTTTAATACAAGGCTATAGTAGCCGCTGTTTGGTGTTAGACAAGCAGTAGGTACTTGACCCTGGCTTCCAATTTGTAAACTCATGAAAGTGAGCTTCCAGATTCCTCAACGAACCTGAAATGCTACCTGTAAGGTCTCTGTAACTGTTTTGCCCCATCAGCCTCCATTCAACCAATAGGAAAGAAGTTGATCAAAGCTTGGACTCTTACTTTATAACCGACCGTATAAACGAACTCCAGTCAGTTCATTTTGTATGATCAGATACACCATGTATTCAATGAAATGCTGTTTTTACTTCTATGATTTTTCTCTGTTTTTCAAGCGTTGTTTCTAGGTGTTCAGGTGGAGTACTGTGTTAAGCATATAAATTTGTTTACAACTTTTTTTTTCCTTGAAACTAAATTTGTTTACAATTTAATAACATTGCATTCAAGATATTAAGTCTGTGTTTACATGCATATAGATATATAGACATGCACCTACAAACACACTAATCCACCATGAATTTCCTTTCACAATATCTGAGCACCACCATAGTTGGAGTCGTTGCCATACTTGTTTTTTCCTATTATATAATAAGGAGATCCAACTCCAAATCCACCAGGGGGCCAAAAGCACCCGAAGCCGCCGGCAAATAATCATACATATTCGAACCGGCAAAGGGGCCATTTCCACCTCTTATCCGGAACTGGAATTCGACTCCCTTACCTTGTCTTGGGAGAGTTAGCTGAGAAGTATGGACCTGTCCTCAGAGGTACTTTCGAACCGTAGGCTTGAGTTACAGTTATTCATACATATTCGAGCCGATGAAGTTGAAAACGCAGTGAAAGAAACGTACAAGCTTTGGACCAAGAAAAAAGACGGGTCAGGAGTATTTGGTTGATGCGCAACAATGGTTTAGGGACATGATTTTGATTTGATAGTAAGAATGGTTGCTGGGAACCGATATGCTGGTGCTGGAAGTGATGAAAAAGAAGTCAGGAGATGCAGGAAGGCGATGAGGGAATTCTTTGAGCTGGCTGGGATTTTTGTGCTGAGAGATGCTGTGCCTCGTCTTGGATGGCTTGATTTGGGTGGATATGAAAAGGCCATGAAGAAAATATAGCCAAAGAATTGGATAGTCTTGGAGGGGAATGGCTAGAGGAGCATCGCCGGAAGAGAAAATCCGATGAACCGCCCGTTAATGAAGAGCAAGATTTTGTGGATGTGTTGCTATCGGCCCTTGATGGTACCGACCTTTCTGGTTATGATGCTGATACCATCATCGAATCCACATCCACGGTACTTAATTAATTTTCTTCTGCTTGCAGAATAAGTTGCATGTGAAAATTATATGTTTCAATTTAGTTTATAAACATTAATATGACAAAGGTTGGATTTGGACTTTGCAGGCTATAATTGTATTTGTAGGAGGCACTGATACCACATCTGTTAATCTAACACGGGCACTCTCGCTATTACTTAACCATCGTCACACATTGGAAAAAGTTGAGGAAGAATTGAACACTATAGTTGGCAAGAAAGGTTGTTGACCGAATCAGATATCGATAAACTTGCGCCCATCTCCAAGCTGTGGTGAGGGAGACAATGAAATTATAACCCGCTGGACCGTTCTCACGACCTGAATTCCGGAAGGACTGTACCGTTAACGGTCAACCTATGGAAGCTGCAAACGAAGCCACAGGTGTGATCTGATCTGCTGGGGTTCAAACCGGAGAGATTTCTCACTAGGCACAAAGATGCAATTGATGTAAAAGGTCAACATTGAGCTCATCCCATTTGGTGCTGGTAGAAGGGCCTGCCCCGGAGTAGCTTTGGGATTACAAATGGCACATTTAACATTGGGTAGTCTCCTTCAAGCGTGCGAGATTTGACAACCTTCGAACGCACAGGTGGACATGACTGGAACCCCTGGAATGACCAATGCAAATGCTAATCCACTTCAACTTCTTCTTAAACCCCACTTGCCGGTTCATAATAAAATTGCCATTGAGAATGCATTTGCATAAATAAGAGGTGTGGACTATTCTGATTTCTGCTTGTAGAACGTTTTAAGCATTTCTACTTAAAATGTGTGCTGTGATTGCTTTTCCTTTGCTGCTGCTACTAATAATAATAATAATAAAAGGTGATGTTATGGTGAATACATTTCGATGGTGTAAGCTTTCAACCATTGCATATTAATTTATCTAATATCTCGAATTCTAATCGCTTTTGTTTATATAAAATCAAATCAATTTTAAAAATTTAAGTTAACCAATAAAGGATAGTTTTTATGGAAAAAGGAAATATTTATCCAACATTTGAAAAAGTAAAAGGTGAAAAGTTTGACAATAATTACAAATAAATTATTAACTATCCAATAACTAATTGTGTAATTCATGTACAGTAGTTAAATGCTTTTCTCATATTGATAATGCTATTCTGTAATAAGCTTTCCAAATTAGATTAAAGGACTAATAGATACACACCGGATACACATTTCTTACACATGATATACTGTTCTTATTTAATAATGTTATGATATACTATATAAATAATCAATTAAATAACATATTTTTTTGGAAACTTAAATGGCATATTTTAATGACTGAATATATAAGATTTTCTTCTTTTCATATGACTTGGTTAATATTTCTTTAAAAATTTTCTTGCGACACTGCTTGGAATGCCGCGATTCGAATCTTAATTCTTATCAAATTGAATTGTAACTCCTTACCATCAAATTGCGTAATAATATATTTTTCTTATCTAATTAATATATTTTCTTTATTTTCAAAAGTCCGAACCATAGCTGTTCAGATTGCTGTGTCCATGGTCTTAGTTAGGCAAACACTCCACAAGTCAATACGGGCCATGGGCCTTGCACTGTTCTTTTCATCATTTTTCCATATTTTTATATAGCCTTGCAGTGTTCCCAACAAAAAAAAAATTAGATAGAGTTTTTAATATATAAAAATAATTTATTATGTGTTTGTTTATTCTTATTTAGTATAAATCTTAAAATAAATGCCAACTGTATGGGTTCATAAAGAGAGTAATAGACTAATAGTGACCTACAAACGAAATGTTTTGAAAAAAATAAAAATTTTAAAGTTGTTTAACATATATAAAATTTCTTTTATGTCCTTAGTAATAATATTACAAAAAATTGTATGATTCTATTCTTTTTAATTAATAACTTACACAGAATGAAGCGTTATTAGTTTATTATTTGCTTCATTATTATATGTGTTGTAGATAATTAATTTGTTAGGTACATTTTTGTCGCAACTTCAAACTTCTAATTTCGTATCTGTTCTTAGTCATATTATATATAATTCTAGAGTTATATAACATGTTATAAAGATCGTGTTGCACAATACATTACTTATCAATTTATCGTTCTCTGGTCTTAACCGTGTTATAGCTCTAGAGTCACAAGACATGTTGTATAGATCGCGTTGCACAACATTACTTATCAATTTATCATTGTCATGTTGTTCGTATTTCATGAGTTCAGGATAGTGGTAACTAGATATAAGTTCTGTGGTTGTATATTATCATATATTTATGTAAATAAAGACTATTATTATTGAGTAAGAGATTACGTAATTGGTTTTGTCTTTGACAAAAACAAAATCATGGGAGAATCTTAACTAATGCAAATTGGTCTCCTTCAACCTAAATTTCCAAATTATTTTTGGGGCAAATCTAAGAGAGAAAGTTATGCACACGTAGAAAATTGGTATTCACTGCACTTGATCAGAATTGAGAAAGCCAATGAATTAGAATATGTGGTTTGTAATGATTTAAATCTTGAATTTAAACAGACTATGAGACTTTTTTTTTTCCTCCCTTAACATCGACACCTTATAGATAAAAAGATTATCAAGACTAGACAAGAACAATTGCTGATAGCGCAATCCGGATGACTATTTTTATAATTGAGAGATGACAACTCTTATCAAGAGCAGATTCTCACTTATACTATGTGTTTTTGTCAAAATTATGTAGAGTTCTTAATATATAAAAATAATATATTATATATTTGTATATTCTTATTTAGTATAAATCTTATAATAAATACCAATTGTATTGGTTCCTAGAGAGAGTATTAGACTAATAGTGACCTACAAACGAAATGTTTTGAAAAACAAAAAATTTTAAGTTACATATATAAAAGTTCTTTCATGTCCTTAGCAATAATATCACAAAAAATTCTAAGATTCTATTCTTTTTATTTAATAACTTATACTGAAAGAAGTGTTATTATTTTATTTGTTTACTTCATTACTATATATATTGTAGATAATTGTTAGATATGCTTTGGCCACAACTTCAACCTTCCAATTTCGCCTCTAGTCTTAGCTTTGTTGTAGCTCTAGAGTTACATAACGTGTTATATATAAAGATTGCATTGCACAACATTACTTATCAATTTATGATTGTCATGTTTTTCTTATTTCATAAGTTCAAGTTAGTGGTCACTAGATATAAATTCTATGGTTGTCTATTATCATATATTGATGTAAATAAAGACTATTATTTTTTATTAAGAAATTACATAATTGGTTTTGTCTTTAACAAACACAAAATCATATGAGAACATTGACTATTGCAAATTGATCTCTTGCAACCTAAATTTTCAAACTACTAGCTGATGATAAAATCTTAGAGAGAAAGTTATGCTCACGTAGAAAATTGGTAATCACTGCAACTTGATCAGAATTGAGAAAGCCAACGAATTAGAATATGTGTGACGAGACCCTTCCCGAATCATTTCTCTGGATCCGAGAAAGACCTTGTAACACCCCGAAAGAATTCCCACGAACCCTATACTCAACTAGGAGAAACCCCGTCAGGGCACCAGAAAATCATTTAGCTAGATTTTTTAACTTTTTTTACAAGGTGACAATGATAATAATTTTTCGCTTTTTAATAAAAATTTCGGCAGTATGCCGCATGTTTTCTAAACTATGTCACCCTGTAAGTTTCAAATACAATTTATAAAAACACTTCTATGAAATCAATTTATCAACTTTCAGAGCCTCCGACTCTTTTCCCACAACACAACCACAAACAAGTAAATAAAATCTGAAAACTAAATTTCACAAAACTTTAATAAAACATTTTTAACTAATGCATCAATTATTTCTTTAAACTTTTTACAACTATATAGATAAACATATACATAATCAAAATAACAAAATATATATAGGTAGTAGGTGTCGTCCTATCCGTCCATCTGCACGTCTAACTGTATCTCGTTGGCTGGACGACTAGCTCTTGTTCTTGTGAGAGAATTTTTAAGAAAAATATTTAAAAAAAAGTATAGGTATAACTCAGTAAGTGGTATAATTTATATAAACTAAACTCATTTTTATATAAAATATTCTCCCTTTTTAAAAACTAAAATGCTTTCTAAAATTTTTTTCTACAATACTTTCTGAAATCTTTTTTTAAAATCTTTTCTAATGCTCGCTTAAATGGTAACCCAGGGAATATCTACTCCTTGCATGGTAGCATATAAAATCTAGCTAACCACTAGGAGTGGGAATCTACCATGTGTAGTCACCGAAAGTGGGCCCACGCTGCGGACCGACTACACTACCTTATATGTGTATACGGATCACTCATGCCTCGCTCACACAAGAGTCGACTAGACTCAAATCTCACTGACTGACTTCCTCTCATCTACCGTATCACGCATAGGGCATTCGGTTGGGTACTTAACTGGGGTTAGGGTAAACCATAGGCTATTAAAAATTTTTTCTTAATACATTAAAATATTCTAAATCTCAAAGCAAAAACCTAAAATCTTTAATTCTAGCACATGTTCATATACATAAATAATAAACTAAAATTTTTATGCTAGAATTATAATATAAATTCAATTAATAAATGAATAACTATTTATAATAAATTCTTTTAACTTTACAATAAACTTTAAGAAAATATAAACTTTAAAAACGCGTAGTTTCACTCACAAGACGTCCTCGGATAGACACCGATTCTCCTCTATATGTCTCCGGATCTCTCCGCTTTTGCCTTAAAATATCAAATATCCATTTGGGGTCACTTAACTCATTCAAATAACATTCAAAATCAATAAAAATCTCATTTATCTTTATTAATACCCTTTAACGTCTAAACTTTCGGATCTCAATTTTTATTCAATCGGGGTTTTCGAAATCTGTTTTGTCTACATGAATCCTACTTATTTTTTCATAGGAATACCTCAATATATTCAATTTCATCGTCGGAAGCTCGGAACGAAATTTGTTCGATTTCACTTACTAGTAAAAATCATTTTTCGCTTCGAACGTCCGACAACTTCAACAATCAATTCTCTAGTGTTCGAACACCCAACCATTATTAAATAAATAGTTTCGAACGTTAAACGAACGCATTTAGAAGGATTTCGAAAAACACCCTTCAACTCATCCGTTTAGCTCCGAAATCGATCCTAAACTTTTCATTTTTGAAATCTAACTTCATAAGATTATTTTCTAACTTCTAAAACATCCATCTAATGCCTTAGAATCGAAAACGAATTCCGATCTCACCAAACCCATTTTGGACCGTGACTTTCTCTCTCTCTCACCAATTTTTTTTCCATCAAATCACTCACAAATCACACCAAAATCATCTTCACACCTCCCTCTCATCATCCTTAAACTCAAATTTGAAAGAGAAATAAAAGAGAGAATGAGTTTTCATATAAAACATCAAACTTTAAATTGAAATAACTCACCAAATAGGCGATCTTTTCGCTTTAAATTTGTTGGGCTAGCTAGAGGAGATGACAGGGAACAACTTTTGTGAAGAAACCACAACGAAATACGGATCAGATCTTTCTCTTTCTCTCTCTCCCTCTCGGCGTCGCATTCTCGGGTCTCTTTCTCACCCGAATCTCTTCTTTTCTTTTCTTTCTTGTTTTCACGATTAAAATGTCTCAAATGAGACAAAAACCCACTTATATATATACTAATGCTCAATTACAAATTAGTCTCTCAAGAAAATTTCATTTAATACCTCAAACTTTCAATAATCTTACTAGTGCCCAAAAATATATAATTATTAATTATATTGGTCCACTTGGCACATTCTAATCCATTAATCTCTTCAATCATTCACTTGATGACATGTGGCACATCCATAGCCACTACTTTTCAAAGCCACTTATCTCTTTTTTTATTGGTTGAATTAAAATATCTTTTACTTTATTCCGTGAGCTCACCTCGCTTGATTAACACATAAATCACTCATAATCATTTTGTAATCGTATTGGTGTCAACCAAACAACATCCGACTTGCGATACGAAAATATAATAAACCTCAAATAACACTATTGGAGGCATACGATTTGACCGTAACTCAATTCGAAAATTTCTAATACCATAAAATAATAAATCTGGGTGAGGGCTTACAATGTGGTTTGTAATGATTTAAATCTTGAATTTAAACTGACCATGAGATTTTTTTTTTTAATAAAAAAAAAAAAACTTTGATACTTTAATAAAATGACTGCCAAGACCTGAGATCGACCACTGACACATGGCCCGGATGACTATTCTCTCTACTAAGAGATGATAACTCCTATAAAAAGAGATACTCACACCCTCATATTATGTTTGAATAGAATAAAAGTAAGATTCAAACCGTTGACCTTAAGAGGTCAAGAGAGACACTCAACTACTCCTACTAACTGGTCATGGGCCTTGCAGAGTTCTCAAAAAGGAAAAATTATATAGAGTTTTTAATATATATAAAAATAATTTATTATATATTTGTATATCCTTATTTAGTATAAATCTTATAATAAATACCAAACAGTATTGGTTCATAAAGACGGTATTAGACTAATAGTGACCGACAAATGAAATGTTTTGAAAAAAAATAAAAATTTTTAAGTTGCTTTACATATATAAAAGTTCTTTCATGTCCTTAGTAATAATATCATAAAAATTTGTATGATTTTATTCTTTGTAATAATATCATTATATGATTATATTATTTTTATATAATAACTTACGCTGAAGAAAGTGTTATTATTTTATTGTTTGCTTCATTATTATATGTATCGTAGATAATTTGTTAGCTACACTTTGGTCCCAACTTCAAACTTCTAATTTCACCTGTGGTCTTAGCTGTGTTGTAGCTCTAGATCAGTTACATAACATGTTATAAAGACCACAGTGCTTAGTATCACTCATCAATTTATCGTTGTTATGTTGTTCGTATTTCTTAAGTTCAAGATAGTGGTAACTAGATATATGTTATGTGTTTGTGTATTATCATATATTTATATAAATAAAGACTATCATTTTTGAGTAAGATATTACGGAATTGGTTTTGTATTTAACAAAAATAAAATCATGGAAGAATCTTGACTATTGCAAATTGGTCTCTTTCAACCTAAATTTCCAAACTACTTTTGGCAAAATGTAAGAGAGATATTATCGAATTGGGGTTCTTTTCCATTAATAATAACACATTCATCTCGAATAATATTACACAGATGAATAGTATGAACGATTGTACTAAAAATTACATCAGGTAAATTCTCAAGAAAGAATAAAAGGGTCATAATAGTCTCACTTAAAATCCCAATTCCTTAGACGGAATTTTTCTAAACATTTAATTTAATAACACAATATATCACTGCAACTATATCCAATAATAGCTTTTAAATAGACAAAATAAAGAACATCAAAATTTAACGAGATTCTGTTAATTATACCTACGTCCTCGAACACTACCAAAGTAATATTTCACTAATTCAAAAAAAATATTACAAAAGATGGAAAGAGAGAATGAGTAAAAATTGTTCTCGAAGAAGGAAGAGAGCAATTTTGGGATGATTTTCCAAATGAGTAGAAGTCCACTTTTATGGGCAAGTGGAACTTCCTTTGACCTCATACACTTTCAATATGGAATGAGCCAAATAATATAACAAATCTTCACACCAGCGAAATTTCATATCTTCAATTCTCTCACAAAGCCAATTTTTAATATTATCTGCAAATGCTAATTTTTAAAATTTCACAATATTGATCAAGTCCAAACAATATTGAAACTTCACCACAATTACCACTTTTGTCATCATATCAGTAAGATTTTCAGTAGTTCGAATCTTCTAGATCATTATTCTACCTTCCTCTAAAATCTCTCATACAAAATGATATCGAACATCGAAATGCTTCATTCTTACATAGTAAGCTTGGTTCTTTACTAAATAGATTGCACTCTGGTTATCACAATGCACTTTGATGTGCTTTTGATCAATTCTCAGTTCACCAAACAACCCTTGAAGGCAAATTGTCTCCTTCACAATTTCTATAATTGTCATATACTTTGTCTTTTGTTGTAGACAAAACAATTGTTGATTGCAAGGTAGAAATCCAACTGACTAGTGTCTTTGCAAAAGTAAATACATGATTAGTAGTTGATCGATGCTTATCCAAATTACCGGTATAGTTGGAATCACATTATTCAACTACATATTGACCAGTTTGCTAATCTTGCTCAAATATTAATTTAATATCTACAATGTTTAGAATATATTGTAGAATCCATTTCACAGCTTACCAATACTCCTTTCCAAAATCATGCATGTACCTGCTTACAAACCCAATTGCTTGGAAATGTCGGGCCTCGTACACATCAAAGCATATATCAAGCTACCAACAACATTTGCATACGGTACTTTTGGCATATATTCCCATTCTGCTTCATTCTTCGGAGATATAGATGTATTGAGTTTAAAATGAGGAGCAAGTGAAGTACTAACTAGTTTTGACTTCTCATTTATGTCAAAACGCTTCAACATCTTTCTCAGATATTTTTTTTTAGTCAAACAATGTCTCCTCAATTTTCTGTCTCTCATTATCTCTATGCAAAGAATCTTCTTTGCTTCATCTAAATCCTTGATCTCAAACTTCTTATTCAACTGAGTCTTTAGTTTTTTAATTTCTATTTGACTCTTAGAAACTATCAGCATATCATCAACATAAATAAGAAGATATATATATATATATATGATCTATCTTGTAACTTGCACAAATACACACAGTGATCATATTTACTTCTTGTGCACTTCTACCTTATCATAAACTTGTCAAACCGTTTGTACTATTATCTTGGAGATTACTTAAAACCAGACAATGATTTTTGAAGTTTGCATACCATGTTTTATTTTCCAGCAACTTTGAATCCTTCAACTAAGTTATATAGATTTTCTCTTTTAAGTCTCTATGTAAAAATGCAATTTTTACATCTAACTGAACTAGTTCCATATCCAACTGCGCTACCAAAGCTAACAAAATTTTGATAGAGTAATACTTTATAACCGGAGAAAATACTTTATTATAATCAATTTCCTTTGTTTTAGCGTAGCCTTAGCCACAATCTTGCTTTATAGCATACATAATTCTTGTTAGGAAATTCATCTTTATTTGTATATGCTCATTTGCACCCAATGACTTTCTTTCCCTTCTAAACTTTCCATGTCTGATTCTTATAAAGGGACTGCATTTCTTCATTCATAGTTATCCTCCACTTTTCTTCTTCTGAACTTTAGACTGCTTCATTATAAATGGTAGGAATGTCATCATTTAAAGATACATAAGCCACCATATCAGCAAAATGAGCAGGTTTCTTAGTTGTCCTCTTTGGCTTACTCAATGCAATTTGTACATTATTGAGTTGGAACCTCTTCTTCATCTAACTCTTCTTCTACCATAGAAGAGTCATCATCGATTTCTTCATTTGTTGGGATAATTCTTCTTTCAAACTCCACCTATTTTTGAGTATCATCTATCTGCTTAACATTTTCAATGGTTACTTTTTTCAACATGGTAGATTCATTAAATGTAAAATCCCTACTAAAGATTACTTTTTTGTTTCTAGACACTAAAAGCGATAGCCTTTCACACCTGAAGTGATCCCTATAAAGATTGTTTTCTTTACTGTTAGATCTAACTTTAACTCATTAACATGATAATATGCAGTGGAACCAAACATATGTAAGGAATCATAATCTGTAGCAAGTTTTTCAAATCACTTCTATAATGGTGTTTTATCACAAATAGTAGTAGACGATAAACGGTTGACAAGGTGACATGGATATGTTATAGTCTCAACCTAAAATTCCCTACCTTACCCAACATTGGACAACATACACTAAACTTTCTCTAGCAATGTTCTGCTTATATGTTCTGCCATGTCATTCTATTATGATGTACTCCTGACTGTAAAGTATTTGACAATGCCTTCATCTTTGTAGACCTTAAAAAATAGATCAATTTTGTATTTTTCACCATTATTTGTGTGGAGACATTTGATTCTTCTGCCTGTTTGAGTTTCCACCAATTTTTTTTCATTTGAGGAAAACTCTCAACACTTCATCTTTCATTTTCATTGTATACATACAAACTCTTCAGGAAAAATTATCAACAAAGGTCGTGTAATAGTGTTTTCCTCCCAAAGAAGTTGTTTTGGAAGGACCCCACACATCTGAGTGAACATACTGCAAAATACCTTTTGTATCATGGATTGTAATACCAAATTTCATCCTTGTCTGCTTCCTTTTGATATAATGCTCACAAAAATCTAATTTACAAGTAATAATCTTTGATCTACCAAAAGTTTCAAGGATTTTTCACCTACATGCCTCAAATGCATATGTCATAATTTGGTTGTTTCTAACTTTTGATCATTAACAGAAGCTACTGCTGCTGCTGTCCCAATAACTGTACTACCTAGATAATAATACACATTATTGTTCTTCAAAATTCCCTTAAGTACCACAAGTACACTAGAGATGAGTTTAAATACACCATTTTTAATTTCTTTCTTTGTTCCCTTCGATTCTAGGATTCCCACAAAAATGAGATTTTTTAACAAATTTGGCACATATTGAACATCTGTTAGAACTCTGATTGATGCATCCCGATTGTTCAAGCAAATTAAACCAATCACTTATTTGGTAAGAGGGACATCATTTGTTGCATAGGCAGCTCCACCTTTCAGTTCTATAAAATCAAAGAATCAATCTCTTCTGGAACTCATATAATGGCTATAAGTTGAATCTAGTAGACATACACTAGAAAGGTTAGTTGACGGCGTAGTTACAAGTGAAAGATTTGAGTTTGCATCATCACACTCAACTACATTAGAATCTGAAATAGTCTTTCTCTTATCAAGTTTGCCTTTGTTCTTCAGTTTAGGACAATCTTTTTTCTAGTGCTCTTTTTCTTTAGCAAAAGACACATTCATCTTTGCTTGGTTTGGACCTTGACTTGAATCTCCCTTTCTTTCCTTTATTTTGGCTCTGCAAATAGCCTTTGACTACTAGAGCTTTTGCTCCTCTATTTGTGCTTTCTTGCTTGTCTTTCTTTCTTAACTCATAATTATACAATGCAACACTTACTTTACTCAAAGACACAACAACCTTCCTATGAATTAAAGTAGTAAATAGTATTATTTTGTTTGATTACTACTTAGTAAAAGTTGTGGAGCTTGGAAATGTTGATATTATGAATCATAAAAGTTTATGGAATCAATTGGAAAGATAATGGGCAAGTGAGGTAGATCCTATGTGATTCAAGTTCTTGATGTTTAGATAACCTTCTAATTGATAGATATGATAAGATTGAATTGAGTTGTTATATATAGACATAATTCCCTATTTTTGAATACAGATGAAATTTAAGGATTTAAGTCTTCCTTATAGAGGTTTGAGAGTTAACTATTAATCGTTGTATAATGTTTTGCTTTAAGTGTTGATTTTGAATCTATTTGTAATTATAAGGTATTTTATAAATTCATATAAGGTTATGATTTGGATGTAGTTTTGATGGTTTTTAATCAAGTTTAGTGGTTGTAAATATTTTTGGTGGAATTTTATTTTTATTGGTGACAAACTTGATATAGATCTTCATTTGTACTTGCATTAGTACATTGATTTTGTAGCACTCTCCACTCGATTCCCATTCGGATGGGAATCCAAGTCGAAGAATGCTATCTTAGTCTGTTTATTCGTTATTATTTTAAATATATGAACTAATTTTTTTTATTTTTTTTTTACGAAAATCTAGCAAAGTTTCCTCTATTTCTTTTTTTAAAAAATCCAAAATTCCAAAAATTTGTAAATTCAAATAAACACTTATAAAATAAATTCATTTTCTCAACTTCCATTTCGGACCCTTCGTCCGACTTCAAAATCACTTCACCACACAAACATTTAATAAAAACCATATTGATCAAAATTAAACACTAATTAAAAGATAAATAAAAATTCATTTACAAAATCACTTTATAAAACCAAAGACCTTTCTATAATTTCTATACATCATTATTTACAAAATCCCATAAATACATGGACCTATATATACATGCATTTTCATATACTTTAGCATAACTATATGATACAAAAAGAATAATTACCAAATGTGGAAGGATTGTGACTCGCAGAAAATGCGGCAGCTGTCTTCTTATTTGGCTCTATCTACAGTGCTCAATTCTCAACCTAAGCATGGAAAATCTAATGCGTTAAGTATTTCTACTTAATGGGTGTACACAAAGTTCAAAAGCCCTAAAATTTTCTATCACACAATCATACGATCTCGAAATTTCGATATTTTCAGAATTCGTAGTATAATACTATTAAAAATTAAATACTTTTTTCGTTAAAAACTATCGTATTGTCAAACAAAATTTTCCATAAATCCCAAACTTTCAATATTTCAATAAAATTATGTTATTATAAAACAAAATTTCACGATTTTCAAGTTTTTATCAAAATTTCACAAGGAAATCAATTTTCTCATAGATGCACATATAACACATAAAAATTCATTTTTCAAATATATCAACATTTAACCTTCTTCAATGTTCTTTGTAAACTCTGACACGATACCATGGATTGAAAAATGAGTTTCTCCGGCATCGGACACTCAGTGATTACCCGCCGGATCTCATTTCACATATCACGAAATTTCTAAGACCGAACACTTGGTGCTTCTCAAGGTCCATGAATCAAATATTAAGATGTATAGGCAAATAAGTGTAATACTGCTATAATCACCCTATTGGCATGCCAAGTTCTCCGGCATTGGACACTCGATGACTACCCACCGGATCATATTTTATATAACACATGGATTCTAGGGCCGGACACTTTCCGTCCAGAAACACTATTCACCGAAAAAATTTTGATCTCACAAAACTTAAAGAAATGTCCACTTTCCAGAATTCACTATTTACTCAGAAATACTATTCATCTAGATATATTTCCATTTCTCTTAAATAGAGAAAATTCATGGCATTATGGATTTTAATTAGTGAATATTCATTGATCGCATTCGGGATTTACAAACCCATTTTTTTCAAGTATCCGTCACAGGATCGTGAAAATTATTGTATATTGTAAGAAGGGCCACATGGTGATAACCAAATGTATTAATATTATTTTTACGTATAATATTTTGTATCAATGTATATTAATTTTAACTAATCAGATTTTGTAAATATGCTTTGAAACTAATTTTGGAAATGAAATATCTTTCCATATATTTTATAAATATATTTTATATATTCAGTACATGAGTCCAACATGAGAAATGTAAAAATTTTGTTTTTAATTTGTAAAATTTATATTTATAAAGAAAATATGAAATTTATTATGATTTTTATTAAATTTTAGATTTCAATTAAAAAGATTATAGTTTTCATGAGATCCTCCCAGACTCAAGAGGAGTCGGGTCAAGTCTTGTCACTTGATGTTGAAAAGGACTAGCTTACAACCACGTTTAACACAACTTCATTACAGTCCATCAACATTGTTTTGCCTCTTTTAGTGTCAATAAGAGGGTCAAAAAAAAAAAAAATTCACACTTTTTGCACAGTTTTAGTTAGTATTGGTTAGCATATTTCAATATTAGTTGAGAGATCAAATGATACCGTAAATGGTTTAAAGTTACGTTAATTAGAATTGAAGCTTAATTTTTGAAAAGAAGGATCTCAGCCATTTTTAAAAATTGACAACAAAAATTAGCTAAAAAACTAGTCGATTCACGTTTCTCATATGATTTTGGTCAGTGTTTATCAACGTAGTTTTGTGTCTTTTAACATCAATAAAGGGGTCAAATGAAGTTGTAAAAGCCTGATACATATATGAAAATAGAACTTAATCTAGAAAATGAGAAATTCATTAGGTTACAAAATAAACAAATAAAATCAATACATAGGTTAAAAGCAGACAACAAAAATTAGCTAAAAAGATTATTTTTATATTAAATAATTTTTAATTATTTATATTTTACTAATAAAAATAAGTGATTTATTTTGTGAACAGATTTTTAGAATATTAGTTAAGGTTTACGATTGGATTCCAAAATATTATGATTTTAGAGTTGAGGTATTCTTTTGAGGGGAATAATATTTCAGATATAAGAATCTAAATATATTATCATATATTTAAATAAATGAAGACTATTATTTTTGAGTAAGAGATTACGTAATTGATTTTGTCTTCAACAAAAGAAAAACTCATCGGAGAATTTTTACTGTTGTAAATCGGCCTCTTTCAGCCCATATTTCCAAACTATCTTTTTTTTTTTTTTTAAGCTTAATTGATTACATCTATTGATAGATATTATGGTGCGACGGAGAACACACGGGCCTATCCACTCACGTGGGCACGGGGGGCGGCGCGGCCCATGAGTATGTTTCCAAACTAGTTTTGGCCAGCAATAAAAGGCAGCACAGCAACTTGAGTATATTTCCAAAGTTCTAGCCAGCAATAAAAGGTAGCACAGCAACTTGAGTATATTTCCAAACTACTTGTGGCCCGCAATATATTGCAAAATCTAATCTAAGGAAGAAAGTCATGCACACTGTACTTGCTCAAAATTAGAATTTGTCGGTTGTAATGAATTTTTTTTAACACATCGTTTGCAATAATTTAAAGAAAAATATTAATACAGAAACCATAGTGTTCTTTCCAAAATCAAACAGTATAGATCGTCTTGGATGTATTTGTAGCTCACTTCTACTACTTAGGACTAGCAACAATGGCTTATCTTCTACCATCACAAACAGCTGCTGTCACCGCAATTTGGGCCATCATAATCTTTCTTTTCTCTTTGTTTCTTACATCAAAATATGTGATAAGAAACAGATGCAAAAAGAGAGCAGCACCGGAAGCCGGTGGAGCATGGCCGGTGATTGGACATTTACACCTCTTAGGAGGGCCTGAACCTGCTCACAGAGTTTTGGGCAACATGGCTGACAAGTTCGGACCAATCTTCACCATCAAGATGGGCGTGCATAAAGCTTTAGTGGTGAGTAATTGGGAGATAGCTAAGGAGTGTTTCACTACAAGTGACAAGGCCTTCGCCAATCGTCCAAAAACTGTGGCTATGGAGCTTTTAGGCTACAATTTCTCCATGATAGGGTTCAGCCCTTATGGCGCTTACTGGCGCCAGGCTCGCAAGGTAGCCACACATGAGCTTCTCTCAAACTACCGGCTTGAGAAGCTCAAACATGTTCGAGAATCTGAAGTGAAGACTTCCATGAAAGAGTTGTACGAGCTATGGGTGAAGAAGGAAAGTGGTAAGTCGAATAAAGTGTTGGTGGAGATGAAGAGACAGCTTCGAGATGTAACACTTAACGTGATTTTGAGATTAGTTGTTGGAAAGCGATGCACTGCACAAGAGGGTGGAGAGAGTGATGGGTGGAAAGAAAAAATGACGACTTTTTTTGTTTTGAGTGGCAAGTTTTTGGTGTCAGATGCGCTGCCGTTCTTGAGGTGGCTAGATATTGGAGGAGCTGAAAAGTCAATGAAGAAGATAGCCAAAGAATTTGACATTGTTGCTCAAGGATGGTTGGAAGAGCACAAGAGGAAGAGAGCTTGGGGGAGGCGAAAGAAGATGAAGATTTCATGGATGTGATGCTGTCAATTCTGCAAGATGATGCAGAATTATTTCCGGGTCGTGATGCTGATACTGTCAATAAAGCCACTTGCCTGGTACGCCTCTCTTAACCAACCACGCTAATTTATTGTTATGGTTACATTTTCTGCTAATTTACTAATAATATTGGTCACATATCCAGAATATTTTAGAAAATACATTTGGGAGTGGGCGCCTATAGTGTCCATGGCCCACCTCAACCAATGAAAATTTTACAAATATTCCCTCTATTTTAATTGTATATTTATTATGTATATTTATTTATTTTAAGAGACCTATTTAACATAGAATTCAATTTATATATGCTATAGCATATTGTTCATATCTCATTGTTGATTATCTAATCATATTTTTATATTTATCTTTGCACATTATTTTCAGTTTTTTAGAATTACATATATTTTTAATTTTTGTTTATGATGATTACTAACATTAATTACACTCTTTAATCACACTCTTACAAAAAGTTTTTTTTTTTTTAACATCCTCAATATATATATTTTCTTAAACTTAATAAATACTTTACATCACTTTAAAAAAATGTTATATATTTATACACTAATCTTTTATACCATTATAGTATATATTTAAA
Source organism: Litchi chinensis (assembly GCA_019925255.1). NCBI lineage: Eukaryota > Viridiplantae > Streptophyta > Magnoliopsida > Sapindales > Sapindaceae > Litchi > Litchi chinensis. The sequence continues at coordinate 12,736,624 of CM034468.1, forward strand.
TTTAATTTTACTTAACTATTTTTGAAATATTTTAGAAATTTGATTTGTGCTAATTAAAAACTTAAAATTTTCTTTTGACCTCTACAATTGAGATCCTGACTCCGCCCCCGCACCTCCGTTCGTTTTTAATGTCTAATGTTCAGATAAATTGAATAATTAACTCCAGAGTTCTTTCTTGTGAGCAAGCGTAATTACTCATTTTTGCAAGTTTAACACAAAGGTCTATGCCTTACTCTCAACAACCTTTTTGCAGGCTATTATTTTGGCGGCCGCCGACACCACAATGGTGACATTAACATGGGTTCTCACTTTACTCCTCAACCACCATTATATTCTAAAGAAGGCTCAACATGAATTGGACAGTCAAGTTGGTTCGACAAGGCAAGTGAACGAATCAGACCTGAAGGATCTGGTTTATCTCCAAGCTATTATCAAAGAAGCAATGCGCCTATATCCAGCTTCGCCACTCTCTCTTCCTCATGATTCTTTGGAAGACTGCATTGTTAATGGCTATCATGTCCCAGTAGGTACACGGCTGTTTGTTAATCTTTGGAAGATACATCGTGATCCGGATGTTTGGTCAGACCCATGTGAATTTCAGCCGGAAAGGTTTCTTACAACCCATAAGGATTTTGATGTGAGAGGACAGAATTTTGAGTACATACCGTTTGGTACTGGGAGGAGAATGTGCCCTGGAGTGTCCTTTGCTCTTCAAGTTACGCAGCTTACACTAGCTTCTTTGCTTCATGGGTTTGATCTTGAACCCGCATCGGATGGACCGATTGATACGAGTGAGGACTGTGGCTTGACTTATGTTAAAAAGTATCCTCTTGATGTCCTGCTCTCTCCACGGCTTTCTCCTTCCCTGTACGTTTAATTTGAAGTTGAATGAATGTTATCAACTTCAATAATTTTCGAAGTTAGTGGCTTGTATTTATTTTTTCAAAAACATGTATGCTCGTGTAATTTGTGAATTTTAGTACTGCTGTCGCATACCAAACAACTTCATTAGCGCCTCGATCTTAATTTTGTGACCACCTAATTAGAAAACCAGAAATTTATAAAATCATATTATATATAAAAATTACCCTTTATCTATCTCATTGTTTTTAAACAAGAGCATACAATATTCAACTTGATGTAAATCAACAAATGTTTAATTTTTAAAAAATTACTATAGATAAGTCCTTTGAATGAAGCAGTCAAAGCAAAACCTATTACTAAAGGTGATTCAGATAAAAAAATGGTGCGCACTAGCTGCTATAACCGTCATTTTCATCTCTAATAACCACACCAACGCCAACCAACATTGAGTCAGCACTTCGTGCCATTACTGTAGATGATTCAAGTTTGCGGCCACCATCCAGATTCTTCGCCTCCACCAGTGCCAGCACTCACGCAAGCTCCACCAAGCTCCTGCACTTTGCGGCCAAACTTTACCAAAGTATCTTCTTCTCAAAAACCTAGTGGAGGCGTCTCCTCCAAATCCTAAACTTAGCTTCAATCACCATCAGACACTAACACCATCATATAACACAAACCCTCAATCATAAACCTCCACCAAAACTACTCATGTCCATTGAAAGAATCTTTTTCGATCTATTGGAATGAAGGATGGGTTCTTCCATTTCTTTTTTTATTTTTCACCCCTATTCTGTTTAGTTTCTTAATTTTTATTTTCGTGGTTTGGATTGTCACTTAATTTTATTTCCGTGGTTTGGATTCTCACTATCCATCAATTTTATAGATGGTGGAGATCTTTCTTATTTTTATTAATTTTTTTAAATATTATTTGTATATTTTAATATTTCTTACTTTTATTTTGGCTACTTTTTATCTCTATCATCCGTCTTTCAAGGTGGATGTTTTTTTTTTCTCTTTTATTTTGGTTAAAATAAAATTAAAATGACTAAGAGCATTACAACCTTTATATACTTTACATCACGTTTAATCGTTAGTTAAATAGTCATAGTGAATGATTAGAGACGATGGAGATCAAAACCGATTGATGATTGAAAAAATAATATTTCACCAAAATATGGGGCTAAATGAAAATTTTTCTATATTTTTAATTCTATATAAGACTAACACCTACTTAAATTAATTAAACATAATAAAATAGTTTATTTAATTACAAATAGAAAATTTATAAACATGATCATGATGTTATAAAATTAAAAAGAATAAGAACAAGAATAAGAGATGAAACTCAAAAATTATAAGAATAAATATTTTTCCTTTATCAAAAAGTGTCTTATGTAACATATAATGTCTCTATTTATAGGTTTACAAGAGTAGAACTTCAAAGGTCAATAGAACTTCAAAGGTCATATGTTACAATCATAATGAGTGAAGATAAAAGGGTAGGAGTTTTGAAGACAAATGGACATCCACTTAAATATAATATTTATAACACTTCCCCTTGGATGTTCATTACAACAATACATGCCTCATTAAAATCTTACTAGGAAAAAACCCAATGAGAAAAAAAAAGAAATCTTAGTAAAGGAAAAAGAGTACATTATATTAGTGTATAATATGCAATAAAAACTGCCTCATTAAAAACCTCGCCAAGAAAAACCCAGTGGGAAAAATCTTGATCAAGTAAAAGAGTATAGTACATTTTTCTCCCCCTCAAAATAATGTCACTTGAGATTTTTATAACACGTCATTCCAACACTGTGTCAACTTCTCAAATGTTGCTATTGGTAATGCTTTTGTGAACAAATCTGCTAAATTATCCATTGATCGAATTTGTTGAACATCTATATCACCATTTTTCTGGAGATCACGTGTAAAGAAAAACTTTGGTGATATATGTTTTGTTCTATCTTATTTAATATAATCGTCTTTTAGTTGAGCAATACATGCAACATTATCTTCATATAATATGGTTGACATTTCTTTGGTAAGAGATAATCCACATGTATTCCAAATATGTTAAGTCATTGACCTCAACCACACATATTCTCGACTAGTTTCATGAATTGCAATAATTTCAACATGATTTGAAGAGGTGACAGATATAGTCTGCTTCATAGAACGCCATGATATTGCAGTATCACCATATGTAAATACATAACCTGTTTGAGATTGAGCTTTATATGGATTAGAGAAATAACCTGCATCTGCATAACCAATTAGTGATGATTTAGAATCCCTTGAGTAAAACAAACTTAAATCATTTGTTCCTCATAGGTAATGAAATATTTGTTTAACTTTATTCCAATGTCTTTGGGTTGGAGAAGAACTATATCTTGCCAATAAATTCATAGAAAACGCTATATTAAGACAAATATTATTAGTAAGATACATTAGTGCACCTATAGCTCTAATATATGATACTTCAAGACCAAGAAGTTTTTCGTTATCTTTTCTAGGTCGGAATGGATCATTTTCACATTAAGTGATCTAACAACTATTGGGGTGCTCAATGGATGTGCTTTGTCCATATAAAATCTTTTAAAGGATCTTTTTTGCATAAATTGATTGATGAACAAAAATTCTATCTATCAAATGCTCACTTTGAAAGCCAAGACAAAACTTTGTTTTTCCGATGTCTTTCATTTCAAATTCTTTCTTTAGGTATTCCACTACCTCAAGAAGTTTACTCAAAGTTCCAATAATATTTAAGTCATCAACATATACTGCAATAATAATGAACTCAGATCCTAATTTCTTTATAAAGATACATGGACAAATAGGATCATTCATGTATCCTTCTTTCAATAGATATTCACTCAAACAATTGTACCACATACGTCCAAATTGCTTTAACCCATACAGTGATCTTTGCAATTTAATTGAATACATTTTATGAGAACTTGAACTATATACTTCAGGCATTTTAAATCTTTCATAGATTTTCCTTTAAATATCACTATCAAGTGATCCATATAAATAAGTTGTAACACATCTATTAAACGCATATTAAGTTTTTCATAAACTGCAAAACTGATTAGATATCGAAATGTAATTACATCTACCACAAGAGAATATGTTTTCTTATAATCAATATTAGGTCTTTGTGAAAACCTTTGTGCAACAAATTGAGCTTTATATCTTATAATTTCATTTTTCTCATTTCGTTTTTGCACAAAAACCCATTTGCATTCAACCGGAATTAAATCTTCTAGTGTTCGGACTACAGGTCCAAAAACTTCATGTTTTATGAGTGAATTTAATTATACTTGAATTGCTTCTTTTTATTTTGACCAATTATTTCTTCGTCGACATTGCTCGACAGAATTTGGTTCAATGTCCTCACTTTCTTTTATAACATCAAATGCTATAGCATATGCGAAAATTTTATCGATAACTTGTTTTTTTTTGTTCCATCTTTTTCCAGTAGAGACATAATTTATTGAGATTTCATCAGTTTCATTATTTTCAAGTACCTAAGTCTCTTATGAGGCTTTGTCATTGATTATGTCTTGAGTCTCTTTGAAAGTACTAACCTCCTTCATTATGTCATTTTGATCATTTGATCCCTTTCTTTTTTCTAGGATTTTTATTTTTGGAACTTATTGGTCTTCCACGTTTCAAACATATCTTAGATTCATTAGCTACAAGTTGTCCTTCAGGTACATCAACTCTTACTAGAGCATTTTTAGTTGGTATATACGATTTAGTGACTTTCTTTAGGTCAGTAAATGCATTTAATAATTGATTTACAATATTTTGAAGATGAACTATCTTTTGAACTTCTAGTTCACATTGATTTGTATGAGGATCAAAATGAGATAATGATGATGCATTCCATGTAATCTTCTTTTCCAATTGTTTTTTATCTCCCCCTAATGTTAGGAAATTTGTTTCATCAAAATAACAGTCAGCAAATCACACTGTAAAAACATCACCTGTCATTGGTTCAAGATATTTAATAATTGAAGGAGATTCATATCTCACATATATGTTCAACCTCCTTTAAGAACCCATCTTAGTACGTTGTGGTAGTGTAATTGAAACATATACTGTGCAACCAAATATTCTTAGATGGAAAATATTTGGTTCATACACAAAAACCAACTGAAATTGGAAGAATTTATAATATGATGTCGGCCTTATACGTATAAATGCTGCTGCATGCAAAATTGCATGTTCCTAAATAGAAATTAAGAGTTTTGTTCTCATGATTAATGACCTAGCAATTAATTGGAGGTGTTTAATAAAAGATTCTACTAAGCCATTTTGTATATGTACATGAGTAACTAGATGTTCAATAGTTATTCTAACTAACATACAATAATTATTAAAAGTTTGAAATGTAAATTCACCTGCATAATTTGGAAATTATGCTTGTAACATTATTATTTGAGCAAGTAATCTTGCAAATGCCACATTACGAGTGGATAATAAACAAATATGAGATCATCTAGTAGATGCATCTATTAATACCATAAAATATTTAAATGGTCCACATGGTGGATAAATAGGTCCACATATATCCCCTTGGATACACTCTAAAAATGTAGGTGATTTCTTCCCAACTTTAGATGGTGAAAGTCTAATAATCAATTTTCCTTAAGAACAAACAACACAAACATTCATTAGGTAAAAGAATCTTCTGATCTTTTAATGGATGTCCATGTAAATTCTCAATAATTTTTCGCATCATTATTGATCCGAGATGGCCTAACCGATCATGCCAAACAATAAAATTTTCTTTATTGATGGACTTCTGATTCATTATAGCGTATACTTCAATTGTACTAATGTTTGTATAACACAATCCAAAAAAAAAAGGCAGACAATCTTTTTAATACATATTTTTCACCAGAGATAACTGATATAATATAGAGATATTCTATATTATTTTCATTCATAGTCTCAACATGGTATCCATTTCGTCGGATATCTTTGAAACTCAACAAATTCCTTTTTGATTTAGTAGATAATAAGACATCATCAATTGTGAGTTTTGTTCCTTTAGACAATAAAATATTTGCTCTTCCAGAGCCTTCAATGAGTTTTACATTGTCTGATATTATAGTAACAGTGGCTTTCATTATTTTTAAATTTGAAAAATATTTCTTATTTTTTAATATGGTATGTGTTGTGGCACTGTCCGCTAAGCATATATCTTCACCATTGATATTGAGACCAACAAAAGGATGAGAAATATCCATACTTCTTCATTTAAATAAAAGAAATACATAATAAGTTTCAAAAGAAAAAAAAAAACATATTACAAAAGAAACACATTAATGTTAAAATAAACACACTAGTTCTAATACAATATGAAGATAACATTTTAAAAATTGACATTCTCATCATCAATTGAAAAGTTGATTTTGTCATTAACAAATTTATCAATATTTCCATTAAGAAATTCTGCAACATCCAAGTGTATTGTCCCCAAAGAGTTAAGATGATCATCACCAAAATCATCTTGAAATGCAAAGTTTGCTTCAATATATTTTTCTTTCTTCTTCAGGGAGGCTTGATATAGCTCAATCAAATGTTTAGCTGTATGAAAAGTACTTGACCAATGTCTTTTTATTCCACACCTATAACATACACTTTTAGTATTTTTTGGGATCTTATCTTGTGAAGTTTTCTCGTTTCATGCTTTTCTTCACTAAGTGTGATTTTCTTAAAATTTAAAGAATTATTATAATAACCACCATGATGTCGAAAATTATTTCGATCTCGGCCATGTCTTCTTCTATGTCCACGACTATATCCTCGACTATTATACATTATCGTATTCACTTTAGGGACTAGACTTGTACCAATGGAGCATACCTGGTTTTTTTTTTTATCAAAAACTCATTATTTTGTTCAGCCACAAGAATGCATGAAATCAATTCTGAATATTTTTTAAAACCCCTTTCTCGATATTGCTGTTGTAGGAGCACATTAGAAGCATGAAAAGTGGAGAATGTTTTTTCTAGCATATCTTATTCAGTGATCTTTTCTCCACATAATTTCAATTGAGAACTGATTTTAAATATTGCATAATTATGCTCACTTACTGATTTAAAGTCTTGTAATCGTAAGTGCATCAAATCAAAATGAGCTTTTGGAAGAATTACAGAAGTGCTAAGGGGATTGCCACGAGTTATTCAAATTTTAGTCCCTTATGAAAATGATGTTTAAAAAATATCATAGCCTTAACACGATTTTGGCTAGATGCATCATTTTTATCTTTAATGGTGTCTCTAAGACTCATAGCATTAAGGTAGATTTTAGCATCTAGTATCCACGATAAATAATTCTTTTCAGTGATATCAAGTGCCACGAACTCAAGTTTTGTAAGATTTGTCGTGGAGAATATTATCACAAAAGTAATAATTAGATAAAAGATAACTTTAATTCATATTAACAATGAAAAGAAAATAACTATAAATATTCAAAGACAAAGGTAAAAAAGAAATAAACATGTTCTATACGAACAAAGAAACTAAAGAATTTAGGAAAAAAAATATAAGTTAATGAGACAACAAAATCTAAATAATAATCACATTAACTTCATATATTTGATTGTATGATTATGAAATAAAAAATAATAAAAAACCAAATCAACCATGTATTATCATCATTTATAATATACATAATATGATAAGAGAAAAATAACAATCGATAAACTATAAACAAAACATGCATAGAAGTGTAAAGGAAAGTTTGAATACTTACGTTGAATTTCTATGCTAAAATAAGCAAAATTGGTAGAATTTTGTACTGACAACGTGTTATAATATTAAAGATAATAAGAATAAGAATAAGAGATAAAACTTAAGAATTATAAGAATAAGTATTTTTCCTTCATAAAAAAGTGTCTTATGTAACATACAATATCTCTATTATAGACTTACAAGAGTAGAACTTCAAAGGTCATAGATTACAATCATAATGAGTAAAGATAAAGGAGTAGGAGTTTTGAAGACAAATGGACATCCACTTAAATATAATATTTATAACACATGACAAAATATTCATGATCTATTATGTCAAGTTGATCTCGTAAAATCCGAGATAAGGACAAGCCCATCGAACTAGTTTGGGAACTTGGACCTAGGGAGCAAATTTGTACTTGGCTTTCTGGGAATATGCAAGAAAAAGTACACGCCAACCAACAACGTATTGATGATCTAACAATTAAGCATAAGAAGCTGCATGAAATGAGAAATTAACCCTATTTTTAAAGAGCAAGAAAGATAGGTTCTTCTATGACTCTTTTCTTTTAATTTTCTTTTATTTTCTTACCTTTATTTGGTTTGGTTTTTTAATTTTTATTTAGGGGGTTTCGGTTTCTATTGTCCATTAATCTAATGGGTGGTTGAGAACCTTTTTATTTTATTTTTAATTTTTTGATATTATTCTTATATTTTAATATTCATTTTTAATTTTTTTAATTATTTTTTGTCCACCATCCATCTTTTGAGGTGGATTTTTTTTTTCTTTTATTTTTGTTAAAATAAAAATAAAAGGATTAGGGGCATTACGGTCATTATACATTTTCTATCATATTTGATCATCATAGATATTAGTTTGATGAATTTCTAAAATGTTATATATCAAAAGGACAAAAATAGATTAATGATAAAAAAAAAATGATATTTCGTCAAAATATAGGACTAAAATGATAATTTTTCTATATCATTTTTTTATGTTTTTTTTCATTTTAGGTGGAAGATGATAGATTAAATTCATAGAAAACTACTGACACATTCAACAAGGGTAACACTTTGAACACTTGACTTCTTAAAATCTAAAGAGATACTCAATCATTCCTATCAATTCTGTACAATACTAACAATTAAATTCACTATAACAAAAATGAGTACCCATATCGACAATGTCCGGTATGATTGACTATCCATACCAGGCACTCCGTCCAATATGAATAAATATTATATAATTGTTGAAAATATCCATACTAAACATCTACTCGGTATGGACACGGGTAACCATACCGGGCATAACCCAGTATGGATATACATAGAAAAATGGGTTGACCTATGGGTCGGATCGTCAATACGTTTATCCACACCAAGCTCATGTTTGGTATAGATACTCATTTTCATGTTAAAAAATATATATATATATTTTTAGAAAATTTATATAATTTTATATCAAAATAAAAATAATATCATAACATACATAAAAAATTTATTTATATATAATAACTTGAAAATGTTATTAACAACATAAATATAATCATTTGAGATCCCTTCACTTTCTTTTATTCTCACCACTGGATCCACTTGAAGACAAACCAATAGATGTACCTTCGGGCGATATCTGAAAATATCATGAAAATAACATATATTAGTAACAAACACATGGGTAACAAATTCAATATATAAACAATACATATAAACTCGATCAATTTTATGAAAATTTTGACAAAGTTTTCCCTATTTTTCGAACTTTCCAAAAATATAATTCGCTGGCAAACTAGAATAATTTCATAATATGTCCAACAGAAATAGAGACTTCGTCTCTCCACAAACAATACATATATATATATATATATATATATGTAGACATACACACACAGAGCAAATTCATATGAAAATATAAAATCTTCCTTTGAAATGTCTACATCTCAATATACAAATATGTTGTTACCATTTCGATACCTCAAAGCAGCACAACATCATCTATAACCATTATAAACAACTATAAACATGATTATTAGTACTAATTATAGACTGAAAAAGTTAAAATATTTAGTGGGGTGTTTGGGTTGTCGAAATTTGTATCAGTATCTAGTGTGTAACTTCCAAAACAAGGCTATAGAGGAACACCCATGTCGTCAAAGTTGAGATTCAAAGCCTGCACCACTTTAGCTGGAAGCAACACTGCAAAACACCCTTTTAAGAGGAAAACAACGATAAGAACAACTTAGTAACGGATTTTGATATTGGATTTGAAAGTTAAAAGTAGATATTTAAAAAAAAAAAATACTAAATCTAAAAATTCTAAAAAAACTAAAAAAAAAAAAAAACAGGGTATCCAATATAATGATAGAATTTTCAAATTTTGAAATAAATTCAAAAGCGGTGAGTCTGTATCACCAAGCTTCTTACATGACGGGCCCCAACTCATATTCTCCAAATGACCCGCTCTGCACCCCAAGGGTAGCCTTTTTGTCGGAATCCCCTACAGTTGAAAAGCTCCCATAAAGTTAAGCATTTTTTAAATTATATTCTGAAAATCCATTTTTAAAGTTTATTTTCTGAACAGAATTTGGATGGGAACTTTTTCAATTTAAAATTTACGTTTCTAAATAGAATTTTATAAAAATTTTGACAGCACAACGGTTGTTTTTCTGAAAACAACACCCTGTAAAATTACATTTAAAATATTTATATACTTCAAAATCATTTATTTTCTTAACTACTAAGCCTCAGACCCTTTTTCAGCAATCCACAATCATTCACAAACATGTATCAATTTTAAAATCAATTTCATGTCTCAAAACATGATATGCACGAGTATAAATCAAAAGAAGAATATATTTACATATAAAATATTTCATATGATTTAAAACATAATATCATACACGTATTGCTAAAAGAATCATAGCTGCACCCGACGGAAATTGATCTACTCCTGATGCGAATTCCCGGCTATTGGACCGTCTGCACCTGTACCTGATCTTGGGAGGTTTTTATTTACAAACAATAAACTAAAGGTGAGCGAAATAGGCTCAGTGAGTGTCATGTATTCCTCCCTAAAACATTTTGATAATTTCATTTCATAACTAAAGACATGCTGTGGAATTTAAATAAATTTTTCGAGGACCATACAGAATGTAAAACATGAATAATAATTTACAACAATATATGCATTATAAACTATAATTGAAATAATAGATTGAAAAACAATATTTATCTTCAAATGCTTTTCAAATAACGAAATGTGAGTAACACAATATCTCACACTTTTTCATTCACTTTTCTAGTCATTAAAACATATCAGTGATGACGATTTAGATTTTCGAAAAGCTTTTACATAAAACAGATCAATCATTGTCATTTTCAATCAATATGGTATTCTAAAATGAATGTATGACCTAGCGGAATCCTACATTGTCTCAGGTCATACCTTATGGTGGAGCAGAATCCTATATCGTCTCAGGTCATACGTGTCCGGTGTTATGTAATAAAATCCTACATCGCTACAGAGCGGAATCCTACATCGTCTCAGGTAGTAAGCTAGCTTAAAACGTACCTTATGGGAAGCGGAATCCTACGTCGTCTTTGGGTACTCCACCAATACCAGAAATCACAAAATATATATCATATACTATAAATCATTTCAAATACATGTTTCTCATTTCAAAACTCACATTTCATGAAAACTTTTAGTAATTCATGCAATTTGGTTCCTGTTCGAAGAACTCGTTTTTCATATAAAAATCAATTTACAATCACCAACAGCATGAATATATATTAACATACAAATTTAATGTGAATAGAAATAATCTCATCTCAAAATATTTTTATTAGGACACTCACCTGGATTCCTAACTCGTTATTTACTCTAACCAACGGGATATTTCACTTTGCCTCCAAATAACCTACACATTTCTGCAATATAATTTCAGACTATGCTACGACTAATGTAATTCGCACGCACGTACATACATTTACGCATCAACAAATGAAATACTTAACCAATTAAATATCTCAAAACACTCGACTTTAATTCGTTTTAGTTTCGATTACTCGCGTTTAATATTCGTTCAAAAATTTAATTATTTAAACGCGATAAATATTTCCATTTGAGATTAAATTCATGCGAACGAAGAATTTTGAACTAACATTTCCTCACTTGATTGAATTCCATTCATAGCCTTATCATCATTCTTTTTACGTTTTCACATCAATTTACATTCGAACACACCAAGAATCAACGCAAATCATTTACGACTATTAAATATCGTTTCTAAGTGATTACGATATACTAACTCGCGAAGTAATCAATTAATATTCAACGATTTTTTTTTTCAATTTCCACACTACTAAGAACATTCAAAAGTTTCCTAAAATTACATCAATAAATCGAAATAATTTTTAAATGACCAAAATACCCTTTTATGGTTGAAACTAGAATATATGCATTTTTGTTTTCGAAATCCATCCATAAACCAAGCTCCGCACTAACGAGGTGATATATCCTAAGACTCAATCATGTATTCACAATTATTTTTCTGAAAACTTAATGAAATTCTTTGAAATTAAAACTCACCTTCCAAAATGCCTTTCGCTTTCCTAAATGAGCTTTATTTCATCCAAAATATCATCCCTTCCCCATGGAACGCATTTGGCCTCCCACCCCCCTTAATTGGTTGTGAGTCACTTTGGCTTGTTTCACTTGATTCCTTGCTTGAACTAGCTTGCTTTGATGCTAGCTTCCTTGATTATTGCTAGCTTTGTTCAAAATCAAGAGGTTGAGTGAGAAAGAGAGGGAAATCGCAAGCTAAAGGGAGAAAATAATCGAGAGAGAGAGAGAGAGGCGTTTACCATGAGGAAGATGAGCTCGTGAGAGGGACGAGAGAGAACCGAGAGAAGCTTGAGCGAGAGTGAGAGAGCTTGTGAGAGAGAGAGGAACACAAGAGAGTGAGAGATGAGATTTCAAGTGACAAGAGAAGATGAGAGTGAGGTCGAGAGAGTGAGAGAGATCGTGAGATTGGAGAAGAAAAATGAAAAAGAGAGATGAGAGCTTTGATCGAATGAGTGGTGTGAGTTTTTTCTTGATTTTCAATTTTTTTTTTCAATTTGCATATATATATATATATTATTTTGATTATTAACTCAACAACTTATTCTTGTTATTCCATCTCATTTAATCCTCATCCACTTGCCATCCATTTCACTCACACGCATTACAAGTATCACCCAAATACGATCTCCTTATCACTTGAATTATTTCATTATTTCAAGCTCCTAAAATGCACTTTTTGTATTCGTAATCCTCTCGGGTCCATCTGAAAATTTTATTAAAGTCCATTTTCAAATTCGAAAACTTCGTTAATATTTTACTAATTATCCGAGTCCGTTCATTTTAATAAATTTTAAGATTTCAAAATCATAAACCTACCTCGAATCCATTCGGAAATTTTACGAAGATTTAATTACGTATCCGGATTCGAATATTTTAATAACTTTATTATTCCGTATATAACAATAAAATTTAAGGGGTTACCTGGATGCTGGGAGAGTATATTACATTACATGTTTTAATAAGGGTGTTGATTCGACACTACAAGTAAAACCTAAAGCCATAAATTTCAAAAAGATAAAAATGACAAATTAATAAAACAACCAAATCAAAAATAAAACACAAAAAATAATACTGCAAAATTAAATAAAACACGTAAAAAATTCAAAAAAATAAAATAAAACAATCAACTCAAAAATAAAACAGTTAAACCATACCTTCTTGACAAACAAAACAACGGAAGATGAGTATATCGACGAAGACAACAGTGTCGGATAGCAAAAGAGGAGTAGATCGATGAATACGATGGCACCGGACTACGGAAGAACATGGTACGATGGCTTGAAAGGAAGAAAAGAAATAAAAAAAAATGAGACGAAAAGAAAATTTTATTTAAAAAAAAAAAAAGCGACGATTAGATAGCTGCGTCGGCAGTCGCGTTGCTTAAATAGATCCAACTGTTGCATGGAACAAGAAGAAGAAGAAAATGAGAAGAAGAAGAAGAAGAAGAAGAGAAGATAAAAAAGAAGAAGAAGAAAGGGAGAGAAGACTTACTGGTGGTGAATTGACGACGACGACAAACAGCACGGCTATTGGGGCGGCAAACAACCAACAAAGTGGGGAATGGGGCTAGTGTTTGAGAGAGAGATGATGTGAGAGGAAAAGATAGAGAAAGAAAATGGTAAAATGAAGGTGGAAGGTGTGAGGGTGTGTAGATTATCACCACTAGCTTTTGTATACTGAGCCACTAAATGGCCGGTATAGGAAACATTTAATAAAATATTTTTACAAAAAAAGCATTATACATACCAGGCAACAATGGGCTTGGTATGGATAATCTAAAAAATATTATCCATACCGGACCACTAATGCTCAATATGGATAATTAAATTTAATTTTTTTTAAAAAAAAATAAATATTATCCATATCGAGTCATTATGGCTCAGTATGGATACTTAATGAATTTAAAAAAAAAAAAAATTGATTATCCATACCGTATCATCAATGCCCGATATCGATAATTAATTTAAATTTTTTTAAAAATAAAATAAATGTTATCCATACCAGACTATTAATGTTCGATATGGATAATTATTATATATTTTTTAAATAGTAAAAAAATGTTATCCATACCGGGCTTTTAATAGTCGGTATGGATAATTCAATTTAATTTTCTTAATTAAAAAATTATATTCATGTCGAACATTTAGTATCTGGTGTAGATATTCTAGTATGAATAGTCTATGTTATTGTAGTGATTAATTAAATATAATAAAATAGTTGACTTAATTACAAAATAGGGTTATAAATATGATCATGACAGAATATTCATGATCTATTACATTTACACCGAGTTGATCTTGTAAATTCCAGGATGAGGACAAGCCCATCGAACTAGTTTGGGGCCCTGAACCGAGGCAGCAAATTTGGACTTGGCTTGCTAGGAAATAGGAATATGCGAGAAAAGTACACGCCAGCCGAAAACGACTTCAACATCCAACAAAGTAGAAGAAGCTGCATAAAATGAGAAATTAACGCTAGTTATAGAAGAGCAAGCAGAACAAATATCATCAAAAAAATTGCTCCACACAAAGCATGCAGTGTGGTTTCACAGTCATTTTTCAAAGAGCTAGATTTCAATCAAATTTGGGGTTATTTTGTGAAATTTTGAAAAATGGAAATTTTGAGTGGATTGACCCCTATGAATTTCAGAAAAGTAAAAATTTCAATGTTAAATGAGTTTTAACAAGCGATCTTCAAAATGATTTTTGAGTCTATTTAATTGGATTAGTCTACTTTATTTATGGATCAAATTTGAGGTGATTTCAAGAAATGACAATCTTTAGTGAATCTCTATGAATTTCGAAAGGCAAAAATATCAACATAAAATGAATTTTAACATGTGATCATCTAGACGATTTTTGTGTCTATCAACTTGAATTAGTCTACTCTATCCATGTATCAAATTTGTGAGCATTCCAAAAAGTTTTGAAAAAATTACAATCTTTAATGGACTAATCCCTACGAATTTTGAAGGGTTAAATGTCGGCGCCAAATAAATTTCAACAAACTATCTTCATCGGTTTCTGAGCCTATGAACTAACTAGAATTGATCTAAATTATTTACGGATAAAATTTTGAGTAATATTGAAATATCTCGAGAAATGATAATTATCAGTGAACTAACCCTTACAAATTTCATTGAGTAAAAATCTCAACAAAAAATACATTATAATGTTAGTATGGCAATTGATGAATGAAAATCCATTAACAATAATTTTGTTCATTTCTAAAATATATCGATTTAATAAGTACTATACTATTGGTTAAAATGTAAGTAAGATGAAAAAAATGATTAAAAAAAATAAAGTAATTTAATATTAGTTCGGAAGATTGTGCATTAAATGTAAGCCAACTATGGTGGGAAAATATGCAATCTTTTCTTCGCCAATTAAGTTGTCCCCACGAGTAAGAATTCTTTGTTAATGTAGACATGATGTTAATTTTTTTATTAAAAGAATTTAAGTTTGAATGATATATAAAAGATAAAAAATCTAACAATCTTAATCATCTATTTTTTTGAAATGTTAATATGTCACTAGATTATCAAAATATTAAAAAAAAAAAAAAAAAAAAAAGGTAGAGAATCCTTACGTTGTCTCCATAACCATAATTTGCCAATGAAATGCTAAATGCCAAAAACAATATGCTGTAAAATATAATTGAGAAAAGCGCTTGGAGTGTCAGCTCAGTGGTAAAGCTTGCACCCCAGTTATTGCCCAATCATGGGTTTGACAAGCGCACCCTACCTTTTCATTAAAAAAATAATAAGGTGAGATTTTCTCTCCCTAAGAATGTGAAAGTAGTCTCCTTCATCTATATGTGGATCATTTCCTCTCATCTGGGAGTCTCTCTTGGGGCCGTACATTTAGTGTGTAATAATTCTATTTGATCTTGGCTGTCTATTGAACCAATCCCAGTTATATATAATATAATTCAAAACTATATATATAATTGAGAAAATGATGACTTTCTTACCACCCAAAATATTTCTCCCAACGCTCATAATTTATTCATATCTTTTATTACTTAAACTTACTCTAGATCAAATTACTAATGAAGTCTTGTCTGCTTCCCCATCCTCATAGATATTGCAAGCCCCGGTAGCACAACCCCATTTTTACACCATAATATGTTTGTCCACATATAAAGAAAAAGGAAAAAAAAAAAAAAAAAGGTTGGTTGTTCATTGTGTCAGTTGTCAGGTACGGTGTCCACACCAAAGTCGTTGTTCATAAGGTGGAGAAATTTGACAAGGTCATAATATAAAAATTGAATTTGAAATGTCACCACACCCTTGCATTTCTTCTGCACTTATGATCTGAATTTTATTCTCTGACCTCACCAAAAAAATTCCAACTTTGCTGTGGGCAATGCACAATTCCACCTGTGTTCTTATTTATTTTTATTTGTGGTTAGCAATTGTATGTGGACTCTTTTTGGGGGACCAGTCTATGTTTTCAACACTTGTGATGTAGGATTTGACTTCTACTACTCGCCCTTTTGCCTTCTTATATTCACAACCATGGACTGGTAGGTATATGTACCATTGGTCTGCTTAAGATACATTTATACTATGTAAACCTTCATACATTTCCCAAAATGTAAACATTATAGATTGTCTGGGTGTTTTTGTTTTGGCATTTTCTAAACTCACATCTACACTCGGATCCACCACCGATGGAATTTCTTCCATCATCACAAGCAGCTTCTGTCACAACAGTTTCGGCCTTTGTAATCTTTTGTTTAATCAGACATATAATTGACAGCCCCAGGAAATATCGCCGCCTTGATGGATGTCAATACAATAAAAAATACGCCCGAGCTTTCATTATTATATATCAAGATATAATTCAGATCATCATTCTATTTTTTTTTTGAGATACAGATCATCATTCTTTACTTCTGTAAATATTTGTCAATTTTTAGTAAGAGATGACGCAATTAACTTCTTTATTAAATAATTATAAGCCGGTTGTGGCGTTTGAAAATTGAAGCCTCGTCTTTCAAATCTTGATTCGGCACGGAATTAATTACATAATAAAATCCCAAAAAGTCAAGTTAGGTTGTGCATATCATAGTTTGTCGCTGAACTTTAGCAGGATTGAAAAGCAGAACGAATCATAATCGATATTGGTTTGCCATGATTTGGATCTTGACTAACCTGAAGTCAAAAAAAGTTTACATATATACAAACATATAAAAACTTTAGGCTTGGACCACTTGAACGGATCCCTTGATCCCTGCCATCATAACTCATTCTCCAACGGGTCTTTCCTCCTCTACAGAAGGAAGGACCGCCAGAAGGAGGGGAAGCCCAACTTTTCTGTAAGCACTGTTTCTAAGCTGAAATCTCTCACGGTCCTTGCACTTTCAAACACCTTTACTCTCAAATAACCACATCTTTAAGACTCCATAACCTCTACACCCTGTCAAGTAGGATAGTAGCCCTCTCTTAGAAAGACGACTATATTTGTGCTACGTAGTTCTTTCACAATCAATCGGTTCCTATAATCTTTGTTAACACTTAATTCATCTTTGGTTGAACAACGTCTCACCATTCATAGTCGTACGTCATCTTTCTTACGTTTAATTATTTTATTTTCTTTGATAACTTTAATGTTGGATTATCTTTGATTGACACTATTCCGGTATTAAGATCATATGCTCTGTTTATTTGACTTGTGTAGGTTACTAGTGTAAAACCTTGAATTTTTATTAAGGGAAGAATCGAAAAATTTTATGAAAATTTTATAAAAGTATAAGAGTCAAAAAGTTAGATTTTTAGAGTTTAGTTTAAAAATTGTAATTTGTGAATAGTTAAGGGGGCGAATGGAAATTTGGCCGGATTATATAGTCTCCTTCCACCTCCAACCGGTCATATCTCTCTCTCTCCTCCATTTTTTTTCCAGCAGCCCTTACCCCGCAACCCCAACTTTGACACCTCGTCCGAGCTCCGTTTTAGTCAAATTTGGTACCGTTGGAAAGCTTGTGCGACGTAGATTCCATAGGTACCAATTTCATCAACTTTTATCACTGTTTTGGCCTCCGATTTTGCATAAGAAGCTCTGCCATTAACTAACTTTAATTTTTCTTCGATCTCGGCGAAACCAAGCGATTTTGACTCCGGTTAGCCTCATCTTTGTGACAAGTGTGTCGAGGACGACAAAACTCACTTAGGTGCACCTCCCACCACCATGGTCGTCGGAATCCGCAGTCGGAAAGTCGCCGTCGGCCACCGCGTACGGCGGGGGTAAGTTCCTCGACCTCCCGAACTCGAAATTTAACTCCGGACGTGTCTACCAACTCGTTTTGAAGTGTAGAATCCATTTTTAAGGATATTTCTCTCTTAGGACAACCATATTAAAACTTCTTTATATTTCGCTACTTTGTAGATTTGGTTTGAGACGACGATAATTACTTTAAGAATGAAGATTTCAGAGAAGTGATTAACCCATATTGAGGTAGGAGCTCAACCCTAATCTTTTAGAAATTTTTATGTTAAAGTTGATGTTTAATTGAATTTTTATAATCTTAAAAGTATAGTAATTAATTGTGGAAATATATTGTGGATTGCTGTGGAAATATATTGTGGATTGATGTGGAAATATATTGTGGTTTATTACAGGTTTGCAAAAGGTTTGGTTTACCAAATTAGCAGCTGTTATGCTACCAAATTTTTTTTTTTTTTTAATAAAAGAAGGGTTTTCAAAATATCGATTTTTATATATATATTGTATTGATTGCTTGATGGATTTATTTAAATTATTTTGTAACTTGAATGAGGTAAAGATTCACCGTCCTAGTCATTATGTGAGGCTATCATGAACTATTTGTATTATACGACTTTATGTCAGGGTCACTGCGTAGGGTATTACTGCGTGGGGTATTTTTCTGGTATGCTTACCAAGGTCACGGTGCGCCAAACGTTGTTTTAAATAACCTATTGAGATTATGGGTCATCGGGTATATGACTAGGGGATGAGATCTACCTTGATTCGGAAAATGCTATGACTTGAAAAAAAAAAAAAAAGATTTAGATGTTTTATTTCTATTTTATTCCTATCTTGAAAGCATGTATATATATATTTATGAAATGATTTATGAGATTTTTTTTGGACAGTCGATTATGCAGGTTTTTAACTATGATTTTAGAAAATGATTTTTGAAACCATATCGGGATTTAAATCCTATTGAACATTTGCTCACCCTCTCTTTATTTCTCTCCCTCCAGGAAATGCATAGGGTGATTTAGGTGGCCATCCTGCGGAGTAGGTAGATGATCAAAGAAATCAAGTGTTTGTCTTGTGGTGTATTTATTTAGTTATTTCTTTTTCCCATTTGAATATTTATGGATGAATGTTTTGAAACCAAATTGAGAGAACTCTTATTGATGTATTTAAAGTTTTGTATTCTAGACACTAGAGTTGAGAATTTTTATTTGAAAATCTAAGTAGATGTAAAAGCTTAAATGTGATAAGCTGATTGCATGGCTAAGTTTTCATAAACTTTATTGTGGCTATGAATTCATGATTTCTAGTAGATGTTCGCATATCTGTGGGGATGGGTTTTCACCGAAATTATTTTAGATTGTTTGAAGTTTTTCATTATACTTTTCTCAATATTTTAAATTTGATACTCCGGAGTATCTAAACAGAGAAAAATTTTTATAAATTAATAATCATAATTCTGCAACGACCTAGGGCCCAGGTCGTGACAGAAAAATGGTATCAAAGCTGTTGGTTTTTCATACCTCGGAATGTGACACCTACTAAAGCAAATAGATGACATTTTACTTAGCCTGTATCATTAAATTTTTAATACTTCGATGTTTGAATTATATGGTGGGAGAATTTGGGAGTATATCGTAATTTTATGGGTATAGATTGGGATGCTTTTGAGGAGTGGTTCTGTGAGAACTATTTCAATGCAGGCCACAGACAGGCATTAACTGATATGTTTGAGACTATTGATCAAAGAGGGATGACTATGAACGAATACTATGCCAGGTTTATGGAGTTATCCTAGTATGCATGTAGAGTTTATAAGTCTTTATTGCTATTCGAGTTTTTGATGCATTTGAGGCTGCCATAAGGAATAGGATTTATATCCAAGAATTTAAAAAGATCACAGATTGTTTAGCAGCAGCTACCTTAGCTGAGACAATCATTGGAGATGGTCTCTCCCATCAGAATTAAAGTCATGGTAGTAGAGATAGGAAGATGATGAGGAAAAATCAAGGGGGATGGTGCGGTAACAGTAATGTTACTAGTGGAAGTGGCACAAGTAGTGGATCCTCCGGGCAAAGTGCACCATATAGGAATTGTTATAACCGTGGACAACAGGTTCACTTAAAAAAAGCCTGCCCTTATCTAGAGAGGTCGTCATCATCCCGTATGGGAATTTCAGGGAGCCGTTCAGATTCTGTTTCCTTCTAGGGGCAGCCCATGCCTAACCTGTCACATACATCGCCCTCAGTTTTCAACTCTCCTCCTCGGTATCTACATCAATACCGTGCGCCTACCATGGGGTTTAATCAGAATTTCTCTCATAATTTTTAGACCCCACAAGCATCTGGGAGTCAGGGTACCCACAACTACAATATGGGTTCTAGTGCTAGTGGAAGTCATCCGAGGAATGGAAGAGGGAAAGGAAAGGGGAGAACCGGACAAGCTTATGCTACCACCGCTGAAGAGACACATGACCAATCTGACAGAGGGGTGATTGATGGTATGATTCTTATCTCCAGTTCTTAGGCACATGCTTTATTTGATACGGGTGCAACTCATTCTTTTATCTCCATGTTGTTTGCAAATACTTTAGGATTTGGTGTTGAAAATCTTAGCATGCCTTTAAGCGTGAGAACCTCTTTGGGTAGAGTTGATGATTTGACAACTTCTTGTAAATCAGTGAGCATTGAGATAAATGGTAGGAGATTTTCTGATGATTTGATTGTGATGCCCATAGGGCAATTTGATGTGATTTTTGGTATGGATTGACTAGCTAAGTATCGGGCTATAATTGATTGTTATGATAAGAGAGTGATACTTCACACAAGAATGGTACAATCGTTTACCAAGCAACTCAAGGAGTGCGGCAACCAAGTCCAAATTTTGAAACTAGTATTAGGGGAAAGAAGAAGATTAAAGACCTATGGAAGTCTGTTTGCTGTTAATGGAGAAACGAAAATGGTAAACCGGCATTCCCCATTATATGTGATTGAGGAGTACCCAGATGTGTTTCCCGATGAGTTGTCAGGATTACCACTAGATAGGGAGGTTGAGTTATGTATTGACTTAATCCCTGGAGCTCAACCAATCTCTATCACTCTTTATCGTATGGCACCAGCCGAAAAGGAGGAATTGAGGAAGCAGTTGGGAGAGCTTTTAGAAAAGGGCTTTATCGGAGAAAGTACTTCCCCTTGGAGAGCCCTCTGTTTTGTTCGCAAGGAAAGCATATGGTTCTTTAAGGCTTTGTGTGAACTATCAAAGGTTGAATAAGCTAACGGTGAAGAATAAGTATCCTTTGCCCAGGATAGATGAGTTGTTTGATCAACTGGGAGGATCAAAATTCTTTAAAAAAAAAAATTGATTTGAGGTCTGGGTACCACCAACTAAAGGTTCGAGAGGAGGATGTTCCAAAAACAGCTTTTCAAACCCGTTACGGTCATTTTGAGTTTCTTGTTATGTCGTTCGGGTTGACTAATACCCCTAAAGCTTTTATGGACCTTATGAATCGAATTTTCAGACCTTTCTTGGATAAGTTTGTGGTGGTGTTTATTGATGACATCTTGATTTATTCTAAGACCCGAAAGGAACATGTAGAGCATTTGAGAATAATTCTACAAACTCTTAGGAAGAACCAACCGTATGCTAAGAAAGACAAATGTGACTTCTGATTAACGAAGGTAAAATTCTTAGGTCATGTGATCTCCCAAGAAGGGATATCTGTAGATCCAGTAAAAGTAAAAATTGTCCTCGAGTGGGAACGACCAAAGAATGTAGCAGAAGTTCCTAGTTTTCTTGGCCTTGCTGGTTATTATCGTCGTTTCATCGAGAACTTTTCAAGGATTGCCATACCATTAACCAAGTCGACGAGAAAGGATGTGAAGTTTATATGGAATGAAGATTGTAAAGCTGCTTTTCAAGGGCTAAAACAAAGATTGACCACAACATATGTCCTTACAGTATCAAATAGTAATGAGCCCTATGTGGTATATATAAATGCCTCAGGCACCGGTCTTGGTGCTGTTCTGATGCAAGGAGGAAAAGTAGTCGCTTATGCTTCTCATCAATTGAAACCGCACGAAAATAATTATCCCACTCATGATCCAGAGCTTGCTGCTGTGATTTTCGCTCTAAAAATATGGAAGTGTTACCTTTATGGGACAAAGTTTGATATCTACTTTGATCATAAGAGTTTAAAGTATCTCTTTACCCAACGAGATTTAAATTTGAGACAACAAAGATGGGTTAAGTATATGGGAGATTATGACTTCAACCTTCAGTATCATCCAGGAAAGGCAAATGTGGTTGCGGATGCCTTGAGTAGAAAACTGTAGGGGACATTAGCTAGTTTGGCATTGGAAGATTGGAAGAGGACAATGGTCATTGGAGACTATGATTTGTGTTTATATGAAGACTGTACCACAACTTATGTTTACAACATGGTGGCGATGCCTAGTATCCTACAACTTGTTAAGCAAAATCAGTGGCAAGACGAGGAATTGAGGAATATTTGAAATTGTTTGCAAAAAGGGGAACAATTAGAGGATTGGGAGCTTAAAACGGACGGATTTGTGTATCACCATGGAAAATTGGTTGTTGCCAATAATCCAGAACTTAAACAAGCTGTTTTGGCCAAAGCTCACAAGTCGAAATTTGCGGTACATCCTAGTAGAACAAAGATGTATCAAGATCTAAAGAGACAATACTGGTGGTCCGGAATGAAGCGAGATATAGTTAAGTTTGTTGCTAGATGCATGGTATGTCAACAGGTAAAAACCCGAGTATCAACGACCGTCGGGGTTACTTCAACCATTACCGATTTCAAAATGGAAATGGGATAGAATCACTATGAATTTTGTGACAAGATTACCTTTGACCCCTCAAATATATGATGCAGTATGGGTCATTGTGAATTGATTGACCAAGACGTCTCACTTTATACCCATAAGAAAGGACTACAAGCTTGTTAAACTAGCCAAACTCTATGTTGAGAACATTGTCCGGTTGCATAATGTACCCTTTTGTATTGTCTCAGATAGAGATATTAGAGTGTTGCGAAATAGAGAAATGCATATGGTTAAGGTATTGTGGCAAAATCATACTGGAGATGAAACTACTTGGGAGTTGGAGTCAGAGATATATCATAAGTACCCCCATCTATTTAAGAGACGACTTGAGGTTGCACTTTAAATTTCGGGACGAAATTCCTTTATGGAGGGTAGAATATAAAACCTTAAATTTTTATGAAGGGAAGAATTGAAAATTTTTATGAAAATTTTATAAAAGTGCAAAGGTCAAAAAGTTGGATTTTTAAAGTTTAGTTTAAAAATCGTACTTTGGAAATAGTTGAGGGGGCGAATGGAAATTTGGTCGGATTATATAGTCTCCTTCAACCTCCAACCGGCCATATCTCTCTCTCTCCTCCATTTTTTTTCCAGCAGCCCTTACCTCGTAACCCCAACTTTGACACCTCATCCGAGCTCCGTTTTAGTCAATTTTGGTACCGTTGGAAAGTTTGTGCGACGTAGATTCCATAGGTACTAATTTCATCAATTTTTATCACTGTTTGGGCCTCCGATTTTGTAGAAGAAGTTCTGCCATTAACCAACTTTGATTTTCTTAGATCTCGGCGAAACCAAGCGATTTTGACTGCGATTAGCCTCATCTTTGTGACGAGCTTGTCGAGGACAACAAAACTCACTTGGGTGCACCTCCCACCACCGTGGTCGTCCGAATCAGCAGTCGGAAAGTCACCGTCGGCCACCATGTACGGCGGAGTAAGTTTCTCGACCTCCCGAACTCGAAATTTAACTCCGGACGTGTCTACCAACTCGTTTTTAAGTGTAGAATCCATTTTTAGGGATATTTCTCTCTTAGGACAGCCGTATTAAAACTTCTTTATATTTCGCTACTTTATAGATTTGGTTTGAGACGACGATAATTACCTTGAGAATCAAGATTTCAAAGAAGTGATTAGCCCATATTGAGGTAGGAGCTCAACCCTAATCTTTTAGAAATTTTTATGTTAAAGTTAATGTTTAATTGAATTTTTATAATCTTGAAAGTATAGTAATTAATTGTGGAAATATATCGTGGATTACTTTGAAAATATATTGTGGATTGCTTTGGAAATATATTATGGATTGCTGTGGAAATATATTGTGGTTTATTACAGGTTTGCAAAAGGTTTGGTTTACCAAATTAGCAGCTGTTATGCTGCCGAATTTTTTTTTTTAATAAAAGAAGGTTTTTCAAAATATCAATTTCTATATATATATATATATATATATTGTATTGATTGCTTGATGGATTTATTTAAAATTTTTTGTAATTTGAATGAGGTAAAGATCCACCGTTCTAGTCATTATGTGAGGCTATCATGAACTATTTGTATTATACGACTTTATGTCGGGGTCACTGCGTAGGGTATTACTGCGCATGATATTTTTCTGGTATGGTTACCAGGGTCACGGTGCGCCAAACGTTGTTTTAAATAATTTATTGAAATTATAGGCCACCGGGTATATGACTAGGGGACGGGATTTACCTTGATTCGGAAAATGCTATGACTTGAAAAAAAAAGAAAAAAGATTTAGATGTTTTATTTCTATTTTATTCATATCTTGGAAGCATGTATATATATATATATATATATATTTATGAAATGATTTATGAGATTTTTTTTAGACAGTTGATTATGCAGGTTTTTAACCATGATTTTAGAAAATGATTTTTGAAACCATATCGGGATTTAAATCCTATTTAGCATTTGCTCACCCTTTCTTTATTTCTCCCCCTCCAGGAAATGCATAGGGTGATTTAGGTGGCCACCCTGTGGAGTAGGTAGATGATCAAAGAAATCAAGTGTTTGTCTTGTGGTGTATTTATTTAGTTATTTCTTTTTCCCATTTGAATATTTATAGATGAATGTTTTGAACCCAAATTGAGAGGACTCTTATTGATGTATTTAAAGTTTTGTATTCTAGACACTAGAGTTGAGGATTTTATTTGAAAATCTAAGTAGATGTAAAAGCTTAAATATGATAAGCTGATTGCATGGCTAAGTGTTCATAAACTTTATTGTGGCTATGAATCCATGATTTCTAGCAGATGTTCGCATATCTGTGGGGATGGGTTTTCATCGAAATTATTTTAGATTGTTTGAAGTTTTTCATTATACTTTTCTCAATATTTAAATTTGATACTCTAGACTATCTAAACAGAGAAATTTTTTTATAAATTAATAATCACAATTCTGCAACGGCCTAGGGCTTAAGTTGTGACAACTAGGTTCTTGAAAGCTGTTCGACGAGTTCTACCTATTAACAGTAGATAAACTCTCTACAAACTTCAAGTCTAATTTATCTTTGTACATAAAAGTGGATGTATTTTCAAATGCTAACTTAAATACTTTATATATCTTTGCAGCGAAGCTCAAACTCTGCATTACTTGACAAAATTTTGAGTCAGGTAAGTTTTACGAGTCCAATCTCTTTGTGAATGTAGAAAATCTTGCTTCGGTGTTGATTTAGTTAGATGTTGTTTAATTTTACTTACATATGGATATGTCATTACTAATGACAACCCTAGAAATTTACATGAAAAGAGACATTATAATAAAACAAATACAAAAATAATAAGATCCAATTATGACATAAATACTTTTAATTAATATACCAATTCATATTAAATATATATATACACTAATTAGTTAATAGCATTAATGGTCTACCAAAATCTATCAAAATTAAACACCGTATATATTACTTGTAAATCAACTTCGATAGCATTTTGAGACTTTCACATTAAATAAAAAAAATTTAAAAAAAAACCCTTCTTATATATACTCGTGGATGTATATGACGAAACTCAAACTTTTGTTATGGATGTAAAATCAATGTATACTCAAAACTTCAACTATGAGATTATGAATGAATGTAAATCTCTAGTGAAATTGAATCAATTATATTACCATTAATTAAGCTCCATGGTATATATTAAAAAACTAATATTGTAGTATAGGATAATGATATTATAAAAAAATTATTGAGTCAGAAAATGTATATTAATTTGAAACAACACACTTAATCAATAAACTTAAATAATATTATACTTAAATTGTAATTAAAATACTTTAAAAAATAAATCGATAAAACAATCAAATCAACAACATGTATCAAAGAAAGAAATGGGTGATAAAAATAATTGAAATGTCTTAATCTATCGTCAATTTTGATTCAACAAATTTAGAGGAAAGTTTACAAATAGGAAGTTAGTCAACTTAACATTATAATTTATAAAAATAATTTTTTAAAAAAATATAATTAGAAAATATAAAATTGTAAAACAAAAAATGAAGCATTCACTAATTTGCATCAATAAAGATATAAATACATTAATGGACGGAAAAAAATGAAGAACAAAAGTTTTATATGTATACAAAAAGAAAAGCATTATTGAAAATAATTTTTTTAAATGAAAATTCTATATATTAAATTGTTAATTTTTAAACTAAATACAATAAATTATTTTATTTTGAAGAATTTGAGGTGGGGCACGAGCCTACATCGGGTCTGCCCCAACTTGTTACTGCCATCACATGGTGTTTGTGTATCTGTCGATGCAGTCAGCTTTCCCATCTCTGAAAACATCAAAACATGCATGATCGGTCCTCATCTCAAGATAACCATCCAAATCCTCTCCATCGATGATTCTCAACACTGCTGTGCGGTGTTACACCAGGTTACCCTATTTTCAGGGATCCCTCATCTCTCAACCGTTTTTTCAAGCTGGTCCCTCTTCTTTTCTGACTTTTCTTCTTTGTAATAAGTGAAAAATATAGCACTTCGATATTTTTTTTAAGTAATATTGTGGAGATAAAATAAGATAAAAGTGTACAAATTTAAAATTAATAATTAATCTACACCATTTATTACCTTTTAATTCTTAGAAAATTATTTCAAAATTTACGTCTCGAATCTTGCCCATCCATATATATATATATATATATATAAACTCTAGATTGTCTAGATACATGTAGTTGTATTGCCACTTTCTAAACTAACCTCTACACACAGGTCTAGGTCTACAAGGCACAAGCGATGGAATATCTTCCATCATCACAAACAGATTCTGTCACTGCAATTTTGGCTTTTGTAATCTTAGTGTTTTTGATATCTAAAAATGCGCTAAGAAACAGGAGCAAGAAAAAAGTAGCACCGGCAGCCGGCGGATCATGGCCGGTGATTGGGCATTTACATCTCTTAGGAGGGGCAGAACCTGCCCACAGAGTTTTGGGGACCATGGCTGACAAGTATGGAGCAATATTCACTATCAAGATGGGGGTGCATCGAGCTTTAGTGGTTAGTAATTGGGAGATTGCTAAGGAGTGTTTGAGTACAAATGACAAGGTCTTTACAAACCGTCCAAAAACTGTTGCTATGGAGCTTTTAGGCTACAATTTTTCCATGTTTCCGTTCAGCCCTTATGGCCCTTATTGGCGCCAGGCTCGCAAGATAACCACACTTGAGCTTCTCTCCAACCACCGGCTTGAGAAGCTCAAACATGTTCGAGAATCTGAGATGAAAACTTCCTTAAAAGAGTTGTACGAACTATGGTCGCAGAACAAAAGTAGTAGTTCAAATAAAGTGTTGCTGGAGATGAAGCGATGGTTTGGTGACGTAACTGTTAATTTGATTTTGAAATTAGTTGTTGGGAAGCGATGCGGAGAGAGTGATGGGTGGAAAGAGGAATTAACAACTTTTTTCGAATGGAGTGGTAAGTTTTTGGTGTCAGATGCGTTGCCATTTTTGAGGTGGCTGGATATTGGGGGAGATGAGAAGGCAATGAAGAAGACAGCCAAAGAATTAGATATCGTTGTTGAAGGATGGTTGGAAGAGCACAAGAGGAAGAGAGCTTCTAGGGAGGCGAAAGAAGACGAAGACTTCATGGATGTCATGCTTTCAGTTCTGCAAGACGATGAATTTCATGGTCGCGATGTTGATACTGTCTATAAGGCCACTTGCCTGGTACGCCTCTCTTAGTTAACCAAGTTAACTTATGGTTTGTTAATAAAATTAGAATGATACTAATTAAACATCTTCTTCCAGTAATGATTTCAATAAACTAAAAGGATTGCTTCGGCACCAATATGTTAATTATGTGTGTACTAGTGTATGTTTACTGTAACTTATCTACTAAATAAAAATACTTTTCTAATACTTAAAGTTCTACTTGATTTTTTTTATGTTGTTTGATTATCATTCTAATAGAATTTTTGGACAATTTAAAAACAAAAAAATATTTATTTGAAAAGACTCAAATTTTGAGTTTTTCCAATTAGATCTTTTTAAGCTTATAAAAAAAATTGAAATATCTGGTATAAGTATTTTATCAATATCATCATACTTTTAAAACCATTTAATCATTTTGACAAATTTATAATTTAAAAGATGTTTTTTAATTGACAATCAAACAATCAATAAATTTTTTTTTAAAACTTTATTAATAAAATATCTACTCTCAAAAAATTTATTTCTAAAAGATATATTTAGAGAAGTTTTATTAAAGAAAGCCTAAGTCAAGTACCATTAATTGTATGCTAGAAATTATTTTTGACATGCTTTATCCATTTTGAAGGTTCAAAATTGAGATGAATTGAATTATTATTTATTCCACGTTCTAACTAATTAACCAATGAGCCGGCTTACAGCGTACTCGTTTTTGCTACTGTAACGTAAAAAAAAGCACTGCTCTGTATATTGTTTTTGCAGGCTATGATCTTAGCAGCCTCAGACACTACAATGGTGACATTAACATGGGCTCTCACATTACTTCTCAACCACCGCAATGTTCTAAGAAAGGCTCAAAATGAACTACACATTCACGTCGGATCAGAAAGGCAAGTGAACGAATCAGATATTAAAAATCTAGTTTATCTCCAAGCTATCCTCAAGGAAACAATGCGTCTCTATCCTGCTGGGCCGCTCTTGATTCCACACGAGTCTATTGAAGACTGCACCGTGAGCGGTTACCATGTTCCGGCTCAAACACGACTGTTTATCAATGTTTGGAAGATTCACCGTGATCCAACTGTGTGGTCAGATCCCAATGCATTTCAACCAGAGAGATTTCTTACTACTCATAAAGATTTCGACGTGAGGGGACAAAATTTTGAATACTTGCCTTTTAGCAGTGGAAGAAGAATGTGCCCTGGAGTGTCATTTGCCCTTCAAGTTATGCATCTTACACTAGCTTCTTTGCTACACAGCTTTGATCTCGAAACCCAATCGAATGAACCGGTGGATACGAGTGAGGGAATAGGCTTGACTTATGTTAAAGCCTCTCCACTTGAAGTCTTTATTACTCCACGCCTTTCTTCTCATCTGTATGTGTAATTTGCATTTCTAATTCAAATAATGTATGAAACATATATCTTTTTTATTTATTTGCGAATATATAAGTTTTTCTCTTATCGTCTTTTATTCTTCTGAGATAGTAACATTGAATTAGTATCTGAATTCTAGTGAGACATGCATGCCCAGATGGAGAACTATTTATATTATATAAACACAATTTACATAATAATTAGCTTAAAGAAACACATAAATAATTAATACATTCTATGTATTAATTATTTAATTAACACAGAAAATAAATGACAATTTAAAGGAGAAAGTGCAAAAATTATACATCTATTACATATTAAAAGCCAACTTGAATTTTGTTTGGCTAATTAAGTACTTGTTGATAGTGGCGAACCCAGAAATCTATGTTAGGAGGAGAACATTTTTATATAATAATTATAATATCAAAAAACTAAATTATATGAAATATTATTTATAATATTTTTTTCAATCACTAGAATGACGTTATATGAAATAAAAATTGCTAAAAGACATAATTAGTAGAAGACATATAATTTTACTGCTTACAAGATTATAAACAAAATTTCTTAAAATAACATTCTTATTACAAATATAAAATCAAAAGCCTACCAATCGTGAGTTAATTATGTATTAGCTCATTTTTCCTTAATGAGAGAAGTTCAAATTTAATGTTACTTAAAAAAATTTAAAAAAATTAATTTAGGAATATGTTTCCTTTGTAATGAGAGTTGCTATTAAAATTGCAAATAAATGTATGTAATAAAACTAAATTTATTTATTATTA
This sequence comes from Litchi chinensis, assembly GCA_019925255.1. Lineage (NCBI taxonomy): Eukaryota > Viridiplantae > Streptophyta > Magnoliopsida > Sapindales > Sapindaceae > Litchi > Litchi chinensis. The sequence goes on from CM034468.1 coordinate 12,767,259, forward strand.
AAGTTATCAATCAAGTTACATTTATAGTCTTTATCTAATAAATGTATGTGATTTATAACAAAGTAAAGTAAAATAAAAATAAAATATAAAAACAATTATAATTCATATGAGTTTTTTTTTATTTATGAATTTATCATATAAAATAGTTTATGTAAAATAAAAATAATTCATACTAACAATCCTGAGTAAACTAAGATCTATTAAGATTAAACAATATTATATATTTTATTTTCTAGTTCATATAAATATGATATAATTATAATTAAAAAAATAATTCGAAATGAGTATGATAATTTATGAAATTAAAATATTTCAAATTTAAAATCTGTTTATAATAATAGAAAAAAAAACATATTTTGATAGGGAACAAATTGAACTATAATGGGGAAAAAATTTGAGGAAAAGTAATATGTTTTGATATGGAAGTTGATTGAACCATGGTGAATAGAAGAAAGAAAAATAAGATCCATGCCATAAAAAAAAAAAAATTATGGAACAAAACAATATTATGAGTGAAAAAAAAAAAAAACATTTCAAAAAAAAAAAAAAGAAACGTTTGTGAGTGAATAAAAAAAAAAATGAGACAAATGAAAAACAAAAAAAAAAAAAAAAACATTTTTATGAGACAAAGGGGGATTGAATCTAGTTGGGTCTAGAAAGAAAAGTAACCACAACCAACAAAGTCTTTCAAATCTTGTGCTTTTATCTGATATTTTATTTATATAATATATTAAATGACAAAAACAAAAGAGAAAGCAAAATTTCTTTGATGGGATCAAAGATCGAACTTGGTGGCATCTGCAGCAAAAAGCAAATTGCAACCATCAAAGCCATTGTGCGACCAGGAAACGACATGACATTATATTTATATATTTAAATACCTAATTACTAATACAGTAAACTTTATTAGTTTTCAAAAAAGTTTCAAGGGGAGACGTGTAAAACCAAAAAAATCCAAGAATTAGTCTACTATAAGTTTTTCATGTAACAAATATGCTGGAGACTAAAAAATCTTGATAAGAACTTCTATTTTTACAATAGTAATAAAGTATTAGTGGGTTTTTAATTAAAATTTACAAATAAATTATAATGAAATGAGTTTTTCTCTTTTCATTGTACTATTAATTTGAAAATTGCTATGGCATGATAATGATTTATAAAATATTATAGATCTAATATTTATTTAATTAAATAATATTTCAAATTCAATTCGTCATATATAAAATAATATCCTAAAAATAAATAAATTCAAATTATCATATGAATTATAATGTATAAGTCCTTTTTAATTTTATCCTGACATTGTATGTACCGTTAATGAGGTTTGTTTTTTGTTTTGTAATATTAATAGAGACGAGAAGTATGAAAACCATCTTTTATCTAATGGAAAAAAAGAACGCATTAAAAGTCACCTAGCCCCTACACACTAATAAGTAATCAGCATTAGTGGGCAATAGACAATAATGCTCCATCCTTGAGTTCACACTGATCAGCATTAGTGGGAAATAATCAATTGTTTAGTGTATGCAAGTGATTTGGCCAAGCTACGCACCCCATGATATTAGAAAAATGGGAAAACAAAGTCAAACTGGTCATTATTTAAGTTTGGGATATTATGAAAATCCCCTTTGAAAAGTAAACTAACCACAATTGAATCTCAATTTTTTTTTGTTAGATGAACTATCCCCTACCGTCAACTTTTCATCCAAAATATTAACACTTTCTATCCAAAATCATGAAATGACCAAAATACATTCATCAAGATTCTATGAAATCCCTAACATGCCCTTTAAATTTATATAATAACTGAAATACCCTTTTAAATTATTAATAATAACAATACAAAATAAAAAAAAAAAAAAAAAAAAACAAAACAAAACTTATTAATCATCCACCTTCAGATATGCTTGTCCACCATCATCAACAAACTCACAACCTATCCTTCTTGTGCTTGTGATTGCTCTTTATCCACCACCATCAGATCTGCTCATCGTTTACCACCACAATTATTGGTTACGTACTGGGTCCACCTCTCTATCATGGAGGGTCTAGCCACCGTTAAATACTCCTCCGCCACCCGTCCTTCTTCTGATTGCAATTGCTTCCCTAGTCTCTCCTCTTTATCCCTGATGGTACATAATCTGGGATGAACTCAAATGAACATCTTGGTTTAGTCGAACCTAGATGAACAACTCAACTAATGTACATCTAGGTTCGATCAAATCTAGATGATGTTCATCTAGGTTTGATTAAAGCCAAATGAACATTTGACTTTTTTTTTTTTTTTTTTTTTTTATATATAGGTTAATGAATGGGGTACTATTTTTTTTTTTTTTGATGGGTTGGTGAATGGGTTAATGTCTCTAGCATTGGTTAATGTTAAGGTTATTGAATGGGTTGCATTTTTTTTTTAATTTTTTTGGGCTTTGATGAAGATGAATGGATTGGTAATGATTCTGGTTGATATTGATGACTGATAGAATGTGGAGATCCAGATTGGATCTCCGCCGTCTGTTAGTTTTAATGGACAATGGATATTAAGACCTATCCCGACTCCTGTCTCGAGTTTGGAAAAATCCCATGAAAATGGGGTCCTTCTGATTGGAATCTGGAGTTTCAAAAACTTTTTAGAAAAATTCTCGTAAATCACATCCTTGCTTCATAAATTCAATATTAAGAAACCAAAAATTTGTACATTTCTCGTGTTAGACACTTGTAATGAATATATAAAATATTCATAAAATATTTGGAAAAAACATTGCATTTGTAAAAATATTCTTGAATTACATTTAACAAATCTGGTTAATTTAAAAATAATGTATGCTGATGCAAAAAGTATTTCTTCTTAAAAATAATCATAATGCATTGTATCATCACTGCATGACCTTTCTCACGATATGCAAGGATCTGTACGTATCTACAACAGATATATAGAAAAAAAATGGATTTTATAAAAGAGTAAACACTAACATCTAGTAAGTAGATATAACTTTTTATAAAAATATTTTTAAATAAATTATAACATATTTCTGGTAGTAATAAATACTTCTCTATGATTCAATAGATTTATATCTAAAACAATAAAACTAAATTTAGTCATTTATAACATAATAAAACTATAACCATTTGTATGAGTAGTTTCTTGACAAATTTATAAAATATATTTTGTAACTATTGTCTGTAAAATATTTCCAAAATCTCTTTCTGTAAAATTAGTGTTCTATAAATCTTTTCATGTATTGATCAAACTCAACATGTAACATCTGTAATTGAAAATCTACACCAACTAATATCCAAAGAAATTTATCATGCGTGATGAAATACTCAACACATATGCAGAGTGAGAGATAACATTTACCATATATGTGCTGAGCAACTTTATGACTCTTCAAACATCTGTCATACATGTGCTGGACGACTCTCTCAAACTTACACACGAGAAGCCTACTAGACCGATAGTGAGAGGAGTACAACATTGATATTCTGAAAATATTTTTATTTTCATTCTCAAATCTTAAAAGATTTCCGTATACAAATATAAATAAATCACTTTTGAACGTACATGTATCTCTAAATAAATACTTTTCTTAAAACACAAATAAATAAATAAATATTATTAAATTATTCTAAAACTTATCATAATAAACTCAAGTTGGAAACAATAAAAGTCTGATTGAAATTTCGAATATGCAAATATATATACCTATACAATTAAATTTTAATTTCAAACATGTAGCAAAATTAATAATTTAGGAAATTAATTAACTAACAAATAATTCATTTCTAATAATCCATAAATAATAAAATCTGAAATATAATTATAAATAATCAATTCAAAATAAATAAAACAATCAACTCATATAACCCATTTACTCAAATATGGATCTAAAACCCCATTTGATTCATTTAAACCTAAATCCATCCTGAAATCACATAAAACTCAATTTAGAACTTATGCAAAATTAACTAATTTTCTGGATTTCAAATTTAATTAAAATAAAAATTAATTATCTAGATAAATAGACACCCAAATATTCCATTCACCCTCTGAAATATCCTTTTCTTTTTCTTCCCTCTTTTCTTCTTTTTTCTTCTCTTTTCTTTTCTCTTCTCTCATGGCTTTCTTTCTTCTGTTTTTATTTTAATTCTACTTGTCCTGTTTTTGTGTTTGCTGCCAACAAAAGCTTCTATTATTATATATATATATATATTATATATATATATATATACAAATTTATAAAACATTGTACTGATTTGGCAGAAAAATAAAATAAAATTAATTTATATTTGTTTATTAATGAGATTTGAGGTAGTGTCTGTGTTTTGTTTGTGTGTGTGTATATATATATATACTAAACTACCTCAAAATCAAGCCTAGCATGTCTCTATCTTTCTTTTTATTCAAACTTTGTTACTATGTTTGTTGGTTATCACTCACTCTCTCTTTCAATGCCTTATCTCATTCTTCAATCTAACTTTTGTTTTTTGTCTTGTTTTTGCATGCATGTGACACTTACCTCCATAAAATTTGCCCCTTCTCTCTCTCTTATGGTAGGCCACCCACCTTGTTTATTACAATATCAAATATTGCTTTTGCCTTATACTATTTAACCACCAATTAATTGGGTTTGCTTTTCTTAATTGTTTGATTCTTTGTTCTCATCTCAATTCTCAAGAAAATATCTAATGACTCATCATGCAAAGCATGATTAAACAATACCTACCCCTTGTTTTATTATTATTATTATTATTATTATTATTATTATTATTATTTTAAGCTTAACCATACAACTACATGGTCAACAACTAACACTATTTTGCTTTTAAAAAAAAAAAATTGTCATCATGTTCTTTCTTTCACAACTATCCCACCTCATCATTTTTTTAATTAAAAAAAAAATATATTTTTGTTATTTGTTTGACAGTTGCCCATTTTAATTGGGCTCCCTTAATGATAACATTCTATATTGAAATTGAGTTTGTTTGGTTCGACCGCTTAAATTTTGGGCTTCAATTAATTTTTTGGATTCATTTGGATTGGAGCCTTACAATGAAGATCCAATTTGAAAATTGGAGATTGGATCTCCACTTGAAAAAAAAAAAATATTTTTAAATTTACAAAAATAACTTTTTGTTTTACTTTTGTAAATAATGTTCATTGTCCATCAACATGATATACGTTGAAAATCATGTTAAATTTATTTAAGAAAATTATTATTTTTTTTTTTTACAATTTTTTTATTTTTAAATTATCGTCGTCCATATTAATATGGATGGTTGAAACTTTTTTTTTTTTTTTTTTTTTTTTTTTTTATTATTATTAATTAATAAGTTATTAAAATAAATAAAATTATTCATCCAATTATTATTATGCCTTTTACATTTAACACCGCTCACGTTTTTAATACTAAGGAGCAGCATTGTCAGTGATAGGAATGATGTTGGATAAATTGGTCAACTCATGCTGAGAGAATCTTGGTGGTCAAGCAACACAGTTTATGCCTTGTAAACTGTTAGACCATTTAAGTCATTTTTTAGTTTCTGCTGTCTTGTGTGTAAAGATAATGATGTGTGAGCTATTTTAAAATGTATGTTATGGCAGACAAGGCTTATAATATAGGGCAAATTGCACAAACCTCCTCTGAGGTATGATGAAATTGCACAAATATGACGATGTTTGGAAAACTCGCACTGCCCTCCTCCTGAACTTTCTGAAACTCATCACAAACCTCCCCTGTCGTCAGTTGACCGTTAGTCAATCACAGTTAACTCAAAATTTTGAAGGGTAAAAGAGTCAATTCAAAATTAATAAATATTTTAATTAAAAATAATAATTTTAATTAATAAAATAATAATATATATTTTTTCAAAAATCATCTACCACCTCATCTTCTACCTCTAATCTTCTTACTCATCTTCTACCTCTCATCATCTTCTACCTACATCAAAATCATCATCTTCATCATTTTCATTAAACCAACATCATTTTCATTAACCAAAATCATCTCTTACCTCTCATCATCCCCTCATCTTCATTTTCATCATCTAACTCTCATCTCTCTTACTCATCTTCTACCTCTCATCATCTTCTACATTAATCAAAATCATCATCTCCATCATTTTCATTAAACTAACATCATCCAAATCAAACATCATACTCAAACCAAACAACAAAATTTTCTAAAAATTAAAAACCAAATGAAAATTTCAAAAAAGAAAAAAAAAAAAAAAAGTAATCTGGTCTCCATCGCTGGAGACGCCGGCCTCCAGCGATGGAGACGATTTCGTCTCCAGCGATAGAGATGATTTCATCTCCAGCGATGGAGACGGTCTCCATCGCTCCATCATCGCGTCTCCAGCGATGGAGACTGTCTCCATCGTTGGAGACGAAATCGTCTCCATGCCCTGAGACGACGTCTCCAGCCATGGAGACGAGACTCGTCTCCATGGTTGGAGACGTCGTCTCCGGCCGTGGAGACGGGTTTTGGTCTCCATGGGAGACCAAATCTGGTCTCTGATCTGGTCTCCATGGAGACCAGAAATATATATATATATATATTTCAAAAAATATATATTTATTTATATTTTAATTTTTTATATTTTAATTAAATTAAAAATATATATTATATTAATTTTAAAAATTTATTGAAGGACATTTTAGTCTTTTTATAATTTTGACCGTTGACCTTAACAATTTGACGTCTGTTGACTGACGACAGAGGAGGTTTGTGATGAGTTTCAAAAGTTCAGAGGGAGGGCAGTGCGAGTTTTCCAAACATCGTCATATTTGTGCAATTTCATCATACCTCAAGGGAGGTTTGTGCAATTTGCCCTATAATATATATATATATATATATATATATTATGTGATATTTTTTTGATAGGCTTATATTTACCATGAGTTGTTATGTGATATATTATGGGTAACATGGGAAGGTCCATGTTCAAGACATAATTTAAAGGATATGTTTTGTCTCATCATGTACTATAATTTGGTACATGAAAATATGTGGTTATTTTAGAATTGTTCTATTTGGTTAGTTATAAATATAGTTGAGTTTATTTAAAAAAAAAATCCCCCTTATAGTAATGTTTGATAAGTTTCTTTTAAGAAATTTTATTCTCTCATTTTGGTTGTGTTCCTTCATTTATGTTCATTTCCAAGGTTTATTGTTTCAACTTTTATTCTATAGTGTGTTTTTTTTTTGATAGAATATTCTATAGTGTGTTTAAAACTCTGTTCTTATAACATATTGGAATATTCAATGATTTTGTTATGGTAGTTTGCTAAGGTTTGTTACATCTTTCTCTGGGAATTTTGCTTTGTTAAGAATTGTGCTACCAATCAGACTATGTTTGCATCATGTACATTCCAAACACATACATCGTCAAGCTCTATTGAATATGACCAGTTTTATTTAATTGCAGACTATACAATAAATTACTATTCTTTAGCCCCCAAAGGCCCAAACAACTATTTTATAACATCAAAAAATCTAATCATTTCTCTTAACTTTAGATGTGGGAGTTTCGCTTCCAACATTAAATGAGTGATTTTCTATCTCAAATATAACTAAGTTTAAGATCATAGGTTTGAAAAACTCTCTAATCTATTAGGTGATGTTTAACACATTCATATTTATTCTCATCAAATCTTTATCAGGTACAAAAATACATATTAACACAAATCCATATCAATATGCTTCACTAGACAAAGGACACTCAATGATTTGCAAAAGTACCATGAAGATGGGTAACCATAAAATTAATGGTTAATATCATCTATATATTGCATAACAAAAATCTGTCACACTCCAAAAAAATGTGAAATTTTGAATGGATGTATCTCATCACCTCTAGCTATACGACCTTGAGACCATTCAATTACATTGTACATGGTAAAATTCTCTTAATTATTACCAACCACCAACTTCGATGATGACTTTCACAAATATGGCGATTCAAGACAGAATTTTTATCAAACATGAATTTTACAGACAGATAATGCTTACGTGTACTGATTCTGTACTCAAACAAATGGAGAACAAATGGAGATCATCGTTATAACCACATATTAACAGTTTCAACTTTATGCAAAGAGAAACCTTAGAGCAGGAAATATTTGACAATTTAAAAGATTCATAAGATAGTGCAGTCGACAAAAGTTAAAGATGTCTTACAATCTTCTAACATAGATTAAAAAAGTTACAACATGAATGGCTAACCACAGCAGTTGTTATTCTGCTGAATTTACCACCTAGTTTATTAGTTTAGCACACCAAAAATAAATGGGTTAAAGGCAGTAAGCTCTACTATGCTATCAAGTCCAAGCAACTGTCAAGTGCATATATATTTGCTGGAAAAGTAACTGTCAGCACATATAAGTTTCGACAGATACAATTTAGACACTAATTCATCAACATTAAAGCATAAAAATAAAACTTTGTCATGCCTATTACACTGCTAAAATAAAATAATTATTTTGAAAACTCACATCAATTATATGATGCTGAAACCACTCCTCTGTTCTAATTTTGTTTTTGTAGACCTTTAAATAGGACCACCAAGCAATACATATAACCATGTCAGTATCATAGATATAATAATTTATATAACAATACATATAACAAGGTCATTGGAGAGAGATAGAGGACCACGAAGACAAATAATACATATAACAAAAGCCATGTGGGACCGAAGCAAAAGCATATATCTACCTCTCACTTTCGTACAAAACACAAACAAAAGCAAAGTTTTCTATCTCTCACTCTTTAAAATCCTCTTCCACTCTTCTTCTATCTTTACATCTCTTACTTTCATACAAAAAAACAGAAACAAAAACAAAAGCAGGGCTCTCTATATCTCACCCTTGAAAATATTTTTCTACTCTTTTTCACCTCTTTATGTCTCACAAAACACAACACTCTCTATGTCACAAAATCAATCTGTGTGTAGACTTTGTATGTGTTAAAAACCCAATGATTGAAACAAAATGAGTGTGTGAATCTTTGTTAAAGTGTCTGTTTTCCAGATTTGTGAAAAACCCATAAATCCCTAGTCATTGATTTTTAATTAGCAAATAAAAATAAGATGACAGTGAAATAAAAAAAAGAGAGACAGAAGGAACCTGAGATGAAACCGAAAGACCCAAACTTCGATCTATGATGTGAGATGAAGAAGATGAGTTTGGAATGGGAATGAGTTGGGAGTGGCAGGAACCAAGAAAATTTTCCCTCCCCAAATTTTTGGTCTCTAATTAAATATGTTTCTTGTATCTACCTATAATCGAGCACAGACTATTTGTGTGCTCTTTAATTAAATAACTAGCATGGGGTACTACCGTGCTCTCTAATAAGATATCCAAACATTTATCACGGGTTTTTATTGGCCCGTACTAGATACATGTTATTGGACAACTCTATTACGGGCTTTTAAAAGCCCATACTTAATTACATTTTTTAGCACGAGTCATTTGTGTTTGTAATAATTAAACCGTGATAGTAAATAATTTTTGTTGTAGTGCTGGCCACCTCCACCTCTTGGGAGGGCCAAAACCACCGCATATCACCTTGGGCGATATGGCTGACAAGTACGGTCCAATCTTCGCTATCAGAATGGGTATGCATCGAACTCTGATAGTAAGCAATTGGGAGACTGTTAAAGAGTGCTTTACCACTAAAGATAAAATCTTTTGTAATCGTCCAAAAGCTATAACCTCGGAAATCTTAGCTTACAACTACGCCATGTTTGGTTTCAGCCCTTATGGCCCTTACTGGCGTCAAATCCGGAAGATAGCCACCTTGGAGATTCTCTTAAACCACCGGCTCGAAATGCTCAAACACATCCGAGAATCTGAAGTTAAGGCGTCTTTGAAAGAAATATATGATCTCTGGTTGAAGAATAAAGCTAGTTCACACATGGTGCCGGTGGAGATGAAAAAATGGTTTAATGAATTAACTCTAAACGTGATTACGAAGATGGTCGTGGGAAAAAGATTCACGGGGACTGCAACAAAGCAAGAGAGTGAAGACAACCAACGGTGTCGAAAGGCAATGAGAACGTTTATTGAGTTAGCTGGGGCATTTGTACTAGCGGATTCAGTTCTCTTTTTGAGGTGGTTGGATTTAGGTGGTTATGAGAAGGCAATGAAGAAGACAGCGAAGGAGCTTGATCAAGTTGTTGATGGTTGGTTAAAAGAGCATAAACAGAAGAGAAATTCAGGCTTAGTCAAGGGTGAGCATGACTTTATGGACATGATGCTGTCTGCTCTTTATCAAGATGCTGAAGAGCTTCCCGATTATGATGTCGATACCATCAACAAAGCTACCTGTCTGGTATGCTCTTGTTTAACTAAATTAATTATTTCTTCATATATAAGCGATCTATAATACATATATGCATTTGTTCGATCACTAGGATAAGCTGTTGAATTTTTTCTTTATTAAGCGTTGGTTGCTCTGTGGCGCCAGAGAAAGATCGATCTGATTGATTTTAGCTGGGCATTGAATTCTGAGAATTAGGTTGTCCGGCCAAATAATTGGGTAGAATAGTCTTATTATCACTAATTTTTATTATAAACCAATCAGTCGTAACTTGTACTATATGAGTGTCACTGTATCAATATATGACCGGCGTTTATAAAGTCAAAAGTTAATATGCTTTACAAATTTAACTTGTGACGCTATACAGAAGACAATTATATATTAATATTTTATTTTAATATTTTATTATGCTTCAACGGGTCAAAAATTATACAATCTTCCATAAAACACACGTTCAAGTTTCAGCGATTATCTCCCCCCCCCCCCCCCCCCCCCCCCCCCCCCCCCCCCCCCCCCCCAATTCAAGGTAAATTAAAAAATATATATATCAGTTTATACATCGATAATATTATTAAAAAAAAAAAAAAATTTATCTAGACTTTAGATGCTTATTGTTATGCCCGTTTTCTCGACCTGGCTAAATGAGCCAGTAAAAGCCCAATTGAACATGAAAAGAAGTAAAGGCCCAGAAGGTCCATGTTCCCGATCACTACCGCGAGCCCGTCCAGATAGCGAGGTCGCTGAGATCGCGAGATCGCGTTACCTCCAGATCATCCTGACGTCGTTTCGCCCCGGATCAACCTCTGTCCAACTTGGTTGATCTGACAGATCAGAGGCCTGCTCTAGGAGAAACCCTTTGTAGCAAGTCATTAGAATCACCAACTCTCCTGACTTCACGCCAGAAACCATCTACACAATTACCCAGAAGCATTCAATGCAGCGGCTCTGCATTTAATGAAGGAAAGACCTCTCCTGGTGCATTAAATGCAGACATGTGCAGGGAAAGAACAATCATCACATTTACAATAAATGAAGCATGGTTTATGTCAGGATTAGTTGAGATTGTCATAGTTTTAACGTGTATTACATTCTTTTGTATTTCTTTTTTGTCATCTCACTCTCTCTATAAATATAGGAGAACTTTACTGTACAAACAAGCTGAAAATACCAGAGTACCGTCACTCTGCCAGAATTACTTCAGAGTGGCCGTGGATGTAGGCGCAATCGTCGAACCACGTAAAAATCCTTATGTTTTGCATTTTTCCTTCTCCCTCTTGTCTTCATTAATCATCTCATTACACTCACCTAACTGCCACGACCAACATTCCTTCACCTTAATTTAGCTCCACCAACCTTAAACCTCATTTACTGCTCATTTATCCCAGACTCGTCACCATTATCACTCCTTAATTACCTCGCTCGCAGTCTGGACCCCAGAACGCCTGGGTTGACCGTTTCCGAACATCAACACTTATCAATTGTTATGTCCTTAGGGGCAAAAACCCCACAGAAGTGGTATGTGGACCCCAAATTAATATATGCTTATTATCCTTAAGTAAAATACCTTAAGGGTTAAATCAACTCATAAACATTAAAACCTTATCTTCAAATTTTAATTAAAAGCTATTAATATGAATATTTAGCGAAAATTTAAGATAAACTAAAAAAATAATAATAATGATAATAAGATAAAATAATTGAAAAGCCGCCCGTAGAGAAGAGGTAATAGTCCATGCTCCAATTCTAGATTGATTCTCAAAACTCTAGATTCGACACCAAACAATACTTCGGCTTTTTTTTTTTTTTTTTTTTTTTAGTGGGTCAATAAGAAGCTTTAGAGTTTGATAAAGCAGGAAGGCTACTATTGTTTGTGGTAAACAAAGGTAGTGATTTTCTCCATGTTTTTTTTTATTTTTGGTTGATTTGTGATTTTATTGGTTTCTATTGTGTAATTATTTGAAAAAGAGATGTAAAACAAATTATTGTATCTATTCTAATCTTTTTTCCTTCTTTTTATTTTCATTTTCAATTTTTTCATGTTATAATTATTCTATAATTTTTTAAGTTTTTTTTTTTCCAAGGTTGAGATAATAAAGGATATATTAATTATATTTGTTTAAAAAAAAAAGACAAAGGATACATTGGATAATAAATGGGGTGTACATACAAACTAAATTTTCTTTTACAAATTTATGGAATGAATTAACTAAAGGGGCGTCGAACAAATTTTCAGGGGTGTAAATATCGTCTCTCAAAACACACAGAAAGATTGTGCAACTGAAATAGGTGGTCAGCCTTAACAAAGTCATAAAGCCTTTGTTTTGGGCCGACCTTCTAAACTTTGTTGGACTCTGGTTTCTTGCAGGCTATGATATTGGGAGGCACGGACACCACTACTGTAACGTTGACATGGGCTCTCACTTTACTTCTCAACAACCGCCATGTCTTGAAGAATGCCCAAGAAGAGTTGGATGTCCAAGTTGGTAGAGAGAGTCCAGTGAAGGAATCAGACCTCAAAAACTTGGTCTATTTGCAAGCCATTCTCAAGGAAACCTTGCGCTTATATCCCGCAATGCCATTGTCTGTGCCCCATGAATCAGTAGAAGACTGCACCATTGCTGGCTGCCATGTGCCAGCTGGCACACGCCTTTTGGTCAACCTCACGAAGCTTCATCAAGATCCGAGAGTGTGGTCCGATCCTTGTGAGTTTAAACCGGAAAGATTTCTTACTAGTCACAAAGATTTTGATGTTAGGGGCCAAAATTTTGAATAAATACCGTTTGGAACCGGTAGAAGGATGTGCCCTGGAGTATCTTTTGCCCTTCAAGTTACACAACTCGCACTCGCTAGTTGCTGCACGGATTTGAATTGACAACCCCAAATGAAGAACCGGTTGATATTGGTGAGGGAGTGGGATTGAGCAATCTTAAGGCCACTCCACTCGAGGTCCTTCTCACTCCACGACTTCCTGCTCACTTATACGGATGATTAGACCAAATATGAGCTGTGAAATGAGTAATCTAAGTCGATTAAAAAAAGCGCGTGAAATGTTAAACTCTTTACTGATTAGTGACACATTTGTGTTATCTGTTCTATACATAAAATGTTCTCTGTTCAATGGGAACTTTCCTAAACATGCGTTAACGAATTTTATGATATAGATTCGCCTCCTATGATAGCGTCTTTCATTTGGGGCTTCTATAAAGAGTCATCATGACCATTGCTACCGATAGATGTATAATTATATTTTTAATCAAATAAAAAAAAGAAAGCAATGTTGGAATATCACCAGGTTACTTTTGTAACTCAATTATGGTATCAATATATATCATTGAGATTAAGACAATATTTTTCACATAGATACCTCCAAAATTTTAAAATTGTTAGCATATTAGTAATATTTACATATCATATTTTTACTGTATATTAAAAAAAATATGAATTTATTCCGACCATCAACTTGTGTAGTGAACCTCGGAATCAAAATCCCGATTTCTTCTAAAGCTCAAGGAGCACATAATCACTCATATTTTTCAGCCTCTAAATTAAAACAACAATACAAAACTCATTGTGAATGGAATTTCAAATTAAAGACTGCTGTATGTCATCTGGTACTTTTAAAGGATACACGGATGAAGCTATACCAACTGTAGGGATGTTTATGAAAGATCTGAAAGTCTTTCAATTGCACTGGCTCGCTTCTGCTGTATTTTTTATTTGAAGCCACAAGCAGATATACATGTTCCAATCACGCATTATGGTAAATTGTAATATCCAGAGAACCAAAAAGCTTTAGAAAATCATATTGTTAGTGATGAGGGATGATGCCAGGATGGGTTCTCTCTGAAGTACGTGTAGGAAATAGTGATTTGGCATCGTGACAGTTTTCTATCCTCTAGGTTAATTAGCAGTTCTAGCTATTAAGGATACAAGATTTAGGCACAATTTATGCTAAACTATATTCTTTTCGGTCGCATAATTTACATTGTCTTGAGAAGATAATCAGCCATGAGCTATGTTTTTGTTTGTCGGTTTTTTTACATACCCTACACAACCAACCTTATGCACCTATATAAAGTTTAAAAAAATCCCTTGTAAAGGTCGATCGAGGCCTCTTCTAGCTAATTCCCCTTCAATAATTCAAATCAGTTCTGAATTATTCACTTAAGAATAAGGTGCTATGTCGATATTTTCACGTACAAGTGAGATGTCAATTGTTTTGCAACGCTGGATACCCACACAAAGTCTATAGGCCCTGGCAAGATTGCTCGTTATTTTAATTATTTTTTTCCAGTTGTTAGGACAATATTGCATCCTAAAGAAGTTCGTGAATAATTAAATAGTTTGAAGGAGATATCTGATTTTACATAGGAAATTAATGATATGATTATAAAAAAAATAAATATCTCTTAAAAGAAACGATAAATCAATAATTAAGATGAAGGGCCAAATTACTGAATATTTGAATTAAAAATTTTAATATTAAAAAAGAAAAAAAAAAAGATAAGAAAAACAAATTGAAATGTCTTCAATATTAGGTGGTGTTTGGATGCATTTTTTAAAATGACTTTTCATTTTCAAAACAAAAAATGATAGTTGGTATTACATTTTGTAAAATATGTTATTGAAAATGGGAAACATCTTTTTGAAAATTATATAACTAAAAAGTAAAAAAAATAATAATAATAACTTTTTTATTGTTTTTTATCATTTTTAAAATATGTTATTAAATCAAATAATTATTTTTTCATTTAAACAACTATTTTACTCACGTAAAAAAATAATACCCAACACATTTATATCATTTTTTTATTTTTAAAAATAACTTTTAAAAAATCCTACCAAACACATTGTATTTTCAAAAATATTATTTTTAAAACAGGTTTTTCATTTTAAAAATAGTTTTCAAAAATATCATTTTAAAAATAATTCCAAATGCATCCTTATTTTTTTAACAACCAAACAAAAAACATCTAATTCTTACGAATAAAAGGTTTCAAATCTCGCTACTCGTTATTCAATCGGCGAGACAGCAAGCAGCGAGTTCTCAGTTATCTGGTGAGCAATCCATTTGATTATTGACTACCGTTGACTAATGGTCAAACTGAGTTAAACTTATTAAAAAAAAAAAAAAAACTTAAAAAAATTTGCTATAGGATCAAAATACAATTATATAACCACAAAACATTATCAAACTCATCTCATACGATCTCAAAAGTCACTTTAGTACAATCACATAATTAAAATAATAATACATAAATAAATTTAAATTAAATAATAATAAATTAAATTTTTTTTAATAAAGATTTGAGAATTTTAATCTTTCGACATTTTTTACTATTGATTGTTTAGATATTTCTGCTAAGTTTTCAAAATCTCAAGGGAGATTCATGTGAAAATTTGATAACACTACCATAGTAGTTAGCCAAAACCCCATATCTAAATTCGGCTCTTTTATATGAAATGTGAAAACTTGTCTTAAGTTTTTTTTTTTTCTTTTTTAATGGTAAAAAGACACATAATATAATTTTGATCATAGAGAATTGACTTTTATTTTTATTTTTTAAATTTATGATGGTAATTGAAAATGAATAAAAGAATGATAATAATAATAAAAAAAGTGACAGAGCCAAACAATGGTTAGTGGGACATTGGTAGGGGTGACAAAACTCAAAGACTACATTTAGCACATGGGATTGGAATGAAATAAAATGGATTGGATTGGATTAAAAAATTACTATCTTATGTTTAATAGAACTTAAGATTGAATTAAAATTATAGTATATTATATTTTGTGTAGATTGAGATTGGATTGAGATAAAATTAATTTAAATATTTTATAATGTACTTAAAATATTAATTTTAAAAATCAAAACAACATCATCCTTCCCCAAATCAAAACAACATTATTCTTCCACCAAATCGATCATCTTCAACATCATCAAAAACATCCAAATCAACACCCAAAATAACAAAACCCATATCATCTTCCACTGGCATCATCCTTCCACCACATCAATAGAAAAAATCAACATAAAAACACATAATAAACACCATCTATTCTCTGGTACATCACTCAAAAAAACAAAACACACACACACACACACACACACACACACACACATACACACACACATACACACCATCTTTGATTTTGGGTTCAATTAAACCTAGAACTAGCTAGGTTTGATGGAACCTAGAACCATGTGGTACTAGGTTCGATCGAACCTAGTATCACATGGTTATAGGTTTGATAAACCCAGAACAAACTCATTAAAAAAAATGAAGATTGAAAGGTAGGGATGGAGGTGAAGATGAAGGTAGCGAGAGAAAGAGCAAGAGGAAGGGAGAGAGAAAGATGAAGAAGAAAGGGTAGAGAGGAAGACAGTTGTCACTACTGGTTCGTCGTCATGGTAAAAGGAGATGAGAGAGATGAATAGGGGTTTATGGTAGTGCTACGTAGATGTGGTAGAGATGAGAGTGTAAGACTATAATCCAAAAAGATAATTGAAATCTAATTTATTGATATTAATTTAGCCCTATCCAATTTTATTTTTTTTTAAAAAAAAAGATATATAGACAAATATCCTTTTTGTGGACATTTTTAAAAAAATTCAAGAAAGTGGGGTGTAAAAGAAAAAAGCTCATAGCAAAAGGTGGGGTATAAAATACAAATTTACAAATGATAAATATGGTGAGTCGTGTCCATGAAAATTTGAAAAATAAATAAATTTTAAATGTGGAGGTGGGTGGCTGAAAAAAAAATGATGAGTGAGGTGGTTGAGAAATAAAACAATAGTGGCAATTTTTTTAACAGCAAATAGAGACAGGTGTTTGAAATAAGAGGCAGTCATGTATAGATGTACATATAATATTAGAATCAAATTAAAAGACTGTGTGAGTGGATATATGTCAGTCACGTTGATTTTTGTATGTATATTGATATTCAATTAAAACAAAACACACTACTCACACAAACATAACTGACCTCTACAGCAAAACAAGAGAAAGAAAAGAAGAAGAAATCGTTAGCACGAAAAGGAAAGAAAACAAAGAAAAGAGAAATAAGTGGGAGTAGATTTTTGATGTGGAATAAAATTAATTTCAGGTTTGATTTTGTGGTTTAATTTTTATAAATTTTAAATAAGTTCTTATGTTATTTTTAGGTGAGGGAGAAATCAAGGATAACACGGGTTCTGTTGACACGAAATAAAGCTTGAAATCTAATTTATGAGTGGATAGTTTTATTTTAATTAAATTGATCGAATTATTTTTGTTTATATTTGAGTTTTTATTATTTATTGGAAATAAATTATTTGTTTAATTAATTGATTTTATAGATTATAAATTATCTTGTATGATTTTTAGCATGAATTTATTATAAAAAAACATTTAGAATATTTTTGGTAATATTATGTTATGTTATGAGAAAGAATGTTTGTTTATGTTTTTAGAAAAGCATTATTCAATATTATGTATATTTGTATATAGAAAAGATTTAAGATTTGAAAAGAAATTAAAAAAAAAAAAAAAAAGTTTTTCAAAACACCAAGGTTATACTCTTCCCCTTTAACGGTCAAGCAGGCTTCACATGTGTAAATCCTAGAAAGTCGCTTAACACGTGTATGACAGATATCTAGAGTCATTGAGTTGCTCAGCATATGTATGACAGATGTTATCTCTCATTTTGTATGTGTGTGTGTATGTGTGTTGAGTTTCTCCACCATGTATAACATATTTTTCCCTAAGTACTAAATTAGTGTAAATTGAGATTTTTATAAATATGTAGAAATGATCTATACAGATATTTTTAGTTCATTATGAAATAAAATGATACAGATATGATTCTAGTATTATTTTCAGATATGATTGAATATGGACAATTGAGATTTTATTTATTATCAGCTTCATGTTACATATATTAATTATTATTGAAAATGATTTATTTAGTTTTTAAAAGTATATCCACTCATTAAGTGTTAATGCTCACCCTTTTATATTTTTAAAACCATTTTCTAGGTAACCATTAGGTTTTAAAAGAAATCTCCAGTTAGGAAAAAGTGAACCACTCGATCACATGATACTAAGAAATGATATTTTGAGATTGTGTGTGTATATATATATATATATATATATATATATTGTATATTACATGACATCTAGGTTTGCATGTGTATACTTATGACTTTAATGTTATAAAATATTTGATTTCTCATCAATTTTGCTTATGTTTTGACTCTCGATTTGAAAATGATATCAACCTACTTTATAGTTATGTTCTTATATGAAAACAAGTTTGTTTTATATGTTTTATATGATATTACTCATATTTGAAATATTTTTAAAATTATTTATTTCGATTATTGTAGGGTAGAATTATTGATTAAACAATAGTTATATTATCAAAATTTTTGTTAAACCACCTTATGTATTATTAAAATTTTTAAATGATTTCTATCAAAAAGTTTAGAATTGCATATAAGTTTTTAGTATATCATAGGATCTTTTCGGACTTAAAATAGGAGTTTGAGAGGGTCCTATTAGAGAGAGAAGAGTTATATGATGTAGATGGGAGATTGGTTATTGGTTGGCGATTGGTTGATGACTGATGAGAGAAGATGAGTTTAGAAAAAAAAAAAAAGATTCTTGTCAACATAGGAAATGGGAAACCTAAGGTTGAGCTTGGGTTTTCATTTCCTATATTGATTGAGAATGGAGGTGGCCGCAGGAATGAACAAATTCATTCCCTTCCCTACTCCAAACTGCTCCAAACGTGAGATGTGAGAGGAAATAAAAAAATAAATTTCAATCCCATCTCATTTCTTATGCACCTAGCCTCAGTGGATTGAATTTGTCCAGATTAACTTTGGTATAGACTTGCTTATCTTTTTTTCTTCACTTTTATTCCCAAGCCTTATCTGCCTCCTTCTTTAATAAAAAATAAAATAAAAATAAAAAATAAATTATAAAAAATGTCCCTTATTTGCCCCTCTATTTGGGCCCTCTCGCCCTTTCTCTAACAAACATATTTATCTATATACACACATTCTTGAAATCTCTCCATTCTCAATAAACAAAAAGCTTTTACCATATTGAATACTGTTGGGTTATATGGGTCTTGGTCACCCAAGATGGCCCAAAACCCAAACTCAAATCCAATACCAGGATCTAGGATCCAACAAAGTTGGATGTGATCTATTAACTACTGGTGGCAGTTTTTTTTTTTTTTTTTTTTTTTTTTTTTTTTTTTTTTGTGGGCAGTTTTTTGTGAGTTATAAAATAACTACACATTATAGTTATTCCTACAATATATAAATGAGTAGCAGTTATCTACGTTCAAAAATTAAAAACATACACATGAAAAAGGAAACGAAAAACAGAGAATAGAAGAGGAAAACAAAGAGCAAAAACACTAAGAGCAAGGTAATTTACATTGTGAATTGAGATTGCTTTCTAATTTCGTGATTAAAATCCGATCCAGTTGAACAATCAAAGATCCACATCAAATTCTGTTGCAATTCAAGTATGTTTTTTGTGTATTTGTTCACTGTTATTCAAGTTTCAAATGTATTATATATTGTCATGTGTATGAATGTGTTTTTTCATTGGTATCAAAGCCTATTTTGTGTTGTTTGCTAGTGGAATGATGATAAATTACATGAAATTTAATTATACGTCGATTTGAAGGCATTTAGAATGTTATCTTTTAAAGAACAGTGAGATGAACCCGAAACTATTCCTAGTATTTAATGTTAGTAAGCTTCATTATTTTGGTGTAATTATTATACCATTGGAAAGGGCTCGAAAATAGTTTTCCAATGGTATATTATATGAGCAATTTGGATGAGAAACTAGTGAGAAAAATGTATTTAAAATTTCCCCTGAAAACTGAAATTTCTAAAAAAAAAAAAAATGTATTCAAACAGATGAAGACGATGAACAATTTCTTGTCACATGGCGTCCAAGGGAGAGGCTGCGACATATAGGCGATGTGTTAGTTTCTGATGGAGCCACGTGGAGAACAAATGGATCAGTCAAAGTGAGCCACGTGTATCATATGTGGCACAATACGATTCGGCCATGTGTCACCACGTGTCACACTCTAGTAAAGACACGTGTGGGAGGTGTGGCACTATCTGGTGTAACCACATGTCACGTGGAATGACGAACTAGGTTGTGCCACGTAGCACACGACGTGGAAGCATATAGAAGAGCCACGTGTCAAGACGTTTGGGCACACCAGAGTTAGCCACGTGTCCCGAGTGGATCAGGTGCTGTTAAAGTTTGCACTGCACGCGCGGCCAGTGACTCGCGACCGTCGGCATGTGAACGCGACGATCGTTGATACTTGAACCTCACGCGCCGCCGGTGATGGTGATTTCGGTCACCGAAAAATTTTAAAAAAATTTAAAAAATAATAAAAAAATAATAAATTTTAATCATTATATTTAGTGTTAGTTATACTAAATTATTTAATATATTTAACATGATAAATTTTTGTAGATAACCTAACGTGTTATTTATTACTTTACTGATTCTGATGTGGAAGTCGAGGAAGTCATTGAGATAGTTGAGAGTTCAGACATCATCAATATTTCTGATGATCCAGACGATATCATAGTCATATCTGATGACGAGGAGGGCGTCAAGCCTTTGGATTATGTGCCTTCTGATTATCCAGCTGATGTCATAGTCATATCTGATGACGAGGAGGGCATCGAGCCTTCAGATTATGTGCCTTCTGATTATCCGACCAATGTTATTATCATATCTGATGACGAGGAGGGAGTCGAGCCTCCAGATTATGTGCCTTTTAGATATTCGGCTGATGTTATAGTCATTTCGGATGACGAGGATGATATCGAGATTGTAGAAATATCAGATGATGATGAGGACGTCGATGTTATAGATACTTCTGATGATGAGATGATTGAGGTGATAGACATCTTATCAGACAAGGAGGATTAAGAGATGACGATTGATTTCGATCAGTATATGAGAGAGTATCATTACAAGATTGATTCACGTATCCCTTATCTGTCTGATTGATTTTGTATTTCTTTTATCATTATTGTATTGTATATAGTGTTTTTATTTATGTTGAATATTTTAGATTATACATAGTTTATGAATAATGTATTTCTTTATTATCATTTATAAAATCTTTTTTTATTCATATAGCACCATGTATAATGATATCTATGTGGGTGTCCTAATCACATTAAGGAATGACATTATGACAGTTTTGCGTAAATACACTTACAAGTATGGTTTAGTGAATAATTGGAAGTAGATGATGATAGGTGGCTTAACTACCTTTTCGATTCCTATCCAAGGATTCATTTTTCATATTTATGAGTGTATGGTTGCTGCATTATTATAGTGAAATGATAGCAGATATGCTAGTATAGATATAAAAGGATATAAATAATAAGTCTCTAAATAGAAATGGATATCATTTTAGGAAATGACTTCAATTTTAAAGAATATAATTGCTGAACTAAACAAGAGAGAGAAACTGAATGGTGACAATTATGATATCTGGCATTGGAAAATTCAGTATATTCTCGAAGAGCATAATGCTCTTGAGACCTTGACAAACACTATGGTAATGCCCCAGTCAGGTACATCTACTCAATGCAGAAGAGACATTGAGATCTATTAGCCTTGGAAAAAGAAGAATAACATTGCTCGAATTACGATTCTGAGCAGCATGGATGATGATCTCATGTGTATGTATGAAGATTATGAGACTACCCAAGACATGTGGATGGCCCTAAAAGACAAATATGGTGGTACTTCAACCACTAAGTTGAAAAGGCTCACTATTAAGTTTGACACCTATAGGAAGCGTCAGAATCATACCATGATGCAGCACCTTAGGGAGATGTCAAACATGATTCGTGAGCTCAAGATTGCTGGGCATAATCTCACTGATGAACGGTAAGTACAGGTTATGAGCCGGTTTCTTCCCTTCAGTTGGGAGAATATAAAGATCAACATGACTCATAATGACAACATCAAGACATTTGATGACATTGCACGTCATGTTGAATTGGAAGACGAGCACTTAGAAGCGGCTAAGGCTTTTAGTCAGCTTTACATGGTTGAATCCAGCAAGCGCAAAGGCTTAGACTTTAAACGTAAGGGATAGAAGAGGAACTTCAAGAAAGGGAATGTAAATTCCAAGTTTAAGAAGAATGAGACCGGAAAGCGCAAGAAGGGCAAACGCATTGGGGCTAAGAAGGACAAGGTCAAAATGATCTGTTTCAACTGCGGTTAGTTGGACCATTTTGCTCGTGAATGTACTGAGCAAAAGAAGGAAAATGTACAATATTACTCCGATATATTTAACCATGCTTATGTTTCTAGCTTAGTATTACTCACTGAATCTCGTCCTCTGTGGACTATAGACGCAGGAGTGACCAATCATGTAGTTAGAGATCGATGAGCATTTGTGGAGTATCATTGAATAAGTCAAGAATCAAGATAGATATATGTGGAGAATAACTCACGTGTTGAGGTGAAGGGTATTGACACTTGCAAGCTTGTTTTGTATGGAGGCCAAGTACTTTATCTTCATGATGTATTATTTGCTCCTGATATTCGACGAAATTTAGTTTCTGTACCAGTACTTCTTAAATTAGGATATGTTTTAAACTTTTTTGGTAATTGTATGAACATTTATTTAGATTATGTTAGAATTGGCATTGGATATTTATGGGATGATTTTATTGTATTAAATACCGATATGAACAGTTATTATGATGATGATGATTGTTTTTAATTAATTGCTTCTTTTGACACTGCAAATGTCGATGTTAATACTTGGCATGCTAGACTATGACATATTGGCCAAGATCGAATGAATAGATTGGCGAAAGAGAGACTTTTAGGTTCTCTCAATAAAATAGATTTGCCTTTATGTGAAAATTATCTAGCAAGAAAAACAACTAGAAAACCATTTGGAAAAGGAATTAGGGCTGAGAATCTATTACAGTTAATTCATTTTGATATTTGTGGACCTATGAATGTTAAAGCTAGAAGTGGTGGTTTATATTTTACAACTTTCATAAATGATTACACTCGTTATGGTCATGTTTATCTAATCTCCCATAAATCTGAAGTATTAGATTATTTTAGATTATATCTTAACATGGTGGAGAATCAGTTAGATAGAATTGTCAAAGTTCTGCGTACTGATCGAGGACGAGAATACCTCTTTGAACAATTTGAGATGTTATGTTAAGAGAAACGTATTTCTAGACAATTGATCATTCCTAAGACTTTGCAACAAAATGGTGTAGCAGAAAGAAGGAATAGAACTTTATTAGAGATAGTAAGATCTATGATGGCACAAGCGAACCTTCCAATATCTTATTGGGGAGATGCACTATTAACAGCTACTTATATTCTGAATAGAGTCCCCACCAAGTCAGTATCTTCCACACCCTATGAATTGTAGATAGGTAGAAAACCTGATCTCACCCATATGCGACCTTGGGGTGCGCAAGATATGTACATGACTTATCCAGTAAATATGGAAAGTTGGGTGCTAGAGGAAAGAAATGTATCTTTATTAGATACTTTGAATACTCAAAATGATATGTATTCATAGGAGAAAATTCAGATGGAAGCATAACTAAATTGGAATCATGTGACGTGAATTTCTTGGAGAATGAATTTCCTAGCAGGGTGAAGTTGAAAAAGATTTTCAATTTTACAAATTGAATGAATCTTATGATGATGTGCATTCGAACATTCAACTAGAGGTAGATAGAGAATTGTTTGAATACTCTATCCTTAGTGGAAGTGATAAAGCTATTGAAAGAGCTATTTCATTTGTTCCCAGTGGGAGCATAGGGACTAATAAATTAATGCCCTCGAAATCATCAATTTGTAGAAGCGACCGTAAAATTGTTCTTCATCGTCGATTTGAGATCGAAGGGGAAGCTTTTATGCTTGCTTCACATGATAGTGATGAGCCAAAGAATGTAAATAAGGCTCTCAACTCACCTGCTAAAGAATTTTGGATTAAAGCTATGCAAGAATAGATGGAGTCAATGAAAAGTAACCACGTCTGGGATTTGGTTGACTTACCACCTGATCGAAAAACCATTGAGAACATATGGGTTCTCCGTATCAAGCGTAGGACAGATGACTCAATAGAAAATTAGTAACGAAAGGATATACTCAACAAAAGGGTATAGATAATGAAGAAAATTTCTCCCTGTGGTAAGGTTTGCTTCAATTCACCTTATATTAGTTATCGTTGCACACATGGACGTGGAATTACATTAGATGGATGTAAAGACAGTTTTTCTTAATGGCGAATTGGAGGAAAAAATTTACATAGAACGACTAGTAAATTTCGTTTCAAAATGTTAAGAGCAAAAAATTTATAACCTCAAAAGATCTATTTATGGTTTGAAACAATCTTCCAGACAATGGTACCTTTGCTTCCATAATGCAGTAATATCATATGGATTTCAGATGATATAAGAGGACTATTGTGTGTATGTTAAACGGGTAAAAGACAAATTCATAATTTTGTTTTTATACGTGGACGATATTTTATTAGTCGGAAATGACAAAAAGTTTATGATGATCATAAAGAAATGATTATCCTCAATTTTCGATATGAAAGACATGAGAGAAGCTGTCTATATTTTAGGACTTAAAATTAATAGAGATTGTTCAATGAGAATTTTGGCTTTATCACACGAGCCTTACATTAAAAAGATTCTCGAACGATTTCATATGACTGATTGTAAGCTTATAGATACTTTTATCTCGAAGGGACAAAAATGTGCCCTAAGACTCCACAAGAGCGTGAAAGAATGCAAAAAGTTCCTTATTCCAGTGCTATCAGAAGTCTCATATACGTCATGATGTGCACGAGACTTGATATCTACTATGCAGTTGAGTTAGTTAGTAGATATCAATCAAATCCTGGTAAGAAACATTGGATCGCCGTGAAAAGAATATTAGCATATCTGAAAGGAACTGCAGACTACTCCTTATGCTATCAAAGTGGTAACATGCATTTAGTTATGTATACAAATGCTGACTGGGGAGGTGACTTGGATGAGCAAAAATCTATTTCATATTATGTATTTTTGCTCAGTCAAGGTGCTATCTCTTGAAATACAAAGAAACAGTCATGTATTGCATTGTCTACCATGAAAGTTGAATTTGTAGCAAGTTCAGCAGTAGTTTAAGAAGCAGTGTGGCTTAAGAGATTTTTTGAAGATATAATTTTAGAAACTGATGCAAAAAAGCTAGTTACCATTTACTGTGGTAGTCTGGCAGCCATTGCCTATACTAAATATGCGAAGTATCACAATAAATCGAAACATATAGAGATTAAATACAATTTTGTTAGAGATATAATGACAGAAAAATATAATGATCAAATATATATCTACACATGAGATGGTTGTTGACCCGCTTACAAAAGCTGTGACAAGAGATGTTTTTAAGTCACATGTTAGATCTTTAGGTCTGTGGAGATTATAGTGCTGTAATTGTTACTTTGAACTATATCCATTTGTGAATAAATACATTAGATTTATTACATAATACTAACACATATTCATTTCACTTAAATTATATAAAGTATGTCATCAGGTTAGAGACGGGTATTCTTACACGTACAGTCGCCTTAGTTGCTAGGAAGGCAAGCCAAGATGAGACGCATATATTTTAAAGAATAAATTGAAGTTTATTCTCTCAAGGACTTAGAATATATGAAATGTCGCATTGGTCATAACCAAGATGAGGTTCTACACTAAATATCAACAATAGAACCACTCGTGATGTATCCTTACTATAATGAGAACCTGATTAAGTCAGATGTGAGTTTCTTAACAAGAGGTGCTTAGAAAGCGAGTCTTTTAAAAACTCAGGTTAGACGTTAGGAGATCATCTGAACTAAGATCTGTATAGTGAATAATCTAAATATAATAGACATACGCGTTCCTATTGATGGACAAGATTCACTGTAACATGCGTTTCATACCGCGTGTACTTATTGTGCAGACATAGAAAATGAAAGAATTTATCCCTAATTCCTCATTATGTAAATTCCATTGAAGTTTATAAAAACTTCTATCTATGTCCTCAGTGACTATTCACTTTGTCTTAAAGTAATGAAGTGATGTTTGTATCATTAGTGTGTCTTCTATGGCCATGATAATGCGGCCTATGAGACATTTCTATGATGTCAGTCATTTTTGTTGACCGAGAGATGAAAGTGAGATAAGAAGATTTAATGATTTTTATTTTTCATATATTTACATGTCGACAAATTGTGATTTGGAATCACAATTGTAATTATATGAAGTATTAACAGATCAAGCATGTTGTGTTAAAGGAATCGAATATACTTGAACAAATAAAATTCTATTAAATCTAGGACATAATAATGAACAAATTGATAATCTCTTGTATAAAAGTACAATTGAGATTTGAAAATTAAATCTTATCATAGATTTTATTGTTCATAGGTCACACAATATATTTACCTGTATGAATGTCTGTACTTCTTATTATAAAGGGGTCACTAGTGTTTTTTTCTCTGTTAGTTCTGTTTAGCCCATCTTGTGTGAGTGGGAGATGTTGGGTTATATGGGTCTTGGGTTGGGTTCACTCAAGATGACCCAAAACCCAAACCCGGATCCAACATTGGGATCCAGGATCCAATAGAGTTGGATGTGATTTGTTAACTGCCGGTGGTAGTTTTGTGGGCAACTGCCGATGATAATTTTTTTTTGTGGGCAGTTTTTTGTGAGTTATAAAATAATTGCACATTATAGTTATTCCTACAATATATAAATGAGCAGCAGTAATCTGCTTTTAGAAATGAAAAACATACACATGAAAAAGGAAACGAAAAACAGAGAATATAATAGGAAAACAGAGAGCAAAAACACTAAGGCAAGGTAATTTACATTGTAAATCGAGATTTCTTTCCAATTTCGTAATTGAAATCTAACCCAGTTGAACAACTAGAGATCTACATTAAATTCTGCTACAATTCAAGTATGTTTTTTGTGTATTTGTTCACTGTTTTTCAAGTTTCGAATGTATTATATACTGTCATGTGTATGAATGTGTTTTTTCAAATATGTATATACTCTTTTCTGTCTCCTTCATGCGTTTGCACTTAAACATGGTTGAAGAAAGAAAGGGCAATTCAATATCCAATATGTAAAAATTCATGGTACAAGGTTTCTACAATCATCTGTTGATGACGGTTTTCGGTTTCAGTTTCAGTTTTGATTGAAGCCATTTCCAGTTTCCGTTTTGGTTTTGATCGAAGTCGAGCGGTGTCTCTCTCTCATTATGTGTGTAATGTGTTTATGAGAGAGGGTTTATAGGTGTAGTACAGCCAAACTGTCTATGTGTCTATGTGACCAGTGTTTCAGTTTCAGTTTAGTGTGGTCAGCGACATAATTGTTGGAGAAGAAAATCAAACTTCTTGAGAGACCAGCCACGATCAGTTTTTCTTTTCTTTTTTCTTTCTTCTTTTCTCTTTTTTTTTTTTTTTTAACCTTTGACCCATTCCTCACCTTCTCAATCTCTGTAATTTCTGCATATAAGAACTCGATTTTTCTCTACAATTAGTACTGGACATTTAAACTGTGTTCTACTAACGTCTAAAAAAGAAGAAACGAGAATCATACCAGCAAAGTAAAACCGAAAACAGAGTACTCGCGTGGGCTGAGCAGCCCAACTTGTCCAAATTGGTCCGAATACTCCGCCCAATTAGGTGAGTAATCGCCAGAGACGAGCAGAACCAGCGATCCGGAGGTTACCGGTTCTTGCCGGGATCGGCAAGCTGCCGATCAGCAATTTCTAGCCGAGAACTCGACTTACTCGACTGAATTTTGAAACAGTCAACTGATCATCCACATTTTATTGTTTCTTATTTTTGGTTCCTCTTTGTCTTGACCGTGTATTCGCATCCTGACATCATGGAATGAGAATACAAAGATTATATTGAATATGATCTTTCGATATGAACATACAAGAGACGAATCATGCTAGACAAAGAAATTTATTGCATTCTAAAGGTGCAGTCAATTTTCGTGAAGCTGACACAAGTAATTACATTATCTAACAGAGAGTAATTATATATCTATAATTATAAATGTCAATCAGATCAACAATGAAGATAAATATATATAGTATTAGTATCACTTTATTCGGTAATATGTATTAAACAGTTACACATGGCCTGACATGCCGCAGCGTCAATACGTTATCAACTTATGAAGTGCACATCAACAATATTCTGCTGGAGCGTGTATGGAACACAAGATTTTGAGAAAGAAACGGCTTTTGTGTTAGCACATGTAGGCAGAAACAGAACGATAAGCTTCAGCTTAATAATCGAGTTTACTACAATTTGTTTTGCGACAGTACAAACCAAATAAAAAGGTTGTTTCCAAGGAACACACGAGGCCACTTGTGGACATTTTGTCAACCACACATGAATCCCAGCATCAGCTTAAGCTTCAACTAGATATCAAATGAGAAGCTGGTTGAAACAAGCAATATTGCAAGATGAATTTAATACTTAGATTTTAATATGAAATACATACGGGCTGAATATGTCTCTATATGTATAGGCTGTTAAAATTACGAGCTGAAATGCTGAATATGTCTAAATAAGGATTATTATTATTAGTGCATATTATGGGCTCAATAAATCTCTATATAAACACTAATCTCTTCTTCGGTCAAATTAATCTCTTCTTTGGTTTCAGAATTAAAGATTAAAGTTGCTAATGTTTGTTTGACATTTCGACGAAGTGATTTCCCAACCAAATAATTAAAACGGCAAAGTCGTAATTAAAAAAGAGAAAAGGACAGAACAACATTTTTGAGAAACAGAATGTGTTTTTTTTTTTTTTTTTCCCATTCAAATGGATTACATAGTATGCGTTGAAAGTTAACTTGATTTTGGGTTTAAGTAATAATATTTATATTATTTTATTAAATAATTGGGTTACTATCAATGAAATATCTTGTTTAATAGTTTAGTATCATTTTTCTGTAATATTTGAATAAATTTTCCTTTCAAAATTTATTTAGTTTAATTTAGACACACAAGATACAATAATACATCAAAGATATGGGATGAGTAGCATTATCGAATGATTTACGCTAGGATATATAACACAAATGTTTTAATTTGTTAACGCGTGTGGTTAAATGTTAAGAAAAAAAACAGTGTTTTTTTTCTTTTTTATATTGAAAACCAAGAAAAAAAAGGGGAAGATCAGTTTCCAAAAAATTAAAAAAAAAAAAAAAGAAGAAAAGAGAGAAGATCAGTTAACTATGAATTTCATGTTGAATAATAATCATTAATTTCCTCCATCACTTACTATAATAAGAAACATTTTTAAAGAGCAAAGGTGTAGAAATACAGTAAATATAAGACATTCCGTCTATTTTCTCTAATATTGTTTCTTAAATCTTCATCTTTTTTTTTTAGTACAACAATTATATCTGGGATAAATCTAGAGGGCATCCGGGACCTTTAAATTAGATATGACACTAGTGACACAGTCCGGAGGACTACTTCCATTAGGGAGAGAATCACTCATACGGAGGTGGGGGAGAGACCCACACGAAGGTGGGAGAGAGGCTCATACTAGGATGGGAGAGAGACCCACCAATTGATGAAAAACTAATTATCAATAATTAATAATAATATTATTATTATTAGATATTATTATATTATATAATGTTAGAAATTTACAAATGGAACTAAGGGGTGTCGAACCCATGCCCCCTTATAAAGGGAGGCATGGGTGGCTGCTGGCGCCTACCTTAAATCTTCATCTTAGAATATATATATATATATATATTTTTTTTTTTTTTAAAGCACCGCCTGTTCTTAGCATTTCTTTTCAATGATGTATTCAATACGTTTCTTGTCATTATGCAATAGAAAAAAATCATAAATTAATAAGTGGGTTAACAATGAACTCATCATAACGACATGCAAATATCGAGCCAGACAAAGGAATTGGTCAAATTTTCAACTATTTTCACTTTTAAATATTTATCAAATAAAATATCAGGAAAACCAGTTCTCTTGAACGAAGAAATAACACATCAAAAGTAAAGCCGAAAATAAAGAAAGCTTAAATTTATTCAGAACGATTAAATTATAATACTTAAAATTTGAAGTTGACACATAACTTATATTTTTATAGATAATATGAATAGATGATAGATATTGAATATATATTAAGTGGATACTGTCATTTTAATGTGAGTAATAAGAATTCTAAATAAAGGAGAAATAGAGAATTTGAATTGAGAATCTTCAAATTCTAGTATCATATTAATCAATATCGAATTTAAAAATCTAAGCTTATGAAAAATTATTCGAATATTTAATACTTGAAGCTGACACTTACAAATCAGAAGAGTCCAACTT
This sequence comes from Litchi chinensis, assembly GCA_019925255.1. Taxonomy (NCBI): domain Eukaryota; kingdom Viridiplantae; phylum Streptophyta; class Magnoliopsida; order Sapindales; family Sapindaceae; genus Litchi; species Litchi chinensis. The sequence continues at coordinate 12,798,039 of CM034468.1, forward strand.
GCGGATAATGATCTCTCCCTTTTTGCTCTTGAATTAATACATTATCAACATTACATAATTAATTGTTTGGTGTTTGGAATGGCCACGTTTACATAATTAATTACAGCCCCCTTGACTTTTGAACAGTGGCCACGTGAAGGGAGTTACTTAAACGAAGTTTAATTTGTATAAGTAAATCGTGGATTATTATAGCAGCTTTAACATTATTCCAAACAAAAGTGAATTGTCAATCCCATGTTTGTTGAGTAGGTGATATCGGAATAAATATTATCCTCCCCACCTACTCTTTAATTATCTCATCAAAATGGGATAATTAGTCCCAACCAAAATGGTGGGACTAATTAGTCCTCATTCATATCTTTCTTTTTCTTTTATTTATTTATTTCATTAATGATTTATATTTAAATACTTATTATATTTAAAAATTAATCTAATTTCAATCCCAACAACACTATACATATCGTAATACTAATTTAATTAGTTTAGTCTAATCTAATATAATCTAATCTAATATCTTTAAAATAATCCAATCTAATCTTATATAACAAACACGTCCTAAAACTTTATTTATTGCATGATTTTGGATTGAGTTTAAATAATTTTCAGTCCAAACCTGTATTTAGCAAGAGGATGGAATTGAAAAACTAATTACATCTCTGTTTTTTAACTTGCTGTGGTAGGTTAAATCAAACCCATCATAACAAGCAGGATAAAAAGCAATCCGTTGTCCAGCTACCAACCCTCGCTCTCTCTCTTCTCTCCACCATTTTACTATCGATTTGTGTGTGAAGGTTCGACACCGACAGTCATGACGGTTGCTCCCTATGATGAAATGAATCTCCAAGTAGCAGCAGAGAGGAAAAGAGCTTGAGCTTGGAGTCCAGTGGTGGATCCAAAAGCAAGAGTGGCTTGTCCCTTGAGATTCAAACTCAAAAACTGAGAGGGTCATAACGGTAGTTGCTCGGTTGTCATGAAATGAATCTTTAGGTGTTGTTTCTATAAATGATCTGAAGTGTGAAATGATAGTGAAGCCGACGTCGGTATTGCTCACTATCATGAAATGATCGTGAAATTGGTGCCAGCACCGTCAATGAAAGTGGAGAGAGTGAGGGTTGCTTTTTCATGTGTTTTTTTTTTTTTTTTTTTTTGAAATCTGAATCTAGTTTTGAAATAGGGGAGACTCTCTTTTGTTTGAAAATAGATTTGTTCATTTTTTAAAATAATTTAATTTTTAAAATTGATTTTATCTAATATCACGTTCCACTAAACACACTACAACACTAATTTATCCAATTTCATATTACATTAAATATAATATAGTATCGATTTATTTAATCTAATCTCATTCCATAAAAATAATTCAATCGATTCTTATGTAGCAAACGAGATCTAATAGAACGTAGGTATTGAAGTCAATTTACCCTTTATTAGGTGAAAATTTTTTATTTAATTTAAATATTAAAAAATAGTAGATTGAGGAGATCTAATATCCTCTATCCAGTTGTCTCTCACCACTGAAAATAAAGTGATTTAACAAAAAAAAAAACTCTCCAAAAAAAAAAAAAGATTTTAAAAATTTGTTTTCTAGATTTAAAACGAAAAGATGAAAAAGCCGAGATGGTGAAGGTTGAAAAAACAGAGATGGATCTCTCAAACCATCGGTCCATTCATTCAATCTATGACGAAGATTTATTCCTCCGTTAGAGATGAAGTCAAGCATAACCATCGTTGATGGTGGAGCACCTCCATCTCAGATAGAGGAATCACTTTATCAACGAAAAAATGTGGCTCCATCTCAAACTGGAGTGAGATGGAGCCACTTCGTCTTTTTTTATTTTAATTATTTATTTCAAAGTTGATTTAATTGATAGTGGGTTTATTCTTATTATTATTGATTGATTTAAGAAGATGTGTTGTTGTTCTTCGTTCAGAAGGAGGTGTTGTGGTTGAAAATTTGAGTTTTGGTTGCGGTTGAAAATTGATGGTAGTCGGTCTTTGATATGACTTCAATTTGAGAAAAATTATGTTTAGATCTAATTTTGATTAAAAATGTGTTTTCAGAAGTATTGTGATTGAAAGCTAAAGAAGAATTCTTATTTTAAATTGTGTTTTTTTATTAAATACATAAAAAAAAATCAAATTTTAACAAAATAATATTAGGGGGAGTTTGAATCTTTTACACAATTTGATTACCTATTAGATCTTACCATTGACCATTACGATAAAATATATTATTTTGTTATGAGTAAAAATTGCATAAGATTGCAATTAGGCCAAATAAGAGGTGCTCGTGCAATTCAACAAGAGTAGGTAACTTTGGATTATATGTTTCTCCAATCTTGAAACTTCCACTACTATCCTCAGAAACCCATCTATGGACATTTTTCTTTCCTTCCGAACAACTGCCACCATTATTGTCCTCCTTTCCTTCTTATTGTTTTTCTACTCTCTGTCATGGGTAGCAAGACATGTTCAGACAAGCAAGAAGAAAAGAGCGGTACCAGAAGCCGGTGGTGCGAGGCCTTTGTTCGGCCACCTCCACCTCTTAGGAGGGCCAAAACCAGCACACATCACCTTGGCTGACATGGCTGATAAGTATGGTCCAATCTTCGCCATCAAGATTGGTATACATCGAACTCTTATAGTAAGTAATTGGGAGATTGCTAAAGAGTGCTTTACCACCCACGACAAAGCCTTTTGTAATCGCCCAAAATCTCTATCCTCAGAAATCTTGGGTTACAACCATGCCATGTTTGGTTTCAGCCCTTACGGACCTTACTGGCGTCAAATCCGAAAGATAGCCACCCTGGAGATTCTCTCGAACCACCGGCTTGAAATGCTCAAACATGTCCGAGAGTTTGAGGTTAAGTCATCTTTGAAAGAAATATATGATCTATGGACATTGAAGAACAAAGCTAGTTCAGATAATAAGGTGATGGTGGAGATGAAGAGATGGTTTGGTGCAGTAACCCTAAACGTGGTTACAAGGATGGTTGTGGGAAAGAGATTCGCGGGGGCTACAATAAAGCAGGAGAGTGAAGACAACGAACGGTGTCGAAAGGCATTAAGGACGTTTTTTGAGTTGGCTGTGGCTTTTGTGCCAGCAGATGCTGTTCCCTTTTTGAGGTGGTTGGATCTAGGGGGATATGAGAAGGCCATGAAGAAGACATGGGAAGAGATTGATCAAGTTGTTGAAGGCTGGTTGACAGAACATAAACAGAAGAGAATTTCAGGCAAGATCAAGGGTGAGCATGACTTTATGGACATGATGTTGTCTGTTCTTGATGATGCTGAGGAGCTTCCCGATTATGATGCTGATACCATCAACAAAGCTACGTGCCTGGTACATTTCTTGTTTAATTAAATCAATTAATTTATCATAGATAAAGGAGAAATAAATATGCAACGCAAACCCTAAGCAATTGAAATTTGATTGAAGAGGCCATTAATTAAACCGGGTCTCACTAATAGATCGTACCCCATAAATTCTCAATTTAAAATTATGCCATATTACATCTTAAATTATATTTATCTTTCTATAATTAATATTTTTCTAATTAGGAATGAATCTATTGGTTTGAAATGTAGTAATGATCTCTCTTGCCAAATAAGTTTCTAATTAATTTATGAACTTCGTATAATAATAAATTTTTTAAAAAAGAAGAAGATTCTGTTCTTAATTTTTAAATTATATTGGCAATATCTTTCAAAACCATTTGGTTGTAGTTTATTCGAATAGTCTGTATGATGAAGAAAATTTTTACTAATCTCATTCAGACTTGGATGCAATCCAGTTGATAATGAAATTTTATTTTCTCTTTTAAAATTTCCATTCACTAAACAGCAAAAATTTGCACTATGTATGCAGCATGTGTAAATGGCTTGATTTGATAACTACTATACTTATTAATATATTAGGAAAAGTTAATGAAATTTTCTTTAGTTAAATTCATCAACCACAGTTTCAGCTAGTTGGTCCTCAACTACCATGTCCATTCAAAAATAAAATTGACTGGAATAGACCTAGTTAAAACCGCTAGTTATTACTGTACGCCCACAAGCAATGAATTATCGTATACCAGTGTATGGCCCACGGCAATAAGTTACAAGGAGTTCGATCAAAGAACAAATTTGTCACTTCAGTTGGTTCGAAAGAGATGGTAGAAATTTCTCCAGACAAACCACAAAATTTTCCCCAGCTTTCAATAATTTGTCCAGATAAACTACAAAATTTTCAACAACTTTCAGTATTTCTTGACAAATGACACCCCAAATAAGAGCTCTGGAAAAGAATTTGAGTGGGCCATCTAAACTTTGCGGGCTCTGGATCTTTGCAGGCTATGATATTGGGAGGCTCAGACACCACAACAGTTACTTTGACATGGGCTGTGGCTTTATTACTGAACAATCGCAATGTCTTGAAGAAAGCCCAAGATGAATTGGACACCCACGTTGGTAGAGAAAGGCTGTTGAAAGAGTCAGACATAAAAAATTTGGTCTACTTACAAGCCATTCTCAAGGAAACCCTGCGTCTCTATCCTGCAGCTCCGCTCGCTGTGCCGCATGAAGCCATGGAAGACTGCACCGTGGCTGCTTATCATGTGCCAGTGGGCACCCGACTTTTGGTCAACCTTACAAAACTTCATCGAGATCCAAATGTGTGGTTTGACCCTTGCAAGTTTAAACCAGAAAGATTTCTTTCAAGCCATAAAGATTTTGATGTTAGAGGCCAACATTTTGAATTAATACCGTTTGGAACAGGCAGACGGGTATGTCCAGGAATATCATTTGCCCTTCAAGTTATGCAACTCATACTTGCTAATTTGTTGCACAGATTTGAATTTGCAACCCCAAATGATGAACCGGTTGACATGGATGAAGGAAATGGATTGACTAACCTTAAGGCAACCCCACTTGAGGTCCTTCTCACCCCACGACTTCCTACTCACCTATATGAATGAATATGTAAGATTGTTATTTTACTCTTCACTGGTTATTGGCAAGCTTCTGTTATCTGTTTCAAGACTTATACGTAGATGTCTTAGTGTCCAGTATGAGAGGATCCTTGTTATACTGGTATTGTGTCAACTCTCAACTGTCAAGGCTAGCTGATGTAAATTGAAATAAATCGTTACTGCTTTCTTTGATTGAATAATAATATAAATGAAGTTGGGATTGCATTTCAACTTTGTAACCGAAATTAAATTTTGTCTCTCTTTTACAGACTGTAAGAGCGCGGCGGTTCTTTAAATTTTACGTAGCTTTTCTAATGGTAGTAGTTGTTTTATATGATCTACAGAGAGTGGCTACAGTATTGTACAATAAAACTTCATTTAAAACATTTGAATTGTAATATTTATAATTCAAAAAATTTATTTAATCAAAACAACTCAAATGATATGGTATGTAATTATATGAAATAACACAATGTCTACTTTTTTATTATATGAACAAAGACTAATTAGTTTTTAATTATCGCATCATTTACATTGATTTTGAAAATTTGTTATATCAATAATTGCCTAGTACAACTCATTGATTTTGTGTAAAACTATTTATCACTAAAGCTAGCCATTTATAAATGACCTGGTTGCTTTTTATTAAAAAAAAAATTAAAGTAAATTTCGGGTTTGAGAAGACAAATATAACTTTTTTCTAAAAAATAAATAATAACAAGAGAAAACAACTATAACTTAAACTCATAACTTACTGTTATAAGAATAAATGTGGGTAACATTCTTTCAAAAAAAAAAAAAAAAGGTGGGTAACATATATGTGAACCAATCTCATCTCCTTAATTATCCACATTACCTTATTGTTGTTATTATTTATTTAATTGAATTAGCCATAATGGTTAAATTATTTCTCATATCTCAAATACTTATTAAAGAAATTTGATACCCATGAGGGCATTGAACTGTTCGTCACGAATAGACAAGCACTCAACTATCATCCATCATTAAATTAACTCTCAATTTTGAATGATATGACATTGTAAGTTTCATTTATCTTCTTAAAATATGGTCAAGTTTATCAACAAATTATTGGATTAAAATATGGCATAATCTCCCATGCAAAATGAAGTTTCAAGTTAATTTATGAAATTATAAGAAAGGTTTTGTCTTGATAATCTGCAAGGAAAATTTATAACTAATTTCCTTTTTTTTTTTTTTTAATAAAACTGATAGCTAATTTCAAAACCATTGTTTAATTTTATTCATATACTCTTCATCTAATCACAAAATTGTTATGAACAGATGATCAAGATGATTGCAAGTGATCAAAAATCAAGACAAATTGAATGAATGACTTGTTTATTGAAAGCAACTATGACTGGCATTTTATAGCCTTACAGAATCCTAACTGAATGAGTCAAAACAACCCACTATAGCTCAACTAATGCTATGTGGTACATGAAACAAAGAAATTGTCAACTAGACAATAACAACTCTAATATTAAGAGATTTATTCTAACAGAAATATACCAAAACAGAAATCCTAAAAATAAGGTACTTCTCATCATTCCCTCCCTTAAACTAATTGCTATGTAAGCAATTAGTTTACTTTAGGCATCATACACACTCCCAACTGATCTCGAAGTTTCAGAAATGCCTTCAACTTAAGTGGTTTAGTCATCAAATCTGCCACTTGATCTTGAGAACTGCAATGCACAAGCTCAACAACTCCATCTCGAGTTAAATCACGCAAAAAATGAAACCGCACATCAATGTGTTTACTGCGTCCATGCATAACAAGGTTTTTTGAGAGCTTGATGGTTGAGCTGTTATCACACATCACAGTAGTGCAACCATCTTGTGCATGACTCAACTTCTCCAGAATCCTTCTCATCCACACTGCTTGGCAAGCACATGCCGCAGTTGCCACAAACTCAGCTTCAGTTGTTGAAAGAGTGACTATAGGCTGTTTGTTTGAAGACTAAGAAACTACTCCTCCACTTAGTATAAAAACATAGCCAGATGTGCTCTTTCTATCCTCTAAGTCTCCTACATAATCACTGTCAGTGAATGCAACCAACTCCTTGTTCCCGTTTTTCTTGTAAAATATTCCATAATCAACAGTGCCCTTCAAGTATCTTAGTGCTCTCTTTACAGCCCGTAAATGAAGTTCTGTTGGTCTGGCTATAAACCTGCTTATAAAGCTCACAACAAACATCATATCTGGCCTTGTAGCAGTGATATACATAAGACTACCTATTATTTGCTTATAGTAGGTCTCATCAATTCTCTTCACCTTCTTCATTTTTCCCAATTTTGAAACCAGGAACAATAGGATTCATCACTGCATTACTTTCTCCCATTCCAAAACGTCTCAGAACCTCATGTGCATATTTTCTTTGACAGACATAAATCCCATCATCCTTCTATAACACTTATATACCCAAGAAAAACCTCATCTTTCCCAAATCAGTCATATCAAATACCTTCATCATTGACTCCTTAAATTCTAACATCATTTGCTCATCATCACTAGTAAAAATCAAGTCATCGATATAAATGCTAACAATTAAAATTTTACCTCTACTGCTTCGCTTGACAAACAAGGTTTGCTCACTGATGCACCTCTGGAACCCTTCATGAGTAAAGTGAGTCTCAATGCGACTAAACCAAGCTCGAGGAGCTTGTTTTAGTCCATATAAGGCCTTATGTAGCTTGTAAACATTGTGCTCACTTTCCTTTTGCTCATAGCCTCTTGGTTGCTCCACAAACACATCCTCACTTAATTCTCCATAGAGAAAAGCAGATTTAACATCAAGTTGATAGATAAGCCAACTTTTCTATGCAGCTAGAGCAATGATCATGCATACAGTGTCCATCCTTGCAACTGGAGCAAATATCTCTGTGTAGTCCACACCATGTTGTTGAGCATAACCTTTTGCAACTAACCGAGCCTTGAACTTATCCACCTCCCCAAACTCATTAAGCTTGATCTTATATATCCATTTCACTCCAATCTTCTTAGCTCCAGCTGGTAATTCAGTCAAACTCCATGTCTCATTTTTCTCAATTGACCTTATTTTAGCATCTATAACTTGCCACCACTTGGAACTCTTCACTGCCTCTTCGTAGCTTAGTGGATCAGCAAGAGCTACAAGTGCCATATTCAACTCATTTTCTTCCTTTGATAATCCTTCTCCTGATACATAGTCTCTCATCCAAACAAGCGCATGTATCTCTCTTCTCTCATTTAGATTGACATCGTCTTCACTTGTTGTATTTGAGGAAGCATTTTCTGAGCCTTCAGTATCATTCTCACTTATCTTATTACCTTTATTACCATTTGCTTCATCTTCATCAGTGCCACTCTCTTCTTCTCCCCATTCCAAATCCATTAGTGACTGCTCCATGTAACTCGTATCCCAGTCCCATTGTTTCTCTTCTTCAAAAATTACATCCCTGCTAACCACAACTCTCTTTGCAATAGGATCATACAACCTGTAACCTTTGGATTCTTCACTCACACATAACAGTACACAACAGAAGCTCTTGTTTTCCAGTTTGGTTCTTCTTGCATCAGGCACATGAACATGTGCCACACATCCAAACACTCTAAAGTGTTCAACTGAGGGCTTCACTCCACTCCATGTTTTTTCTGGAGTCATGTCTTTAACTGCAAGAGTGGGACACCTATTCAACATATATATAGTCCAGTTTACTGCCTCAGGCCAGAAGGTTTTGGGAATCTTCTTGTCTGAAAGCATGGACCTCGCCAAATTCATTATTGTCCTATTCTTCCTCTCAGCTACTCCATTTTGCTGAGGAGTGTAGGCTGTGGTGAGCTGCCTCTTGATTCCATTCTGCTTACAAAACTCATTGAATTCTACAAAGTTGAACTCACCACCTCTATCAGTTCTTAAACACTTAACAAATTGGTCAATTTCTTTTTCAACAAGCTTCTTAAAATACTTGAAAAACTATAAAGCTTTTGATTTTTCTACCAAAAAATAAACTCATGCTTTTCTGCTATAGTCATAAAAAAAGCACAAGGAATACCTTTTCTTGCTGTTTGAGATTGGTGTGATTGGGCTACATATATCAGCATGAATGAGCTGTAGCCTCTGAGATGCTCTCCACTGGCTCTTCTTTGGGATGGGATCTCTGTGCTGCTTACCAACTACACAAGTAGTACACATTGTAGTTGGTGTAGGTAGCTATGGTAATCCTCGAACCATTTTCTTGTATTGCAAGGTCCTTAGTCCTTTATGACTAAGATGGTCATACCTGCAATGCCATAGATGTGAAAGGTCTTGTACAGGTGCATGGAAATAGGAAGCTTCTTTGACTTGAGCCTTTGCCAACAGTACAAACATTCTATTAACTGTCATCCTAGTTTGAATAATCAAACCTCTCACAGGATGATAGATCTTGCACATCCTTGTTTTGATAAGGATAGCTAGACCTTTTTCTTGTAACTATCCTATACTCAGAAGATTATTCTTCAATTTACGTACATAAAACACATATGTGACAACGTGATGAAAGCCATCCAAATACAGCTTGACATTTCCCTTCCCGAGCACTGTCATCCTTGTGTTGTTTCCAAGTTTCACCAGCTGCCTAAACCCCTCATTCAGCTCACAGAACTTAGCCTATTGTCTCCACACATATGATTTGAGCACCTAGAATCCAAAAACCATGCATCCTCATGCCTAGTTTCATGCAACTCCACATGAGACATCAACAATATCTCTTCTTCTTCATCCAATTCAGCATAATTTGCCTTCTTGCTCAAATTAGGACATTCATACTGGAAGTGGCCATGCTTATGGCACCGATAACACTCCACAGTAGTTTTGTCGAAGGATTGACACCCTCTGCCTCTTCCCCCTCCTCTAGAACCACTTTTGCCTCGACCTCTACCTCAAGATCTATCTTCAGATGTCACCTTTAGGGCTTGTTCTTCCCCACAACTTTTCTGGAACTTTTGTTCATGTACAATCAATGAGCTTTGCAACTCATCGATTGAGAGCACAACAATGTCCTTGGATTCTTCGATTGAACAGACTATGTAATTGAATCTGTCAGTCAAAGCTCTAAGGATCTTCTCCACAATTGTTACATCTTGCATCTGTTCCCCATAAATCCTCATTTAATTGGCAATAGTCATAACTCTAGCAAAGTACTCAGTGATGTTCTCACCTGTTTTCATCTCGAGGGTCTTAAACTCCTTCCTCAGTGCTTGAAGAATCGAACGCTTCACTATTGCATTCCCCTCGTATTTTCTCTTCATCGAATCCTAGATCTACTTCGAGGTGTTCTTCTCCAGGATGGTCTTTAGAATAGTCTTGTCAATTGCCTGAAATAGGTAATTCTTCACTTTCAGGTCCTTAAGCTTCAATTCCTCGAGTCTCTTTCGCTATGCTTCAGTCACAGCTGCTCCTGCCTTTGGCTCCACATAACCTATCTCAACCAAGCTCCAAAATTCCTTGGATCTCAAGAAATTCTCCATCAGCATGCTCCAATGATCATAGTGACCATCAAAACGTGGTATGGATGGTTGGATGAAACTGCCATTGCCTTCATTCGCCATCTCTCTCTTACTCTCTTGTGTTTGCAAGTCACTCGAAAGACAGTGGCTTTCCTTTTTTCTCAGGCCCAATGGGAGCTTTGATACCAATTTGTTATGAACAGATGATCAAGATGATTGCAAGTGATCAAAAATCAAGACAAATTGAATGAATGACTTGTTTATTGAAAGCAACTATGACTGACATTTTATAGCTTTACAGAATCCTAACTGAATGAGTCAAAACAGCCCACTATAGCTCAACTAATGCTACGTGGTACATGAAACAAAGAAATTGTCAACTAGACAATAACAACTCTAATATTAAGAGATTTATTCTAATAGAAATATACCAAAACAGAAATCCTAAAAATAAGGTACTTCTCATAAAAAATTTTGACTCTATTTTTATTCGGATATTAAATCTCAATAATTGGATCTAAATTTATTCAAACATTAAATCTCAATTGGATGTAATCTAACTATTAAAGTTAATGATTTGTCTTGTTTTGTAAATTCACTTAAGGACCAATTCAAATTTTAGAACAAATGGGGTACGATTTGACAATTACTGTTCATTATTTAGAGGTTATTGTTTAATTAAATTCATCAAGCAAGTTTAGGCTTTCTGCGTGAGTAAAAACTACGAAAGATTTTTAGCTGGTCCGAAATTACCAGGAATGTTACTTGGTCGTTGGTCCAAAACTGCCAGGATTACAACTCAGTCTATTAAAAGTTGAATGCGTAGATAATTTTAAGTTATTATCAGTTTTTCTAGCAATAGTGAATTATATTACATGAGCATCAACGTATTTGTATGTTTGTATAATGTGTGATTAAGTTACAATGTGATTTTGTAATAGAGAAAGCTTATTCATTTTGACAATAATTCGAATTTGAGTCCTTTCAATCTTGAAGGATATTAAAAAAAAATAAATAATATGTTCAATCTGAGAACAAATTTGTTACGTTGGAGTTGAGAACATGGGTTGGTCCAAATCGCTTCAATGGATACAAAAAAGATGTACAATAGTTCTGTCGATCGACCATTACGAAAGATCATCAACTGCCAATAAACAAAATGATGTCAACTGCAACGTAGCATCATCATTCTTATTAACAACTTTGTGGGCTCTGGTTCTAAGGAGGCGTAGACGCCGCAACGCTGACCGTTGTGATGGGCTATAAGTCTGTTATTCAGCGACCATGACATCTTAAATGAAGCCCAAAATGTAATAGATATCTACGTTGGATGAAAACGGTAAATGAAAGAAGGGTAAAGACAAAAATGACTTAAAAATTAAAGGAATTATTATTTGTATCTTTTTTTCAATTTTTTATATGAGTATTAAGGGTTTGTTTTTTTTTTTACAAAAATAATCTTATTTAAAAAGAAAAAAATTGCTATCGTGAAAAGGGTATATTTTATTAACAAATAATGATCAAACCGAACGAAAAAACTAATAAAATTGACCCAGAGAATCTGATAAAAAATATTGAGTTTTTTTTTTTTTTTTAATTTAAATTTGACTTTGACAAGGTACGTGGCTCTTTGTCTCCGTGTCTTGTGTTAATACTGCTACTGTTCACGACTGCACATGGTGGCCCCCCCAAAATCCTTTTTTCAACCATTTTTATTGTTTAGTATTATTTTTTTAAATTGTAAAAGTATTGATTTTGTGAGGTGTCTACCTCAGCTCAAACACAATTTTTTTTTTCTTTTACTGTTTATTATTATTTTTTAATATTCTTATTTATTAATTCCATTTTTAATATAATTAACTTCGTTTTTTTATTGCATTTTATACCTACTTTTCATATTTCTAATATTTTTCCTTATTGCTAATCAATTAATGCTTTTCCTTTAATATTTGTTTTAGCCGGTTGCAAGTTTTTTCCTATATAAATACTATTTATTTTTACTTTTAGTGGTCAAACAAACTCCATTACCACTTTATAATTTTGCTGAACAATTTTTTTTTTTTTCTTTTTTTGACACTTGTTATTTTCCAAGTTTTGTTAAATTTAGTACTTTTTAAAATTTATTTATTTTTAATAATTTATATTTAACATACATTCTATTGGTAAATCTTACAATTTTAAACTTTAGGTTATTACATTAAAATTTTCTATTTATTATCATGATTCGATTTTTCCTTTTTAATAAAGCAGTTATCATAAAATGATTTCAAGATATGAAATATTATCAAAAAATTATAATTTTATATAGTTTATTATTATTTTTTATTTTTTTAATGATTCCGTTATGATTTTTAAGTTTAAGACTATTTATTTATTTAAGTATGATATATGTTTTAATTTATTTAAACTCTATTATATTATTTCATTTTCTTTTACATAAAAATATTATATATTTAATATGATATTAATTTTCAAAATTCTTATTATTTTATTCATATGTCTCATTTACAAATTTTCTGGATCTACCTCAAAGTCATTTAGGTAGCTGCATCAATTTATCAAATCTATTAACGATAAGATCATAAGAACAAAATTTTCACACATATATCATTTTGCATGTGTATTTGGAGACTCTTGGGTGCATTTGAAACTAGTTTTAAAAATGATGTTTTAAAAATACAATATGCTTGATAGGATTTCTCAAAACTTATTTTCAAAAAATTAAAAAATGATATAAATGTGTTTGATATTACTTTTGAAAATGAGTAAAATAGTTGCTTGGAAGAAAAAGTTTGATTTATTTTGAAAACATGTTTTGAAAATGGTGAAAAATATTTAAAAAAATTGTTTTTCAATTTTCAGTTATTATTTTTAAAATATGTTTTCTATTTTCAAAACACGATTTATGAAATAGCTAACCAAATGCTTTCCATTCTTTTCTTTTTTCTTTTTTTTTTTGTTTTTAAAAATAAAAAACCATTTTAAAAAACAAATTTATTTTTTGCACTACAAGAAATTTCCTCTCTAGCAATGTAATTTTTTGCTACATAAAAAGATGTCTCATTGAAACCAATATTTGGTGACCCGTATAGACATTACGTCATTAAATACATGTTGTAAAAGCGACACATAAATTTCAATTTTTGTGACACATATATAGATTTTTGGAGACTCCTACTTCTTTGTTATTATGGCATTGTAATATATTGTCTCCTTATATGTACTAAATCTTGTTAAATGTCTACTATTAGTGAGACATATTAATATATGTAACAATGATGTCATTAAAATTATAATTATTTAAATAATAGGTGAAAGAAATCCATTTATATTATGTTATAATAAATTTTAACATAAAAATTATATATATATAATTGCATTTAGGTAATTTTAGGAAAATAGAAAATTGTTTTTGATTAATAAATAAATTTAATATTTTTTTAATTTGTAATTTGCCTTTATGACCAAAAAAAAAAAAAAGTGTTTTTTGGTTAAAATTTAAGTTGAATATTACATTTGACACAATTAAATTTTAAAAGTATTAAAAGTTTAAAAGTTAGAATTGAAAGTGGTGAAATCAACTTAAATTATACACAATTTCAAATTTTTTAAAACTATTTTAAAGTTTGTTAATATTTTCTAATTTATTTAAGGATACAATATCTTATATTAATGTTAATTTTATAGTTCTATTATTTATGAAAGAAATTTATAATACCATTAATAATTAAGATATCTCCACTTTATAGTATGTTTTATGAAATTTACGCTTCTTATAGTATATTGATTATAGGATGTATTTTTATTTATTATTAATTATGTGAAAAAACAAAATAATAGAACATACATGAGAAGTGGCCAAGTCCAAACAAAAAAAAAAGAAAAAAGAAACAAGGCGGTGTCATGTTTACTTTTTTTTTTTTGGCAACTGGCGCCATGTTTACTTTTGTTTAGTTGACATGGGAATTGTGGCAATGTTATGATGGAAAGGAAACATGGTCCCATGTGGTGCCATGTTTCCTATTGTTTAGTTAACATGGGAAGTGTCACCGTGGTGGCGGGAAGGAAAAAAATTATGGCACCAATTGTTTTGATTAATTAATATATATATATATATATATCTCAAACTAGTACACATATTACCAATTTTAGTAATGCTTGTTTATCCTTTAAAGGTACTGACTTTTTCTTTTTATTCCTCTTTTATTGCATTGTACAGCTTTTGCTACCTTTTTGAAGTTTATCTTCTTTTATTGCATTGTACAGCTTTTGCAACCTTTTTGAAGTTTATCTAGTTTCAGTCGTCTCTTCTATTTCATCATTTAGTATGTTGTTTGATGCAATTCTTTTTCTTAACAGATAGAAAATTTTCCATTGGATTTGATTTGTGTTACTTTGTATTGATTTTAATTAAACTAATTTGATTTGTCTTTGGCTTTTGTCATAATTAAGTATTTGGTTTGTAGTTTTTTACAAAGTAATATATTAGGTTCCATTTAGGTTTGGTAGATATCAATCTTTATATCAGATTTATGGATAGGAGTTTTTTTTGTTTATTTAAATGAAATTATGAGTGGTATGATGCTAGTGTGATGAACACATTCCAATGCTCATTCAGGAGTTATAATGATTGGAGTGATAGAGAATAGAGTGATAGTTGTTGGATCAATCAGGTATCGAACCATTATATGTCTAACTTTAATAAGCAATATTATCACCCGAATTGAAACTTCTACAACCCAGGGAGAAGTGGTCAATCGAGCTACACATGGAGTGGAGAGCAAGAATAAAGCTCATATTTATGGTCATCATATCCACCAAATATTCAAGATCAATTGCAGTAGCCTTATATACCTCTTGATTTTCCAAGCTACCATAAGCAGTTTAACATTCCTCCTCAAGAAGAGAAACCGTCTACAATTGAAAGGATTATACAGATGTGTGAGAGGATGGATCTGTACGTGGAAAGAAGTGACATTTTATTGCAAGAACAACATCAACAACTCTATATCCCTCTTCAAGAAAAGAAGCCGATAGTAGAAAAAAAGCTCAAGCAATCCATAGAAAAGATGAACGTTTGACTTCAAGAAAAACAAACTATGTTGCAAGAATAGGCTTCATTGCAACGCCAACAGGCTATACAAGTGCACTGGAACAAATTACTAGCATACTCAATAATAGTTAACAAGAAGCACTGATCAATGATGCAAAAAGTAGCTTGATGATGGAAGAGGAGTAGTGTCATGAAATCACCTAGAGCTATGATGAAGAGTCAAATTGGAGAAATGAAGAGATCAATTCAGCTTTTAAGCCTTTCATTGACGATAAATGGGTTGAAGATATAGAGGAAGGAGAAGTTGAAGAGACCTCGAGTTAAGAAAAAGAACTCGATGAGCCACCTCGAGTTAAAATTACATTGTATGTTCCACTATAATCCATATCTAAGAGATTAGTTTAGGGCTGTTCGAGCCCATTGTTGTTACTCACTAGTTGGTGGACAGGACTTTCAACCGACCAAAGGAATTGATTAAAGATGAGATAAAAGAGCAATATAGTGAACTTACTAATAAGGTTTTGGTTAAAAAGTTGATTTTAGAGAGGAACTCAAACCTGCAAACTACCACAAAAAGAGGAGGTTGATATTAAGGTTGATCTAAAGAATGGAAAGGTAGAACTTAAATAGACAAAAGAATTACCACCAAATTCTTATGAGCTCTTTAAGGAAACAAAAGAATTTCAATTTCATCCATATGAGACAGGAAGATGCTGTAAAAAGAGGCTCAGAGGAATGAATGGGCATAAGCTTTTGAAAATTCATCTGACATCACGCCAATTAGGGCACATCTTCAATGGTCGAAATAGAATCTCTTGGAGCAAGTTCGAGCATAGAGGATCAAGGCAACTCATGTGCAAAAAAACTTGTTGAAATCGGGTTGATTGAAAAAATGGTAGAGATAGTCAGGCTAATGACTATAAATCAAGCGCTTCTTGGGAGGCAACCTAAGACTTTTAAAATTTTGTATTTTTTTTTTTAGGAGTAGTTGAAAGAAATAAGAGCATTGCAAATTCAAGGTCATCAATTCACCAAGTCTAAGCTTGCAAAAGAGGTTTCTTAACATCACTTTTATTATGTGATTTTATTTATATTGCAAAACTTAGGTTTGGGGGTGCCTTGTTTATTTTATTTTAGGTTGCTAGTTTAATTTATTTTTGTTGTTAAGAGTAGTTTAATTTTCTTCACAAATTATGAGATATCTTGAGTTAACAATTGAGTGTTTGATTGATGAAGATATGCATGCGAATTTCAATGAGTTTATTTTGTTTGATTGCTTTAAATATTTATGTTTTTTCACATATGCACATGCACGACCACATTTTTTACATTGTAGTGAATAGGATGCATGTTTAAGTAGTCCAGGATCTGTAGTAGAGATTTCCCATATTAGGTATTTGAGCCACATTTCTTTATGAGAGAAAATTTTCTTTGTATTTGTTAACACTCTTCTCATGTTCTTAAATTGATTAGACTAACTTCTATAGGTTTTACATTGGAAGGAAATAACATATTTTACATCCATCAACCGTTTGCTTTTAATGAAAAGTTTGATAAGGCTTGAAGAAGTGCTATCAGGCTCTGTGTGCTTAACCAGTAAAAAAGCCCAAAACATTTTACCCTACCTTCTGTTGTGTGTGCCGATAGCCAATTTGAAGTCAAACACATTTATAAGTCTGAATTTTTTACTCCTACCCTATAAAATTCTATGTCTAAGCTTGTAATTATTAATCCTTACCCTTTTAGGTTGAGATTCACATATGATACTAAAATTTAGGTAAAAGAAGGTGGGGATGATGTGGGAAAAAAATGGAAAAAAAAAAAGGAATGATGAAAGATGAAAGAAAGGGTGATAAGGGAAAAGAGAGAGAGAGAGAGAGAGAGAGAGAGAATTTTCAAGTGAAGAAGGGTGAACAAAGAAGGGTTTGCTAGCGCTTACAAAATTCTCAAAATTATGTATGTGCAAATAAATGAGAAAAGAAAAGAAGAAGAAGTGAGAGGTCTTCTTTTGAAAAAAGAAAAGAAGCAAATGCAAAGACAGAAAAGAAAGAGAATTTTTGAAAAAAATTAAAGGAAGAAAAAAAATGAATGAAAGGTGATGGAGTGTAAAAAAAAAAAGTAGATGGAAATGGAGATGAAGGAGAAGAAGCTTAGGAGGGCAAAGAAAAGTAAAAGAGTTTAATGCCTAAATAATCAAATTCTTAGAACACTCATATTGTGATCCTAAGTTCACTTGAATTGGATTTGAATGATTAAACTCTACTTATTGATTGAACATATGAATTGTTATTGTATGGTATTTTAGTTCAATTCTCTTGTTTGTTTCATGATTTGTGAAAAGACGTTTATGGGTGTCGTAGCTGGTAAACCCTTCAGGAGACACAACTCCTCTTACTAAGGATGCCTAGGGGTTTAAAGGCTTGTGACATAAGCTCAATGTCATCATGTTTATCTATAAAAATAGATTGTATTTTTATTTTCTATGTTTTTAGTTTAATTTTGTTTTTCGGATTTACTTGAGAATGAGTAAATGTTAGGTTTGGGGGTGTCAAATTTACCTAACCTTTGTGATAAAAATTCGAGTATTAATGCGTTCATTTTGTCAGTGTGATTTTTTTTTTTTTCAAGTTTGCTCGAGGACGAGCAAATGTTAGGTTTGGGGATATGTTATGATGCTGAAATATATCATTATTTTGTACCCATGTACCTAGCATTTGTGATGAATATTCGAGCCAATATCGTTAATTATTTAATGTTTTTATTTGTTTTTATAGGTGAGTCATGGAAGAAGAAAATAGCAAGTTGGTGAATTAATTTGTGGACTTTTAAAGTGAATTCATGCAAGAAATAATTGTGAGGGTCAAGACAATATATTCTTATTATTATTGCTCAAGGCCAACTCATGAAGTAAAATTAGAGCCCAAGAAAGCACTGATTACAAGACTAATTGTGAAGCCCATGTGGAAGAAATGAAATAAAATTCAAAATCTCTAAATGCAGTTCATGATATGCATCAAGAGCATAAAGGCATAATGTGAGAGAGAGATGTGTAAAGAGATGAGAACAAGCACCATGTATCACGTGCAACACTGATTCATGGTAGATAGTAAGCAAAAACATTGATTTTATGTTGTGAATATATAGACTTAACACCACATCGTCTTTGATAATATTTTTTTTTACCTTATTTGTTGTTATTTCATTATAAAAATTATTCTCCTCATTTGCTTATAAAGGCATAATGTGAGAGAGGGATGCGTAAAGAGATGAGAACAAGTACCATGTATCACATGCAACATTGATTCATGGCAGATAGAAAACAAAAACATTAATTTATGTTGTGAATATATAGACTTAACACTACATCCTCTTTGATAATATTTTTTTACCTTATTTGTTGTTATTTCATTATGAAAATTATTCTCCTAATTTGCTTATAAATAAGTCTATATTGTAACCATTAAAAAACACATCAATTGAATTATGTTCTCTCTCTCTTACTTTTACTTGATCTCTTTTATTTGATTATTATTCTATATTTATTACTTTTAGACCATATTTTATAATATGTTATCAACACGAATCTAGTATGAGAAATTTCATTCACATGATCTGTCGTCTACTATTTGATTTAAATAATCTTACTAATATATATGTTTCATATAGATGTTATGTTATACTAACAGATGTTATGTTAAATCAAAAATAAGTTGATGTCATATTATAAATAAGTCTATATTGTAACTATTAAGAAAACACATCAATTGAATTATTTTCTCTCTCTCTCTCTCTTACTTTTACTTGGTTTCTTTTATTTGATTATTATTCTATATTCATTACTTTTAAACCATATTTTATAATATGTTATCGGCACGAATCTAGTATGAGAAATTTCATTCACGTGATCTATTGTCTACTATTTGATTTAAATAATCTTATCAGTATATATATTTCATATAAATGTCATGTTATACTAATAGATGTTATGTTAAATCCAAAATAAGTTGATGTCATATTATGAAAAAAAAAAATGTTATGTTAGATCCAAAATAAGTTTTTCTTCAAATTTAATTGATTTTTGTCTTTTTCCTATTTTGGTTTATATGTTTATTTCAACATATTCAATATGAATCTTGTTTTGAAAGTATATATTAAGAACTTCAAATTCATATATTATTTGCATGATTTGATTAATTGTATAAAGAGAAAAAATTGAATTGAAAATTTTATTTTATTGGTTTGATTGATGCAAAAAGAGAAAAAAGAAAAAAATTGTACGATATTTGTCTATGTTCTGTGTATAGAAAGAAAAAAAAATTGTTCTATTCCTTATTTTTGTAATATGCCTAAAATATATAAAGTATATAGATATATATATATATATATATTTACTCTATGTGAGATATCAATGTTTCTTGGTGTTTGTTTTAAAAAATTGATGAACATTGCTATATGAAAATTACTATTTTTGGATCTTTGCATTCAAAAGTAAGTTTAATGATATTAAACTTATGTTTTGGTATTTTATTTAATATGATATTCTTTCTAACTTTCTTATCTACAATCTGAAGTTTGCAAGTGAAAAATTAAAACTAAAAGTTTCAGTTTTCAAATAGAGTTCCATAATCGCAATTTAATTAGAATTAAAAGTTCTAAATTTTCAATTTCATTGAAACCAGAAGTTCTATATTCTAAATTTATTTAGAACTGGAAGTTCTATACTTTTAATTTAATTAAAATTATAAATTATGATATATTAATTTAGTAGAACCAGAAGTTCTATAGTGCTAATTTATTTGAAATTAGAAATTCTAGTTAAATTCCAATTAAATTTTGTTAGTTTTCACACTCAATGTAGACAATTGTATATGTCAAATAAATTATAATTACTTGAGGCAACATAATTGATTCTTGCCTATTTTATAGAAAGTGTGTTTTAGACCATGGAACTAAATACATGAGGCAACATAATATACAAGTTTGTGTTTTATGTTTGAAGCCAATTTCATACATATACATATATACAGAAAGCAATATGACTTTCTCGGGTTATGAAAAATCAAATAAGCAAAGATTAAATGAATTTGATGTTATGAAGTTATGTTCTTACATTTTGAGTATGATATAATGATTCCATCAAATTCACTTTAATTGATTGAATTCTCAATGAATGATTTGAATCTAAATTTTTGTATATTAAATCTAAACCAAAAGTTTCAGATTCTTAATAAATTTATTCTCGATTTTATTTGGATCTTGATACCTGAAGTTTTAGATCTTTATTTCAGTTCTAAATTATAATTTATTTAGATTTTGGAACTAGAAGATCCAAAATTACAAATGAAAAATATTGAGAAAAATTAAATCAATTTAAATTTGATGCAAAAAAACTTGTCTTAAACCAAGTATGTTTGAAAACTTGTCTCCTTATTGAGAGTGAGTAAAAAATTGAAGATCTTTTATACTAACGTTTGTTCATGATTTCAGGATATATAGATCATGAAATTTAGGTTCGTAAATACGTTAAAGTATTCTATTTTCTGTTTATGAATTTTAACGCATTGAAATATGTATTTTCATACTTATGTATTTAATACGAATTACTTGATCAAATATATATATAACGATCTCATGTTTTATGTTATATGATTAAAATCTATTGGTATTATGGTTAAGTCGTTATCTTTCCAATGACAAACCCTTATGTGGAGACCCAATTGGTCTCCATCGGGGAGATCTAGACCCATTCAGGTCTGCAGAACGGATCTTTATCATGGAGATCCAATTCCGAGTCTCCACCATCGGGAGACCACCCGGTATTTTTGTTAATGGATTTTTTTAATTTTTGATAGATTTGTTTTTGTGATGTTGTTTTTGTGATAGATTGGGTTAGGTTGATTGATGATGAAGAATGATGAGGTTGATGAAGAAGATGATGCATTGGGTAAGGTTGATGACAAAGGGTGAAGATTGATTTTTTTTTTTTTTTAAATTTTTGAAGATTGAAGATCTAGGTTTTAAACCTAGATCTTCAACTTCATTTGCAACCCATGTTTTTTGTTTTTAATTTTTTTTTCAATTGTTCAATTGTTTTTTGGAATCTAAGGAAAGGTTGATCTTCAATTGTTTTCTTGAACCTGGGTAAGGTTGATGAAGAAGGGTGATGGATTGTCTAAGGCTTCGTTTGATGATGGTGATGGATGGCGTGAGGAAGATGAACTAGATCTATTTAAAACAAAAAATTATTTTTTATAGTTAATATTTGTTATGCCCATTTTCTCAGCATAAGCAAGTGAGCTGCTGAAGGCCAAAAAGATGGATACAGTAGCAAAGGGTCCATAAGGTCCAACCCTCAGATCGCGACGGTGAGCTCGTTGGACCCTCCAGCTCGTGCCTACGACGAATCTGTCTCAGTGTCTTTCAACTCGCATCTATATTAGGTCCACTTTAAAGGATTCTCAGTCCACGTCCATGCCAGAGTCCGCCTCAGCATCTCTTCAACTCGCAAAGACGAATAGAAACAGACCGACGAGCTCGCTCCAAGCAATCTCTCAGGAGATAGACGCCAGACCATCCTAATTTCCTAATATCACGCCGATTTCATCTCTACAGTTCCTGAGAGACATTTTATGCGGTGGTGGCTATACATTAAATGCAGAGAAGACATTGCATGAAGTATTTAATGCAGGAGTGGGCATGTAAGAATAATCATTGTTGTAGCAATAAATGTGGTATGGTCTGAGTCAGATTAGTTGAGAATAATGATGATTTTTAGTGTATATAACACTTAATTGTATCCCTCTTTCTCTATAAATAGGGGAAAAAATTATTGTAAGAACAACTTGAATACTAGTATTACCGTCACTCTGCTAAAATCTATTCAAAATGACTTGTGGACGAAGGCACACTTGTCAAACCACATAAAATTCTTGTCTTTGCATTCTTTCTTCTCCCCTTCTTTTGTCATTAATTGTTCTTTTACTATCACTCATCTACCTTAACCAACATTCAACTGTTTTTATTGCCATTTACCAACCTTAAACAATTTTTATTACCATTTATTATATAAATCGCAGTCTAGGCCTTTGGATCTCAAAGTCAATCGATTCTGAACGTCGACATCTTTTGGCGCTTGAAGGAGGGCCCAACTGTGACTTAGCAACGCTTTCTCCCTAACTACTCATATTTCAATGAACTGTAATGGCTAGAATAAGAACGACCAGGAGTGTTGGTGTGGTGGATGAGTGACCAGAAGGTTAGGAGGACCAGCAAAGCACCCAGCCCTCCAGGGAAGATACTGCTCAGGATGACATCAACGCCAACAAGCCTTAGAAGATATAGTGAAAAAATTGACTGAAGCGGTTAAGGCGCTAACAGAAGCTCAAACGCAAGCCACTTAAAGACAGGTGAAGGTCATGTCCCTTAGAGAAGCTCACCAACAACTTGTAGATAAAGTCCCAACTCCAGAAGAAGGAGCAGATAGGGAAAGGCCGCTGTCCAAAAAGTCAGTCTGCTCCTCAAGCTTGGACTGAGAGGGGATAGACGGCGAGCTCAGGAAAGGGAAACCACACCTCACCCCGCAGACTTGAAGGTGAGGGTGAATCATGATGGTAGTCGACATGTAGAAGTTAGTAGCGGGCACGAACGAGCTCGGGAGTATCGCGATGGTTATAAACATGAGTCACGAAGAGGCTCGCAACAGGTAGAAAATTTTGATTGGATGCGCAGGTCTTGAGATCGCTACTCGGGTGAACAGGAAAGCACTAATAGGCGAAGCCACACCAGACAATCCGAGCCACGGGGTCCAATGGTAGATGAATTACTACATAGAGTTCAGCAACTGGAGGCTCAACCTAGACCTCAAAGTCAAGAAGAACAGAATGATGAGAATGTCTCATTCACCAGGGAGATTGAGACAGAATCTCTACCCCCAAGTTTAAACTCCTAAACATTCCACCCTATAGTGGAAAAAGTGACCCTTATGACCACTTGGACGCATTCAACGTGCAAATGGACCTCCAGACAAGCAATTCGTTGGTCAAATGCCGAGTCTTCCCAGTCACCTTGGGGGACGCTCATTGAGCTTGGTTCAAAAGCCTCCCAACTCACAGCATAAGGAGCTGGAAAGAGTGCCAACAAAAGTTTTTCAATTAGTACAAGACCCTAAGATGGCATCTCGCGCCTCTGTGCCACCTCGCTACGATATTCCAGTGATATAACGAGTCCTTGAAAGATTACATTGCTCGATTCAGGGACAAGGTGAGCAACGTCGAGGTACCTTCAAATAAGAGTACCCTAACTGCAATATCAGAGGGCTTAGAAAATATGGGAAGCTCTATGAGAGTATCTACAAGTCCCCAGTGAAAGACCTGGATGAATTCTATGAGCGAGTTGCCAAGGAAGTAAGGTGGGAGAAGGCTTTTAGATCAAAGAAGCCCAGTACGCAGCGAGGTAAGTGTTCTATCACTTGCGTTATTTCAGTTCTTTATTTAAATACATTTACTATTGTAGCTAAATGACTTCAAAAATGATTTTCAAAACTACGAGTTAAAGTATTGAAAAATGATTTCTATACTAGATCTAGAAAAGAGAAATTGAAAATAAAATTTTTACGAAAAGAAGTAAGTAAAGAGATTTGTAAACCATGTATATTCCCCTTAGTTTATATGAAGATTTAGCACTACGCAGCGATGCAGAAAATTCCGTCCGTAGTTGCCCAGTTTTTCAGTGTCTCTAGCGCTATCTATGCGATGCAGAAAATTCCACACGTTATCGTCTAGATTTATAGTTTTGGCACTACATTACGATGTAGCAAATTCCGCTCGTAATCGCCCAGAATTATAGCACTATAATTGCGATGCAGAAAATTCTGCATTGTGGTTGCTTTGATTTGAGATCGTTTTACACTACATTTGCGAGGTAGTAAATTCCGCATCGTAATGGTTAAGATATCCCGGTAGCTTCACGTTTGCGTAAGTTGAAAATTGTCACGTGATGGTTCGAGTCTTGTCAAGTTGGTATCAAAACCCGATTTTCGAAAGATTTGAGATTAAATTTTAAAGAAAGGTTGATGCTATTGTGTGCATTAAGATGAGTTTGTTATGCATTAGTTTATGCATGAGACTATTATATGTGTTGAGTTTATTAAGAAAATATATATATGATATGTTTTCCTAGTTTGTATAAGCTAAGTGTGAGATTATGAGATTTAAGTTTAAGTACTACATGAAATTATTAAGCTAGTTCATGCTGAGTTATTATTTTAACACCGATATTTCGATTTTTTTGTGCCTATTTGGTACAATTAGAGTTATACAGTGATGTAGCCGTCCTAGGACGAAGAAGGCAGTCGCAGAGGCACCCACACCAGAGGGAGAGCATGTTGACTAGTTCATCAATGTGACGATCAATTCCTCACACCTAGAGCCATTAGAGCCATCCAAATTAGAGCCTACTCCAGGACCTACTCCAGGGCCTATGGAGCAAATGGCACAGATGCTGGCAACGACACTCCAGCAGCTGTGGGAGACAGGTATATCTATAGAGCGTGCCCGCAAGTTAGGCGGCAAGTCGTATGATGGTACCGGAGAGCCCGAGCAAGCACTATCCTCGTTAGAGACAAAAAAGGAGAAATATAGGGTCATGAGGTGCAGCGAGGAATAGATGGTGACATTTTCCGCCGTTCTCCTGAAAGACTGAGCCAAAGATTGGTGGAAGGCCCACCAAAGAGCACATCCAGATAGGGTATCATGGGTAGATTTCAAGAAGGAATTCACCGACAAGTTTTTCCCAAAAAGTTACAAAGATGTGAAGATAGAGGACTTTTTCTACTTGGAGTAGGGGAGCTCTAAGGTGACAGAGTATAAGAAGAGGTTCTTCGAGCTAGTTCGCCTGATTCCCTACATATCGGAGAATGAAGAATAGAAGAGAAACCGATTCATAACCGGGTTGCATCCGATGATCAGGGCATCCGTGACATCAGAAGTACACACTCAGTATGGACAGTTAGTAGAGGCCGCCAACAGAGTCTAGAGAAGTGTGGAATCCGCTCCTTCGCCTAAGAAGTTCGAGCAGAAGCGTAGCTAGACGGGTAGCCAGCAAGGGGGACCTAATAAAGTGACCAAGAGCAATCTGAAGCCTGCCTGGTCAGAGAGTCGGCGACAGAGTCAGAGGCCCCAAACTAGTCAGAGTTCAGTCCAGTCGTCAGGAGGGTCCAAGAGCTGACAGAGTTGGAAGAGCTGACCCGTGTGCAGCAGATGTGGTCAATCACACCCAAGCGAATGCCTTCAGGGCAGGACTGGATGTTTCAGGTGTGGACAGGAGGGTCACTTCATGAGAGACTATCCGAGTGTGGTCGCATCGAGCCCAGCAGAGGCCAGATCCACAGTGTAGGGACAGACCAGTGAGGGTCGTGGACCAAAGAGGGGAGGCCCCCAGATTAGAGTCAGCTACAGGTGGACCCAGCAGAGGGTACCACCCCGAGCACCACCTGGTAGACCCCGTAGCCAGGCAGTCAGAGTATATATCGTGACACAGCAGCAAGCCGATGCCGCTCCTGATGTGGTTACAGGTATTCTTACCTTATTTGATTCTGTTGTACATGTACTAGTGGACCTGGGAACCACTCATTCCTCTGTTTCTAGGGATTTTATTGATAGAGTCGGGGTAGAGTTTAGACCGACTAAGTGTAGTATGGTGGTATCACTTTCCACAGGAGATTCGCTTATTACAGACAGAGTCTATAGATGAAGTAAAGTGAGTATAACGGGTCGTAAGTTCGAGGCTGATTTGATGGTGCTCAATAGACATGACTTTGATGTTATATTAGGCATAGACTAGTTGTCGAAACATCGCGCAACGGTAGATTGCGATAAAAAAGAAGTCAAGTTCAGTAAATCTGGGGAACCAGATATGGTTTTCTGTGGTGTAAGGAAGCTACTCTCCATGAGTTTGATAAGTGCGGTAAAAGCCAACAAGATATTTAGGAAGGCCTATCAGGGGTATCTAGTATATGCAGTGGAAGCTGGTAATAATGAGTTACAGCTAACAGAGGTTTCAGTTGTTAATGAATTTCCAAATGTTTTCCCAGAGGACCTACCAGGGTTGCCAACGGATAGAGAGATTGAGTTCAAGATTGAGCTAGCTCCTGGTACTGAGCCTATCTCAATAGCGTCATATCGGATGACACATGCAGAGTTAAAAGAATTAAAGGTCCAAATGGAAGAATTATTAAGTAAAGGATTCGTGAAGACGATCACATCACCATGGGGAGCTCCAGTGCTATTTGTAAAGAAGAAAGATGAGAGCCTCCGATTTTGTATTGATTACAGGCAGCTCAATAGGGTTACTATCAGGAATCAATACTCGCTGCCACGGCTAGATGACCTGTTTGATCAACTTCAATGGGCCAAAGTATTCTCAAAAATTGATCTTCGGTTGGGGTATCATTAGTTGAAGATGAGTAGGGAAGATGTTCCTAAGACGGCCTTCCAAACTCGCTATGGGCATTACGAGTTTCTAATGATGCCATTTAGATTGACAAATGCTCCAGCGGCTTTTATGGACTTGATGAACAGAATCTTCAATCCTTACCTGGACAAGTTTATGATAGCCTTCATAGATGACATTTTGGTGTATTCAAGTAGTCTAGAGGAGCATGCTAAACACTTGAGGATGGTATTACAGACGCTGAAGGAGCACCAGCTTTATGTGAAATTCAGCAAATGCTAGTTCTGGCTTGATCAGATAGCCTTTCTAGGGCATATGGTGTCCACCGATGGGATATCCATAGATCCCCAAAAGATAGAAGTTATAGTGAACTGGAAGGCACTCATGAACGTTACAGAAGTCAGAAGCTTCTTGGGCCTAGCCGGGTATTACAAAAAGTACGTGGAATGGTTTTCGAAGATTGCTACTCCGTTGATCAGGTTGACAAAGAAAGAAGAGAAGTTTGTCTGGTCAGATGCGTGCCAAAGCAGTTTCGATGAATTAAAGACGAGGTTGACTTCAGCACCCGTGCTTACATTGCCATAAGAGAGCAATGGGTTTACAGTATACTGTGATGCTTCCAGACAGAGATTGGCTTGTGTGTTGATGCAGCATGATCGAGTGATAGTATATGCTTCAAGGCAGTTGAAGAAGCATGAGATCAACTATCCAACACATGACTTAGAGCTAGCTACAGTAGTGTTTGTTTTACGTATATAAAGTACCTTGTAGAATCTTCACTAACCACAAGAGTTTGCAATATTTGTTCAGTCAGAAAGAGTTGAACATGAGGCAAAGAAGATGGGTTGAACTCATCGAAAATTATGACTGTACCATCGAGTACCATTTAGGCAAAGCTAATGTGGTATCAAACGCGTTGAGCAGGAAGCCTACCAGTTCTCTAGCCCAACTAAGAGCAGAGTACCTACCCATGTTAGTAGAGTTGAGATCGATGGGGGTTAGATTAGAGACAATAATTCAGATGCATTATTAGCCGCTTTTCATGTCTGTCCAGTGTTGCATGATCGAGTAAGAGAGTTGCAAACCAAGATCCCTATTTAATGAAGATAAGGAGTAAAATATAGTAGGGGCAACCAAGTAGCTTTACGTTGAGAAGTGATGGGACACTGATGTTACGGCAACGACTATGCATGCCAGACGTAAAAGAATTGAAGAGAGAGATCGTGGAAGAGGCTCATTCATCAGCCTATGCAATGCATCCAGGGAGTACCAAGATGTATCGGACTTTAAAAGACCACTACTGGTGGAAAGAAATGAAGAGAAAGATAGCAGAGTTCGTATCTAAGTGTCTAACCTGCCAGCCGATCAAAGCAGAGCACCAAAAACCAGCAGGTTTATTACAACCTTTGTCCATTCTGAAATGGAAGTGAAAGAGGATTACAATGAATTTCGTGGTTGGACTTCCATGAACTCAGAGCGAACATGATGCCATTTGGGTAATAGTTGATAGATTAACAAAGTCCGCTCATTTTCTAGCCATAAAGAACACATATTCCCTGGAGAAGTTAGCTTAGTTTTATGTGGACGAGATTGTGAGATTGCATGGCGCACCGGTGTCCATAGTGTCTGATAGAGATCCAAGATTCACCTCTCGGTTCTAGCCGAAATTACAAGAAGCACTGGGCATCAGATTACATTTTAGTATGGCTTTTTACCCACAGGCAGATGGTCAGTCAGAAAGAACCATCCAGACTCTCGAAGACATGCTGAGAGCTTGTGTGATGGAATTTAGAGGGAGTTGGGATAATTACCTACCTTTGAAAGAGTTTGCCTACAACAACAGTTACCAGTCTAGCATCGGCATGACGCCATATGAAGCATTGTATGGTAGAAAATGTAGAACCCCAGTTTGTTGAGATGAGGTAGGCGAAAGTAGGTTAGTTGGCCCACAGATTGTCCAAGCTACAACCAAGAAGATAAATATAATTCGAGAACGGTTGAAGATGGCAAGCGACAGACAGAAAAGCTATACGGACAATTGAAGAAGAGACTCGGAGTTTGAAATGGGTGACAGAGTGTTCTTACGAATCTCACCTTGAAAAGGTGTTTTGAGATTCGGAAAATGTGGAAAGTTGGGTCCATAATATATTGGGCCATACGAGATAATGGCAAGAGTGGGTGAGGTGGCTTATCGGTTGAAGCTGCCACCAGAATTAGCAAACATTCATGATGTGTTTCACGTCTCCATGCTCCGTAAATATATAGCCGACCCTTCTCATATCTTGAAGGAGCAACCAGTGCAGTTGAAGGAGAACTTGACTTACGAAGAGCTGTCAGTGGAAATCTTAGATCATAGAGATCAAGTGTTGCGTCGCAAGGTGATTCCGTTAGTAAAGGTATTGTGACGAAACCATGGGTCGGAAGAAGCTATATGGGAATCCGAAGAGCAAATACGCGTCCAGTATCCACAATTATTTGAAGCAAGTATGTGGTTTAAAATTTCGAGGACGAAATTTTTATAAGGATAGGAGAAATTGTAACATCCTATGTTCAATTTTACGTTTTATAGCGTTAGAAGCTAAGTTACCTAACAAAAAGAGTAAAGTAGTCAACGTCATCCTTCGAATAATGTTAAAATACGAATAGATGCTTTAAAAGTAGGAAAAGTTAAGAAAATGGTGAAACGGTTATTTCGCGAATAAGAGATATGACTAGATGGTAAAGTTGTAAAACTTTGATTAAGTGAATTTAACAATTAAGTTATATGAAAATTTGACTAATTATTTAAAAATCAATTGACTTTTATTAGTAAATTAGAGGACTAAGGACAAGATGGTAATTAATATCATTAAAAGCCCATATAAATAGAAGAGTGGTGGTGATAGTCACTCACTCTTAGCCAAAAATCAAACATAACATAGAGAGACAAAAAGGGTGGTGGACGGCAAAAGGGGAGAAGAAAATGGGAAAAAGACCAAAGCTCTCCAAGCTAGTTTTGAAGATCCAAACCAACTTTCCAAGACAAAACAAGCTAGAATAACCAACCCTAAACAAAACTAAGATAAAATCTTCACGACTTTGTTTAGAAATTATAATAGTTTTGAAGCTTCCAAACCAACTTTCCGCTCATAGTCGCTCAGAATTATAGCACTACAATTGCAATGTAGAAAATTCCGCATTGTGGTTGGTCAAATTTGAGATCGTTTTACACTACGTTTGCGATGTAGTAAATTCCGCATCGTAGTAGTTGAGATATCCCAATAGCTTCACGTTGACGTAAGTTGAAAATCGTCACGTGATGGTTCGGGTACACAAGGGGTATACATGGAGTTTTAGAAGGAAAGGTTTTAAAAATTGAAAAATTTAATACCACAACAAGATTACCAATTTTGATATAATTATATCTTAATGTTACTATCAATCGTTGAACTAATCTTTTCACCTTTGTGCAGCTTGTATATTGAAATAGATGATTGACTAGGTGATTTTGCATTCTGAAAACCTCATCATATATTTTAGGTGGGCATCGACTAAACATATTGGATAAACATCGAACAAAATTTTTGGATGTGTAAATATTATAACTAGAAGATTGCATGTGTGGAAATTGTAGTCCATATTTTGATGTGTATATATATAACTGAACACCTGCACATGATACACCACTACTATCTAATATATCTATGTATATATATATTAATACATATGTGTAGCATGTAAATATTTATGATAGTGATATATGTTATGAAAAGTATACATTTGTGAGAATATGTGTGGTGAATTTGAATGAGAAAATACATGTTTGTGACCAAAAGAAGTTGGGTGGTGAATTGAAGTAGTACGAAGTGTGTTTCTTTTATAGGAAAAATTTTGGAAACCTTAAAAATACAGTTGTTATACTGTTGAAATTTTTGTAAAATCATTTTAAATCTAATTACAAAAAATTTACACATCACCCAAATTATTTACAAAAGAAAAGAATACATTTAAATCGAATTAAGGAATCAGGCAAGATTAAGGGGTTCACTCCGCGGATTTTCTTTTATCCGACAAGTCGAGTTAAGAGAAGTTCGTTGGAGTGCCCAACGGGTTCCTCCAGCTAAGAGATTAGAGAAAGTTTGATTCGGGTCCTGTCACTCAGCATGCCTTGAGTGCTGCTTTGGTGAGAGAATAGGAGAAAACACAACTTCCTATATATTATATTAGCAAAAGGTTAATCAATGTCGAAATCAGGTACTTGCATATAGAGAAACTGACATATTGTCTGGTGGTCGCATCAAGAAAACTGCGTCCATATTTTCAAACTCATAAGATCGAATAGTCACGCGGTAACTGCTGAAACAAGTTCTGCAAAAGTCAGACACCTTGGGTCGATTACTTAAGTGGGTTGTGGAGCTGGCACAATTTGACATTGAGTATAAGCTTAGATCAGCGATTAAGGCCCAAGTTCTGATAGATTTTATTACTGAATTCACAGGACCCGCAGAAGAGGAAGCTTAATCCTCTGATGGCTCAAGTAGGGAGTTGTACGTGGATGGATCATCCAATGAGCATAAGGCCGAGGCTGGTGTGTTGCTAATTAGTCTTAATGGTCATAAGATCCTCTGTGCCTTAAGATTTGAGTTTCAGGCCACCAATAACGAAGCAGAATATGAGGTGTTACTCACAGGACTCTGCTTGACAAAGGAAGTGCGAGCTGATCAAATAAGAATTTTTAGTGACTCTCAGCTCATGGTGTGCTATATTCGGGGAGAGTACCAGACAAAGGGATCCAAGATGACTGATTATCTCCAGTAGGTAAGGGAGTTGCTGGAAACCTTCTAGAGGTTTGAGGTAAATCAGATTCTGCGAGCCCAAAACTCTTACGCGGATGCATTAACTCGCTTAGCAACCACCCAGGACGTAGACTTCTTGGAGCCATCCCAGTAGAGTTCTTACCGGTCCTGAGCAAAAAAAAGAAAGATACGTGCAACACCCTCCACCCGATTCTCATTCGGATGGAAACCCGAATTAGGAATACTACCTTAATCGGTTTATTCGTTATTAATTTATATATATATGCACTACAAATTTTTTTTTTCTCCCGAAAATTCGATAGAGTTTCCTCTGTTTTTCTGACAAACCCAAAATTTTAAAAACCTGCAGATTTCAAAGAAAACACTTCTAAAATACATTCATTTTCTCAACTTCCATTTCGGACTCTCCGTCCGACTCTAAAACCACTTCGCCATACAAACATTTATAACCACAACATTTAATAAAAATCATATTCATCAAAATTAAAAACAAATCAAATGATAATTAAGAATTTTCTTACAAAATTATTTTATAAACCCAAAAAAACTTTTTCTGCAACTTATATGTCCTCATTTATAAAATCCCGTAAATCCATATATATACATGCATTTTCATATACTTTAACACCACTATACAATACTAAACGTAGAATTATCAACTATGGAGGGAATGTGACTAGCGAAAAACGCAACAGATGTCTTCTTTTCAACACCTATCTGCAGTACCCAAAATTTCAACCTACGCGTGGAAAATCCAACGCGCTAAGTATTTCTATTTAGTGGGTGTACACTAAATTTAAATTTCATCAATTTCAAATATACAAGATTTTAAAATAAGATTTCATGGTTGTCAGATATTCGTAATAAATCATAAAGAATCAATTTACTAGTAATACATATATATGAAATGTCTAAAAGTCATTTTCCAAATATGATCCTACAAAATCATATTTCACCATTTTCACATATTCGTAAGGAAATCAAATAAAAATTAAATGTCATTTCATAAAAAAAATTATCGTATTGTCAAACAAAATTCCCCAAATCTCAAACTTTTATCGTTTCATCAAAATTTTGTTATTGTAACACAAAATTTCACAATTTTTAAGCTTTTATCAAAATTCATAATTAACTCCATTTATTAATAATTGCATGTATAAAACACATAAAATTTGTTTTCAAGCATAATAAAAATCAAACTTCCAAAATGCTCAAACTTTTATTAAATTTCACAATTACGTCAATTTATCAAGAATTGCACATATAAACAAACAATTTAAATTCCTCATTTCATAAAAATATCATAGGGTAACACAACCTTTTTTACGTTTTTCTCAAAATACTAAAATAATACGTAAGGAATTTACTTTATTAATAAAAACACACATATATATAAAAGACGTTCTCAAACATATCAACACGATTTCTTTCAATTTTTATAACAAATTTCAACGAAAGCACATACTAACAATTACGTATATAAAACCCATAACAATCGTTTTTCAACATAGTTATACGATTTTCATGTAATATATATATATATATATATATTTTTCTCAGATACAAGTGGTAAATCAATATTTTACAATTTTCAAACTTTTACAAATAAATTTACAAAGAATTCAAAATTTCATTTACTGCACGCATAAACATATTTATTTTTATTTTCAAACATGTCAGCACGATTTTTTTTTTTTAATTTTTTTATTTTTAATAGTATTCAGCGCCCTTTGTAAACACTTACACGATACCATGAACTGGAAATCGGGTTTCACGTTTTCGCTAGCATCAGACACTCGGTGACTACCCGCCGGAGCACGTTTCATATATTACATAAATTCTGGGACCGGACACTCAGTGCCTCGCAAAGTCCATGAATTTCATATCAACATATATAAGCAAATCGGTGCAGTACTACTATAATCACCCTATTGGCATGCCAACTATCAATCCCCACCTACCAATTTTCAGGTTTACTCGGGCCCTTATAATTTCATTTATTATCAACAATTTCCATATTTTTAACAACTTCATTTCTAAATAAAAATTTTGTTAGAAAGACCACGAAATAGATTTCAGTCACATTTTTTCCATTTAATCAAAATATCAATTTAAGCGTCACAAAACATCATCTTACATTCCATAATCTCATCAAAATTTTTATCCAAACTTTCATGTCTTTCTCCCGATATACATTTGGTTAAGGCACTAACTCATCAATTTCTTTCCGATTATTTTTCTTCTCAATTCGGAAGTTATTAAAATTACAATCCAATATCATTGATAATAAATTATCGAAATAATTTCACAAATCCTTTAAATTCCACATTCGGTCAATACTTTTTCTTTTACAAAATTTTTCATTATTCAATGCCAGAAAATTCATCATAATATCACTTACACATAAAATGCTACAAAATCATTCATACTAAAATTTACACATAGTCACGAAATCAATTTAATTAAAAATTGAACAAAAACACATTTTTTCACAAACTGTTCAAAATTTAAATATCAAATACTACAAAAATCATTTATAACATAATTCACACATTTTCATAGAATCTATTTAATTAAACGTAATAAACTCATATATTAAATTAAATTAAATTAAAATCTCTACTAATAAAATAAGTTTTTAAGATAAGTGTACATCAACCTTTTGGGCCCTTTCTATAGCTTATCCACTCACGTAACTCCTTTGCTTATTTCTGGATCTAAAATGAGTTCTCCTTTGATTTTTTTATCATCCTAGATCCACTCTAAAATCACACAAAACTTAATTTATAACTCATAGAAAAATAAACTAATTTTTGGAATCCAAATTCTATTAAAATAAACTGACTTATCTGAATAATCGGATACCCAAAATATTTTTCTTTTCTTTTCTTCTTCACCTCCTTCTTCTCCTTATTTTTTTCTTCTCTTTTCTTCTCTCTTTTCTTCTCGACTGCATCTCTCTTTCTTTTTTTTTTTTTCTTTCCTCCCTGCTTGCCGAACACATCTCTGTTGCCTTCCCCTTTTAAAGACACACCCACATATATATATTACACATTTCCACCGCCTCTTCATTTCTTTGTTATTATTATTATTATTATTATTATTATTATTTCATTTTCTATCTCAACCGGCGCCATAATATATATATATATATTTTTTCTTTTTCTTTTCTTTCTCAACATCACCCACTACCACATATATATATATGTATATATATTTATTTATTTAATTGATTATGGCCCACACCAATAAAAAATTATATTTATTTATTTATTTATTTCAATGGATTCCACCATTTAATAATATTTTTATTTTTATTTTTATTTCAAAAAAAATCAACACACCCGTTGATTTTTATTTATTTATTTATATTTTTAACACATGTAAATTTTCATTTTAATCCCTATGACTTTTTTCCTTTTAATGCAATTTTCTTAATTTCTTTTAAAAATATCCTCTAATAGGATATTTATTCACAAACTTCTGTACTTCTAAAACTAAAATCAGACCAAATTAATAACAACAAATTGAATTTCAATTAATCTCTTAGGTCTAGTTAGATTGGGGCACTAAAAAATGTCCTTATACATATCATTTACAATTTAATATAATCATGTCATTTTTAATATCTCATTCTTGATTGATTTTTTTTTTTACCAATTCAATTATCTAAAAATCACAATTTAAATCTCAAAATCTATCACACAGTCTTTTCAATTCATACTCAATTTACAATTCCCTTATGTCACATGTCACATTTTCATGGTTACTTGCCCCACATATCTATCCTTTCTTGTCTTTTTTTATTTGATTTTTTCGAGACGCTTGGATTCAACTTTTCTGGGACTTTTTCGAAATTCTTTCAAAATTCATCAAGGCCTATATTTGAACTACATACATACTCTTAGTAACCTTGAAGATTGTTAAAAGTCATTCTATGCCACTTTTTGACTTTCCGTAAATTCACTAGATCGCCTCCAGCGATTTCTGGATTGGTTTCATTTCAATCAGAATCTCCTTCAGAAGTGTTGTTTGAGTTTCTAAAATGCTTCATGATTATTTTAACACTCATTCGGACACTTTTCTAAATTTTTTGAATTTTTTGAAAATCTTTTCGGATTTTTGATCGGATCTGAAAACCACTCCATTTTACCTCAAACGAACTCATTTTTTATCTGTTTCAATTTCCTCAGACTCCATTACTTATTTCAGAGCTTTCTGACTTTAGGGTCCGCTTTCCGAAAAATTCACTATTCACACGGATACTAATCCGTCCGAAAATACTATTCATCCCGATACATTTTCATTTCTCTTAAATAGAGAAAATTCGGGGCGTTACAACTCTCCCTTCCTTAAGAAATTTCGTCCGCGAAATTTGAATGATCCAAACATTAAACTAGGCAGAGGATATTGGCAGGGTATCTTACTTTCACGCTCCTACAAAATCTTCTTATTTGCAATATCATTCATAACATCTTCTGTATCATCAACTATAAATCATGACCTCATCATTATTCAAATAGCTTGATCAGATATTTTCTTCTTCTTAGAATTCTCTTCAAGGAAATGAACTATACACTTAAGACTTTGTTAAACTGTCGTTCCTTTTTAAAGAGCTTCATCGATTAAATTCATGCGGTCCATCAAATCGTTCAATGAAGGTCTCCCCTCTTATAGATCAAAATTCTAGACATGGGATTCCACAAGGATTTCTTACTCACTTCTGGATTTCTCTTTGAATTTAAAAGGCAATACTGTAATCAAAATAGTCTTGATAGATTCCTCAAAGCTTTTCCTTGGTTTTAGAAGTTTTATCCACATTTTCCCTTAGGAAGCAACAATATTTCCGAAATCACATTAGTAAGATCAAATCTCCATGCTGCCACGTCCTTATGTATCGTTTGAAACTCGTTATCAACAATACCACACAAGGATATACATCTTTTATTATAGATAGGGCTCTCATTTTCACTTCATCGGCTCGGCAACACAACAAAAGATACAGACTGATCTATCTCATTTTCAAACTAGTTACTTGAAACTAATGTCAGCCCAGACTCAGCCTTATCATTTGAAGATTCCATAATAAATCCTTTATGCCTTATGGGCACCTAACCAGGTTCGCGGTGACAAGCTAGGTTTTCTCTTTCCTGAACTTGTATAGAAGTCCAAAAGAAGCTCCCTTACAATGCCTTCATCCTCAATGCAAACACAACTGCTGCCATGGTGGTGATCACATCGGTAACTGCTTCTGGAACGATGGCTTTCTGCTGGGTTACAATGAATACTCGGACCTGGGCATGCGGTCTAATAGCCTAACCCACGGAAAGTAATCCTTTGAAAATTTCAATTTATCAAACTAAATTACCAAAATCCTAGGGCAACGAATAATCTCAATTAAACATTGATGTACCAATTCAATTACTAATAAGAACCTATTTTAATCTCATTATCAATGCCAATAAAATTCCATCAAAATACTTTTAATCACTAAATTTGATTAACATTCTTCAGAATTGCTTCTAGGGTCTAACCTTGACTGGATCCACAATTTACCTCAAAATCACACATAGATTTGATCACACTTATGCTTCCATATATCAATATTTCCAACTCCACACTTTGCACTAAATGGCAATCAAATAAAATGACACTGCATCCACTCCATTTAATCACAACATACGATCCTATCACTTAAACATATCTAGGAAAATTCCTAACCATTGGGATATCTTCCTATCTTCTTCCGTTATCTTTCCCATCTATTTCGAAATTTCAATCATCCAAACTCAAGGCCATAGATATTTAGTATTAAATACAACTCACAATCTCACCCCTAGATTTCAGGTCATACATACTCACAATGATAGTTCTTAATTCCCATGACTCAACAACAATCTTTAAAGAAAACTACCCAGTCTCAATCTACTATAGGAGACGGATAATAATTCTTAATATCATCTAAATCATAACTTATGACATCATAGAAATTCAAAAATCCTCACTTTCTACTAGATTAACTCCTGCACATTTAAAAAATTGCAATCTAATATACGAGATCAACCGTAAAGAACCATCTTTCTTCTTTACGGATCATAACCAATCTATTTTCTTCACCCTCGACCCTTAGGGCGTCAAAGGGTTCCATTCTTTTCCTAATTCAAGACAGAGAGGATATCTGCACTTTAGAGTCACATCCTCCTGTTTTATTTACTATATAATACATGTACACTCAAACGCAACAATTCTTTTTCAAAAACTACTAGGTCTAGGAACGCCTAAACCATAACTCTGATACCACTTAAACTGTAACACCCTCCACCAGATTCCCATTCAGATGGAAACTCGAATTGGAGGATGCTACCTTAATCGGTTTATTCGTTATTAATTATATATATATATATATGCACTACAAATTTTTTTTTTTCTCTCGAAAATTCGATAGAGTTTCCTCTGTTTTTCTGAAAAACCCAAAATTTTAAAAACCTACAGATTTCAAAGAAAACACTTCCAAAATACATTCATTTTCTCAACTTCCATTTCGGACTTTCCGTCCGACTCCAAAACCACTTCGCCACACAAACATTTATAACCACAACATTTAATAAAAATCATATTCATCAAAATTAAAAACAAATCAACTGATAATTAAGAATTTTCTTACAAAATTATTTTACAAACCCAAAAAAACTTTTTCTATAACTTATATGTCCTCATTTATAAAATCTCGTAAATCCATATATATACATACATTTCCATATACTTTAACACCATTATACAATACTAAACATAGAATTATCAACTATGGAGGGAATGTGACTCGTGAAAAACGAAACAGATGTCTTCTTGTCAACATCTATCTGCAGCACCCAAAATTTCAACCTACGCGTGGAAAATCCAATACGCTAAGTATTTCTACTTAGTGGGTGTACACTAAATTTAAATTTCATCAATTTCAAATATACAAAATTTTAAAACAAAATTTCACGGTTGTCAGATATTCATAATAAATCATAAAAAAATCAATTTACTAGTAAATACATATATATGAAATGCCTAAAAGTCATTTTCCAAATATGACCCTACAAAATCATATTTCACCATTTTCACATATTTGTAAGGAAACGAAATAAAAATTAAATGTCATTTCGTAAAAAAATTATCGTGTTGTCAAACAAAATTCCCCAAATCTCAAACTTTTATCGTTTGATCAAAATTTTGTTATTGTAACACAAAATTTCACAATTTTCAAGCTTTTATCAAAATTTATAATTAACTCCATTTATTAACAATTGCATGTATAAAGCACATAAAATTTGCTTTCAAGCATAGTAAAAATCAAACTTCCATCTATTAAAATTCACAATTACGTCAATTTATCAAGAATTGCACATATAAACAAACAATTTAAATTCCTCATTTCACAAAAATATCATAGGGTAACACAACCTTTTTACGTTTTTCTCAAAATACTAAAATAATACGTAAGGTTTACTTTATTAATAAAAACACACATATATATAAAAGACGTTCTCAAACATATCAACATGATTTCTTTCAATTTTTATAACAAATTTCAACGAAAGCACATACTAACAATTACGTATATAAAACTCATAACAATCGTTTTTCAACATAGTTACACGATTTTCATGTAATACATATATATATATATATATATTCTCAAATACAAGTGGTAAATCAATATTTTACAATTTTCAAACTTTAACAAATAAATTTACAAAGAACTCAAAATTTCATTTACTACACGCATAAACATATTTATTTTTATTTTCAAACATGTTAGCACGATTATTATTATTTTTTTTAATTTTTTTATTTTCAATAGTATTCAACGCCCTTTGTAAACATTGACATGATACCATGGACTGGAAATCGGGTTTCACGTTTCCCCCGGCATCGGACACTCGGTGACTACCCGTCGGAGCACGTTTCATATATCACATAAATTCTGGGACCGGACACTCGGTGCCTCGCAAAGTCCATGAATTTCATATCAACATATATAAGCAAATTGGTGCAGTACTGCTATAATCACCCTATTGACATGTCAACTACCAATCTCCACCTACCAATTTTCAGATTTACTCGGGCCCTTATAATTTCATTTATTATCAACAATTTTCATATTTTTAACAACTTCATTTTTAAATAAAAATTCCGTTAGAAAGACCACGGAATAGATTTTAGTCACATTTTTTCCATTTAATCAAAATATCAATTTAAGCGTCACAAAACATCATCTTACATTCCCTAATCTCATCAAAATTTTTATCCAAACTTTCATGTCCTTCTTCCGATATATATTCGGTTAAGGCACTAACTCATCAATTTCTTTCCGATTCTTTTTCGTCTCAATTCGAAAGTTATTAAAAATTACAATCCAATACCATTGATAATAAATTGTCAAAATAATTTCACAAATCATTTATATTCCACATTCGGTCAATACTTTTTCTTTCACAAAATTTTTTATTATTCAATGCCACAAAATTCATCATAATATCACTTACATATAAAATGCTACAAAATCATTCATACTAAAATTCACACATAGTCACGAAATCAATTTAATTAAAAATTGAACAAAAACACGCTTTTTCACAAACTGTTCAAAATTTAAATATCAAATACTATAAAAATCATTTATAACATAATTCACACATTTTCATAGAATCTATTTAATTAAATGTAATAAACTCATATATTCAATTAAATTAAATTAAATTAAAATCTCTACTAATAAAATAAGTTTTTAAGATAAGTGTACATCAACCTTTTGGGCCATTTCTATAGCTTATCCACTCACGTAACTCATTTGCTTATTTCTGGATCTAAAATGAGTTCTCCTTTGATTTTCTTATCATCCTAGATCCACCCTAAAATCACACAAAACTTAATTTATAACTCATAGAAAAATAAACTAATTTTCTGGAATCCAAATTCTATTAAAATAAACTGACTTATCTGAATAATCGGGTACCTAAAATATTTTGTTTTTCTTTTCTTCTTCACCTCCTTCTTCTCCTTATTTTTCTTCTTCTCTTTTCTTCTCGGCTGCATTTCTCTTTCTTTTTCTCTTTTTTTTTTTTTCTTTCCTCCCTGCTTGCCGAACACATCTCTGTTGCCTTACCCTTTTGAAGACACACCCACATATATATATATATATATATATAAATATATATATATATATATTACACATTTCCACCGCCTCTTCATTTCTTTGTTATTATTATTATTTTTATTTTTATTTTTATTTCTTTTTCTATCTCAACTGGCGCCATAATATATATATATATTTTTTTTTTTTGCTTTTCTTTTTTTTTTCTTTCTCAACATCACCCACTACCACATATATATATATATTTATTTAATTGATTATGGCCCACCACCAATAACAATTATATTTATTTATTTATTTATTTCAATGGGTTCCACCATTTAATAATATTTTTATTTTTATTTTTATTTCAAAAAAATCAACACACCCGTTGATTTTTATTTATTTATTTTTTTTTTTTTTTAACACATAAATTTTCATTTAACCCCTATGATATTTTTCCTTTTAATCCAATTTTCTTAATTTTTTTTTTTTAAAATATCCTCCAATAGGATATTTATTCACAAACTTCTGTACTTCTAAAACTAAAATCAGACCAAATTAATAACAACAAATTGAATTTCAATTAATCTCTTAGGTCTAGTTAGATTGTGGCACTACAAAATGTCCTTGTACATATCCTTTTACAATTAAATATAATCATGTCATTTTTAACATCCCATTCTTGATTCATTTTTTTTTTTTCCAATTCAATCACCTAAAAATCATAATTTAAATTCCAAAATCTATCACACAATCTTTTAAATTCATACTCAATTTATAATTTCCTTATACCACATGTCACATTTCCATGGTTACTTGCCTCACATATCTATCATTTCTTGTCTTTTTTTATTTGATTTTTCCGAGACGCCCGGATTCAACTTTTCTAGGACTTTTTCGAAATCCTTTCAAAGTTCACCAAGACCTATATTTGGACTACGTACATACTCTTAGTAACCTTGAGGATTCTTAAAAGTCATTCTATGCCCCTTTTTGGCTTTCCGTAAATTCACTAGATCGCCTCCAACGATTTCTGGATTTGTTTCATTTCAATCAGAATCTCCTTCAGAAGTGTCGTTTGAGTTTCTAAAATACTTCATGAGTATTTTAACACTCATTCCAACACTTTTCTAAATTTTTTGAATTTTTCGAAAATCTTTTCGAATTTTCAATCGGATCCGAAAACCGCTCTATTTTACCTCAAACGAATTCATTTTGTATCCGTTTCAATTTCCTCAGACTCCATTACTTATTTCAGAGCTTTCTGACTTAAGGGTCCGCTTTTCGAAAAATTTACTATTCACACTGATACTATTCCGTCCGAAAATACTATTCATCTTGAAAATACTATTCGTCCTAATACATTTTTATTTCTCTTAAATAGAGAAAATCTGGGGCGTTACAATACGGTACTGACCTTAACAATTCACCCAGACTCGTGGATGAGTCTAATCTTAACCTACTTGCAAGAAGGGAAATTACCGAATGATAAGCTAGTGGCACATCGCCTGCAAGCCAAAGCAGTCCAGTATTACGTTATATGATGATATGTTGTATAAGAAAAGTTTCTTGACTCCACTTTTGTGATGCATCGATGGTTAGGACTGCGATATCATGTTAAAGGAAATACAGATTGGTCATTGTGGTAATCACACCAGAGGGCTATCTTTAGCTTAAAAAACACTTTGGCAAAGGTTCTACTGGCTAACTATGAAGCAAGATGTTGGCCAGGACTACGAGGTCGTGCTAAAAGAAATACATGTTGGTCGTTGTGATAATCACACTAGGGGCTATCTTTAGCTCAAAAAACACTCTAACAAAGGTTCTACTAGCCAACTATGAAGCGGGATGTCATTAACTTGGTTAGGAAATGTGACAAGTGTCAGGGGTTCGTCAAGGTTCCGTGAGCTCCACCAACTTATCTTCAACAAATGATGAGCCTATGGTCTTTCACAATCTGATGAATGGACTTGATTGGACCTCTGCTAATAGCTCGCGGAAGGTGCAAGTATGCAATGGTCGTCGTGGACTACTTTACCAAATGGGTCGAAACCAAAAAGCTAGTAGAAATCTCCACTACGAAAATAGAGAAGTTTGTGTGGAGCAACATTATTTGCAGGTTGGGGTTCCTCGGTAGATAGTAATAGACAATGGAATCCAGTTCAGTAATGACCAGTTCATCAAATTCTGTGAAGATCTTAGAATCGTAAAGAGTTTCTCAACCGTAGATCATCCTCAGGCCAATGGTCAGGTCGAAGCTGTAAACAATGTTATCAAACAAACCTTAAAGACCAAGCTGGAGGCAAAGAAATGAACTTGGGTAGATGAGCTCCAAAAGGTGTTTTGGGCCTAAAGGACGACAACTCGTAGCTCCACCGATGAAACTCCTTTCTCAATGGTGTATGGGTCGAAGGCCATGATCCTTGTAGAGTTCGAGGTGACCAGCCAGTGAAAGGCCACATTCCAACCAGAAGACAATGATTGGCTGTGCGTTGCAAACTTATATCTGCTCAAGGAAGCGATGGAGGAAGCTCTTATGAGGGTCATAGTTTATCAGCAAAGGGTCGTCAGGTACTACAACAGAAAAGTTCGGGTTTGGAACTACAAAACAGACGACCTTATCTTGTGCCTAACCCTCCCAACAA
This sequence comes from Litchi chinensis, assembly GCA_019925255.1. Classification (NCBI taxonomy): domain Eukaryota; kingdom Viridiplantae; phylum Streptophyta; class Magnoliopsida; order Sapindales; family Sapindaceae; genus Litchi; species Litchi chinensis. The sequence goes on from CM034468.1 coordinate 12,841,551, forward strand.
CTCGTAAAGCCAGTGACGGAACGCTTAGCTCGAATTGAGAAGACCCCTATATCATCAAAGAAAACTTGGGGAATAGAGTCTATTATTTAACCAGTATGAACGAAACTATAGTTCCCCGCGCTTAGAACATAGAGCACCTCCATCCCTACTATACTTGACTGTTAGTTCACTCTTGAACCTTTGTATAATCTATTTTGATAACTGTCACTGAAGTTATTTTGCATGAACGAAGTTGTAGTTCCCCGCGCTTGGAACACAGAGCACCTCCGTCCCTACTATACTTGACTGTTAGCTCACTCTTGAACCTTTATATAATCTATTTTGATAACTGTCAATGAAGTTATTTTGCATGTTTTGCTATTTTCTGTGATATGTTTAATAAAGAAAGCGAGCTAATTTATTGAGCAAAAAATTTATTATCACAACTGGCCATGGCTATTATTTTTACGCTGAAAATTGCTTCTACGAAGCGAGCTATTATATACTATTCTTTAGGAAATACTTCTACGATCAGCAATTATTAATCGTGCCTAGAAAAGTGCTTAGGTGGCAAGCGAGCTATTATCATTCTGTAATATGTGTCTAACATTATCATTTTATGCTCAGAAAGATGCGTCTGTGGTCAATATACTAATACTTATTATGTCATGGGAATTTACTTTCGCGACCAGCAAGTTATTGTATTCAATGTGCTATAATATGTCTCTACGATCTGCGAGCTATTGTCTTTCATGATCTATAATGTGCTTCTGTGATCGGCGACCTGCCTATTTACGCACTCTGGAAGGTACTACTGTGGAAAGTGCCGCTATCTATATGCTATGGAATGTACTACCTATGAGTTGCTATCTATGTATTCTAGAATGTACTATCTGTGGAAGAAGCTGCTATCTATGCGTTCTGGAAGGTACTATCTGTGAGCTGCCTATCTACACGCTCTAGAAGGTACTATCTATAGAATAAGCTGCTATCTACGCACTTTGGAAGGTACTACCTGTGAGCTGCCTATCTATGTGCTCTAGAAAGTACTACCTATGGAAGGAGCTGCTATCTATGCATTCTGAAAGGTACTACCTATGAGCTACCCATCTATGCACCTTGGAAGGTGTTACCCATAAGTTGCTTATCTACGCGCTCTGGAATGTACTAACTACGAGCTACTATTTATACACTCTGGAAGGTGCTACCTGTGAGCTGCTATCTATGCGCTCTGGAAGGTGCTACCTGTGAGCTGCTATTCTTTATGCTCTGGAAGGTGCTGCCTATGAGCTTGTGCTCTAAAAGGTGCTATCTGTAAGCTTATATCTTACGTTCTAGAAGGTGCTTCAATGACCTATAAATATTAAAGTTTAGGAAAATGCTTTAACAGCTCGTGAAGTCTTATTGTTGAATTCTAAAAGGCACGTCTGAGTAAGTACCCCGTGATTATTATACGTGGCCTGTAAGTACTTATCATTTATTTCCTAAAAGTGCCACTCAGTTAACACTAGGCTAACGTCTGTAACCTGGTTTCTTATTTTTATCTATTGCAATATACTTATCCTACTATTCGATAATGCTTACTTATAGCTTATTATTTATGAAGTTAATAGTATTGGTTTGCAATCTCAATCATGCATATCTCATACTTGACAAAAAATAAAGCAAATTGTAAGATAGAATTTTATAAAATGACCCCGACTTGCGAGGTGGCTATCCAATACATGAAAATAAAAAAAATAAAACCCTAGCAAAAAGGAGGGAAAGTTCCAAAATTACAAGAAACAAAAATCAATTTAAAAAAAAAAAAAAAAAATCTTTTTTAAGTCTCTACAGAGGCACCTTGAGAAAGCTGGCCTTGTAAGCGCATCTCTGGACCTTCAGGAGTTGAACTACCTTAGAGAGCTAAAGCACTTAGAGGAGCTGGAGGCTTTTTTGGACCTACACTCGATGAAGGAGCTTGAGAAGTTACTACTGTTTGAATGGCTGGAGGAGCTATGTCCTGAGGGATAGCACTCTTGGGAGCTGGGGAGACGACACCCTATTGAGCACCTTGAGCTTTAGCAACACGAGTTGCGTACTTGTGGACTGCTGTAACTACATCCAACCTAAAAAATGAAAAGTCCACATTCGGGTGTTGTCTCTAGAGCGTGTACAAGAACGCACTACTAGTCTTCAATGTAGTGTCATCACGTTCTTGAGCGACCAAGGCTTGAGTGCGCTCCCCGGACTGGGCGATCTCCTCTTGGGCTTTGGTGAGCTTCTGTTTAATCGCAGCCACCTCTTGCTGAATCAAGTTAATTTTCTCCTCGGCTGCCTCAGCTCGCTTAAAAATAGAATCTAACTCACCTCTTATTTTCCTCAAGGTCTCCTCAACCTCTTTTTGTGCGGCCTCAACTTTCTTCTTCGCGGCCTCAACTCGCTTCGCAGCCGAATCAACCTTTTTTTGCACAGTCTCAACTTTCTTCTCTGCGGCTCCAGCTCGCTCGTAGGAAGAATTCAGCTCGCCCTTGACTTTCTTCAGCTACCCCTCGACCTTGTTAAACCTCAAAGTCGTACTCTCTCGGTGAGCCACCTCGTGAAATAAAGCTTCCTCAACTGTCTTCAACTTGTCTTCCAAGCTTTCAACGAACATCTTCACATTCTCAGACTCCCTCTGGAAGAAGTTAATTTCATCCTCCAACTTCTTCCTCTCAACCCCGAACTCATCCCTAGTGGCCTTAAAAGCCGCCCTCTCATCTTTGTGGACCTCAATCTCCCTCAGCAACTTCATCATAGTCATGGCGGTCTGAAAAAAGATCAGGGTTAGGGTTCGAACTGGAAACATTAAAAAAGGCAAACGAAATTGAAGTTTACCAATACCACATCACGAGCTCCGTAGCTTACTAGCCTTCGACCCGCCAAATCCTTCCTATGAAGCTTTGGAGTGTAGCTCCTCATGAACTGCAGCATATAGTCCAAGAGGTCGCTAAAATATTCTGCCTCTAAGAGCTCCTCAACCCTTTCCCTAGCTCGTTCTTCATATTGCCCTTCAGATCACTCATTAGCCAGCTCTTCAGCCCGTTTCGAAGCTCACGCACCAGAGTCTCTTCCAATAATTATCCCCGTCTCTTTACCGACTTTTTGGCGTTTGAAAGATGGGGGTTGGGCTACAGCTTTGCCCTTATCTTTCGCTTCGGGCTGTGGCACAAACGAGCTTCCCCCCAGCTAAAGCCTTAGTCTGCTTAAGGGCAAGTTTGCTCGTTGCTTTCTTCCCCTGCTCAACCTTAGGCTTGGGGGCTTACGTTTTGGAGACCGTCGTGGTCTCGGCCTGAGAAGCAACTGCATCAGTAGGTCCAGGAGCTACCTGCTGACAGGATCCATTGAAGCACGAGCTGGATCTACAGAATGGGGGCTACTGGAGTAGGGTCTACAATCATGATGTTCGGCTCTGCGAGCTCAACCGAAGGTGATGGTGGTGGGGCCAGCAAGACCAACCTGACCATTATTCCAAAAGTTCTTTTGGAGGGACTGAGACTTCCTTTTTCAAAAGCCTTGAAAACCAACGCGACCTCTCTCTTCCTGTAAATTTCGAGGTCGCAATTGACCCTTAGGCGCTTGTTGTTGGGTTATAGGGCAAGGTCGTAAGCTCGTAAAAAGTAATCCGAAGGAAACTGATCATCCAGATCGTTTTTGACCTCAGCAAACTTCTTTAATGTCACAGTCTCCTCATCAGTAAATCTGACCTCGCCGCTGGAGACATCTGTAAAACAGAACGAGCTCGTAAAAAAAATAAAATAAAATAAAAAATTCTGTGAGCTAAATTCACATCTCCCTATGGAAAAAACAAATAAAAAAATTTTCAGGTTATAAAAAGAGGTACAAGTAATATAAAACCAGTAGGATTTATAATCTCTCACATTAGACTTGTCGCTGCCCTTAGGTAGATACTCCTTATAAGGAGAATTGCAAGCTGAGAGATAATACAACCCGTCTCGCTTCTCCGTCTGACGGCCATGTATGCCTTTGAATTTATATAAGTTGCAAAAAATTTGAGGGCTAAGAGGGGTTAGTTTGTGTCTCATGAAAGTGGCAACTAAGGAAGTAATTTGGGCGTGTGAGTTAGGGGTCAGCTGGAAAGGAGCAAGGCCCAGGTCGTTCAAAAGGGCTATCAAATAACTAGGAACAGAGAACCTAAACCCAAATGCCAGATGCTCACGACTAACAGCAATAAACCTAGTAGACGGATAGGTCGCGTGATCATGAAAGGATGGGACTATGGTGCAGCATCCAAAGGAGATATCGTACTCCTCAACTAAGGCTCTCAAGTCTCGAAAACTTATATCTGAAGCATAGCAATGAAAAACCTCGCGAGCTACCCTTCCCTCAGTTGGGGGCTAAAACGTTGGGGGATCAACTCACCCCACGGGCTCTTCTGTGACCTCATCGCTTTAGGAGGTCACTCCCTGAGTGGTTTTAACCAATTATTCTATTTGATCCTCAGGGCTGGAAGCTTCGTCAACGTCACCAACTTGATGGTCACGATGCGAGCGACCTGACATTTATAGAAAAATAAGGAATGACATCAAAACGCTAAAGCCATACTGAACCTAGCGAGCTAAAACGGAAAATTTCTAAATCCATTTTCCTATGCGTCAGGTCACACGCTCTGCTACTGACAGCAGTGGGGTCCTAGAATACAAGCCCATCAGGTTGCTATGGCTCATAAGCTTAGAGTTTTGACACCTAGAACTATGATCCTACTTTTACAGGACTTCTATCAAACAATGTGCAGGCAAGCCATTGCAAACACAAGCATCAGAATCACACCAGCAAACAACAAAAGTCACAATCAACAGATAAAGCATTTAAAGCTAAGAACATAAAACGTTCAAGTAGAATCCAAAATCAAAAAGCACAATGTGCTCGCAAAAGCATAAACAAGTCAGAAAATCTAAAAGCTAGTTGAGAAGATTTATTGTGTATGCTCGTCTGCAGATGAAGAGCTCTAGTCTCTGAAGATGGTGAATTTGAAAAGAACTGACACGAAAATGGGAAGAAAATAGAGAAAAAAGTAGGAGAAGAAAAATTTTAATAGAGTCTAGTTTCAAAAATGGTGAAAATAAGAAGAGAAAGTAACAAGGTGCTAGTCTTATATAGCCGCTAGACTAAGTCCCCAGCCGTTCAATCTGGTGGCAGCAATAACCATCATAGATCTGATGGTGCAGCGCGAACTACGGCCTCTTGTCATCACGCGTCGTCAATTGAAAGACGTGAGCATTAAATGCTCATGACATGAGACGTGCTAATGGTACCGGTACCCGAGAAGCCGCCACGTGTCAAAGTAACGGGTCAGAAATTGAAATGATATCTCCTGAGCTCGCAAACAGTTATTTAAATCAACATAGTCCGCTCTCAACCGCAGATCGCACTAAGAGCTGGGGGGCTAGTGTTATGGCCGCTTTCACGACGTGGAAAAAGGGTTGCAGAAGCCTCATGGGCTGAGCCCACTGATGAGGGGCCCAAAGAGCTTGGTACTCAAGTCGCATGATGAGCTTGCTATCTTTTTCAGCTCGCGCTTATGTCCAAGTCTACCTCGGTGCATCATCAACTCACGAGAGTTAATATGTCAGCTCACTCCAGCTCGTTCCAGGTGATCTTATAGAAGCTGAACTCTCGGATTTATACTTCCCGATCTAATGCTAGTAAGATCTATATAATCCCGAATCCCGATGAGTAATTAATGTTATAATGGCCAATTAATGTAGGAATGGTTATACATGAGCAATTAATGTAGGCATGACCATGTAAAAATAATTAGTGCAGTAGCAATTAATGCAGTATGGTCAAGTCAGAGTAGGTAATGTAATGATAGCTTTTAGATATAAATTACACTCAATTGTAATCCTCTACTCTATAAATAGGGGTGAAATCTTTTGTAATAAATAGGTTTTAGTGGCATTACCATTACTCTATCAAAACCATTTCAGGGTAACAATCGTGGACATAAGCACACTTGTCGAACTACGTAAAAATCTTTGTCTTTGCATTGTTCTTCCTCTTCTTTCTCCATTCTTAATTGCTTCTTTATTACTTCTCCTTATCTTCATTGTTATTAATTATCAAAGTGGTAGTTTGGACCTAAGAATCTTTAAGTCGACCAATTCCAGACATCGACAATATCTATTGTCTATTGCTATCTTTATTATTATTTACCCATTTTTACCTATTTTCATACCGTTTACTGACTTAAAAGTCCTCCAGCCGGCACCCACCGGTGTCTAAATTATTCGTATTTTCTTTGTTTGATTTGTGCAGAACACAGATTACTAGACTCTAAGGACTTAAGCGTCGAAGTGTATTCGGCCAGTACCCTACTAGTGTCGAGATCGCCTACATTTTTTTTTTTTGTTTGATTTGTGCAAGACGAGAAGTTGACTAACAAATGTCTACTTGAAGCCAACATACTGTAGTTTTGATGCCACTACAAAATTTATGATTGTTCTTCCCATGTGAACTGTTGGATGTCATTACAATTTGTAGGTTTTGATGTTTCTATTAGCTCTGTTAAAACTAACAAACTAGTTTTTATATATTTTAATAATTGTTATGATTACAAATGTAGGCTGCATAATGATGTGTTTGTTTGTGTGAGTCTGTCGCAGTTTCATACACACATGAGGCAGCACGTTGGTTTGTTTTTCTGTGTATTGACATAACTAATAATGAATTGGCATATTTGGTGTGCAGCCACTTATTTGTGGAGATATTGGATCATTTCTTCATCAACGTGTGGGAGCTAGATTTGGTATTTACTATTCAAAAGGTATGTGCTTTGATTTTTCTTTTCAAGCTATGTGGCATATATATAAATTTAAGTCGTTTTTGCAATTTAAACTTTAAAATATATATATTTATATATATCGTCTTCAATCTCATACATAACCTATTACATATTAAATATTTACTAGTCGATACATGAATGCAAATAATTGTCAAAGCAAAGATGCTGAATCAGATTTGTTGACAATTGTACATCTTCAGCTACTTTATTTGCAGCCGAGAGTAATGGAATGGCGAAGAAGGAATGTACATAGTATTGAAGACAGTTTAAGATATATGAATCGTGCTTGTCAACCTTCACTTAGACAATCTTGATACTTTTGTTAATCATTTCCAATAATTTTTTTTAGAGATTAATTCACTAAATATTTAGTGAATTTTAATGATGAATTTAATTTGCACATACTTTTGTATGATTTGCAAAGAAGTTGTATTTTTTATTATTTTAATTGGTATTTTGTGTGATATTTAAATTAATTTAAGATGTTATTTAATAAAATATCATGATATTACAATAATATGTATAAATTTGATATCTAGTGATATTAAATTTAAAAATAATTCTAGAATTAAATATTATCAAACAAAATTTTATTGTGACAGATCAGGATTGTGTAACTAAATGTGATTAATATGTTTTAAAAATATCCATTCAATTAACATTATAAAATTATTTATAAATTAATAATATTAATAATTTACATTTACTTATTCTGTCATGTGTTACTAAATATATAATGTTAACGTCATGAAAGATTACATCAAATATATATTTAAAATTTTAATATATAATAAAAATTAATGAATTAATTATTTTTGTGATGTATCTAAAATATTGCAAAAAATGTTAATAAGTAACAGATTCAACTCTTTTGAGAATTATAATGACTCAATATTTGTGTAACCAAATGTAGTCTTTTGGAAACATAAACATTCAAACGTCACCTATACCTTTAGCGACAGGGCTAGGGTGATGAGATGGAGATATTTTCTTTGATGCCATTAAAACCATTTGACGGCATAGAGTTAAGCTTTGGTGATGAATGTCTGACATCGCGAAAGAGCTAGTTTCTTGTAGTGTTGATTCAAAAGTCAATTTATAGAATTTTTTTTAAGTTATCAAATGAATGATCAATTCAATCATCCTATCAATTAAAATTAAACTAATAAAAGAAGATAGTGTCCGCTACTCCTCTTTTCAAAATTTGTAGCCAAACAGAAGATAAATTTTTCAATAAATGGCAAGGGTATGGGTTCCCAATGGGGTAGCCTTACTCCTTTGCATCTTGAAACTTGCACAGCTATAGTCAGAAACCCATCAACCATGGACGTTCTTCTTTCCTTCCCAGCAACTGCCGTTACTGCGCTGTTTTGGCCTTCTTCTTGTTTCTCTACTCTCTCTCATGCATATCAAGATATGTTCAGCCAAGTAAGAAGAAGAGAACAGCACCAGAAGCTGATGGTGCAAGGCCTTTGTTTGGCCACCTCCACCTCTTACAAGGGCCAAAACCACCACATTGTTTTACTACCAAAAGAACATAAACAGGAGAGAATTTCGGGCAAGATCAAGGGTAAGCATGACTTTATGGACATGATGTTGTCTGTTCTTGACGATGCTAAAAAGCTTTTTCCCGATTATGATGTTGACACCATCAACAAAGCCACCTGCCTGGTACGTTCTTGCTTAACCTAATCAATTTATAATAAATAGACGTGCAATATATATATGCACAGCAAAACCTTATTACTAAAATTTCAAACGAGTAGCCCTTGAACTGTGATGCATCACTAACAGGCTAGTAATGAACTACGTATATCATCCATCATCAAATTCTCAAATCTGAAATTTGTTGAGTTTTAATCTTCCTGAAATTTGATTTAATCAATAACAAATGTATAGGTTTGAAATATAAGTTCGTTCTAATTTATGATTTTTTTAATAAAAAAAGAATCTTTTTTTTTTTTTTCTAAGGGATATCGTACGAATTTCAAAACCATTACTTCTGTTGTTTTCTATTCAAGTACTCTTTATCAGATTATCTGATAATTAGAAATTTACTATCAAAAGAATAATTAGAAAATACTGACTTTAATTTCGTTCCAACCTCAAATCTAAATAATTAGATGCAACCCAGCTCTTAATGATTGTCTCTTAATATTTGTATTTTCTGACAGACAAAATCATGCAAACCGTTTCATTTGATAATTACTATCTGATATTCAAATATATCAGGAATCGTTAATGAAAATGTATTTAGGTAAATTCGTCAAGCATAGGTTTCTAAGTGAAAATCCTGGAAATTTCAGCTGGTTCTCAATAATTAGTAATAATGAATTATTACTATTATTATTTTTTTAAATATAGTAATAATGAATTATTGAGTGTTTGATAAGTGGGATTTGGTTGGATGGGATAAAACCCAAACGCATCAAAATTCAAATCTCATGTTTGTGCCCGGGGAAGGAAAGAGCATTTCCCTCCCAGGTCCACGTGGGCCCAACGTACAAGTCATGCGGGAGCTGGAAACCGTGGGTTTTAAATTCCTGCCTTGGCAGCTGACACGACTCAATTATTTTAATATATTTTTTATTTTGTTAAAAATACATTTTATTATTCATTTTATATATTACATATGTTTATAAAAAATAATTTTATAAGGTTAATAAATTTAATGTCAATTATTAAATAAATTTTATTATTCTTTATAATTAATTAATCATTTATTATTTATATTTAACATATTTTAAAATTAATTTATTATATTTTATATAAAATATGTCTAATTTTTATAAGAAAATGTGTATAATATTAGCATTTTCAATATCAATAAATAATAAATAATATATTAAGTATAATTATGAATTAATTTTATTTTTAAAAAATAACTTAAATATTTTTAGTCAAAAATCATTTAATTTAATATTATATTAATTTATTCTCAATCCATTCTAAACCCAACACACCAAATATATTATAGTGCTACTTTAAACCAAATATATTATAATGCTAATTTAATTTATTTCTATCTCATTCAATCTAATTTATGTGATCATGCGCATCAAATGAGCTTATATTGAAATTTAAAAATTTGTGTCTCCACATGATCACTCTGCAAAATATGTATATATATATATATATATATATAATAAACAAAAAGGCTGTATTTGAGCAGACGATCTAATTGTGGGCTACGGCTCTTTGTAGGCAATGATATTGGGAGGCACAGACACCACAACAGTTACGTTGACATGGGCTCTTACTTTATTATTAAACAACCGAAATGTCTTGAAGAAAGCCCAACCTGAATTAGACATCCACGTCGGTAGGGAAAGGCAAGTGAAAGAATCAGACATCAAAAACTTGGTCTACTTGAAAACCATTCAAGGAAACCCTTCGCCTATATCCAGCAGGTCCACTTTCTGCCCCACATGAAGCCATCCAAGAGTGCACCGTCGCTGGCTACCATGTCCCAGCCGTCACCGCCTTTTCGTCAACCTTATGAAGCTTCACCGAGATCCAAATGTGTTGCCTAACCCTTCAGAGTTTAAACCAGAAAGATTTCTTACAAGTCATAAAGATTTCGATGTTAGGGGCCAAAATTTTGAATTAGTACCATTTAGGACAGGTAGAAGGGTGTGCCCTGCAATGTCTTTTGCCCTTCAAGTTATGCAACTCACACTTGCTACTTTGTTACATGGGTTTGTATTAGCAACTCCAAATGATGAACTTGTTGATATGGCTGAGGGGATGGGACTGACTATCCTTAAGCCTGCCCCGCTTGAGGTCCTTCTCAGTCCACGACTTCCAGCTCACCTATATTGATGAACTGACTAATAAGGGTACGGTTGGAAAAGCTTCTACGATCATAGGTTTTACTATCTTTTGGAAGTAAATACTTGTTTGATTGAGCTTTCTGCTACTTAAAAGCTCTACACACCTTTATTTAAGTTTTTTAGAGTTGTTTGATTAGGCTTTTGAGATTGCCTTCTAAATAGATTTTTTAGAAGAAAATGTATTTAATTTAAACATCTCTAATTTCTTTCTTCTTTTTTTTTTTTTTCTTATTGAAACGTAATAGTCCACTGTTCACTTAAACCTTTCTTTCAGGTTCTCACACTAGTTCTCACTTTTCTTATAGTTGAATTTCAAGTCTAATTTATGTTTGTATAGAAAAGTCGATGAATTTTCAGATGCTAACTTAAATACTTTATATATTTGTGCAGGTGCAGCGAAGCTCAGACTTCTCCGCATTACTTGACAAAAATTGGAGTCAGGCAAGCTTTTCGAGTCCAACTTCTTTGTGAATGTTGATTCAGTTAGATTTCGTTTAATTTATTCATGTACATTTGGAACTGTTTAATATGAATTTTAAATGGAACTCATCCTTCCTTTTTTTCCTTTCATAAAGTGATATTGTAAGTATCTGTGCTTGGAATGTTGAGGTTTTTCTTATAGTTGACATTAATTGAATGGGTTAGAGCCCTCCTGTGATAATTTGAAATTTTGAGCTATTGATTATCCAAATAAACTGATCACTTCATAGTTTTAATGCCGAGAATTCTAAGGTTCAAGTTTATGTACAATAATTGATTGCATTTAAATTGACATTATCAGTGAAGATTTTTATTATAATCTTTTTAATTTGCAGTAGTAGTGGTGGTGATGTAGAGGCATTTTCTGTACTGTTATGTGAAAAATGGTTTTTTATATTTCTACGTGAATTTATAGGATAAAATTTATTTTTCTGGTAATTATATTAAAAGTAATCTTTTAATTTAGGGTACACTAGAAATGGGAACACTGGTTAAAAATAAATAAATAAATAAATAAATGGGAACCCATTTGGACTTGGGGATGGAAATCTTACAAACCCCCACCTTTTAAGCTAATAACAAGGAAACATTATCTGTCTTTCCTTGAACTCCAAACTAGAAAAAGCCAAGTTTAGTCAAGGGCAGACACGACATAAAACCCCAAAATGGTCCTCTTATAACGTACATTAACCTTAATTTCTTCATCAACCAATATGGTGGTCCTACCCAGCTGTGAGTTCGTTATTGACGCTACTCCACATCGTCATCCATATTAATATATACATATATATATGGATCTGTCATTACTACAATCACATGGTGTCTGTGTCCAAATCTGTCGATGCAGTTGAGCTTCACATCCCTGAAAACAGCAAAACCTGCATGATCGGTCCTCATCTCTAGATCTCAACTATCCAATCCTTTCTATCTATCATTCTCAACACTGCTGTGCGGTGTTACACTGACACCAAGTTGCCTTATTTTCTCTCAACGGTTTTTTCAAGCTGGTCCCTGTTCTTTTCTGACTTCTCTTGCTTGTAATAAGTGAAAATTATAGTACTTTAATATCTTTTTTTCATATCTTTTCTTATAAGTAAAAATCCCAAAAGACCGCATAATGTTTGAAAATATCTCATTTTCACCACACTGATTTGATTTTTATACAAATCATCCTTACCATTACCAAATTAACAAAAAAGTTAGACAAAGTGTAACAAGAAAATTTTAATCATGAGACTTTTATTTAAAAAATAAAATAATTACAAAATAATATTTTAAAATAAAATTATAAACTAATAAAAACTTATTTCTACCATCCATGAATACACCAAATTCCAAAATAAAAAAATGATAAAAATAAAAATAAATAATATTTTAAAATAAATAATAAATAATATTTATGATATGAACGTTGGAGATCAACACACCAATTAAATAATAAAATTTAAGAAATAGAGATCACCAATTAAAAAAAAAAATTAAAAAAAGGAAATTCAATCTAGATTTTCATCAGCCATGAACTTCATTGTCATCATCAACTTTCAACCTCTTATTAGCCATGGATTCTCAACATCAACCAACTATTGACCACCTTCAACTTCTCAACATTATCAATCAGCCATAAACTTCACCAAACTACCGTAGCAACTTGCCAACTCTTTCTTTCTTTTCTCCCCCACCCCTCCTCCCTTCCCTCTCTCTCTCTCCCTCTTTCTTCTCCCTCCTCTTTTCTGAGTTTCCAATCATTGGAAACTCAAAAAATTGGATTTCCAGTAACGGGACCCAGTCGCCTGCAACACCCACTCAAACACCATCGATTCGCCTACAACACCTTGATTCGCTATCAAACACCACCACTACAAGAAAAACATTTATTAATCACAAGTAATGCACCAATTACACACCAAACGAAACATCATGGATTCGTCGTCAAACACATCAATCCCAAATCAAACCAACATCACCCACCCAACCAAACCTAAAACCGATGGTCTCTAATGGGGTCTCCAATGGTCTAATCAATGAAGATAGAGAGAGAATAGGAAAATAGGAGAGAGAGAGAGAGAGAGAGAGAGAGGTCTTATGCCACCATCCATCAACAACATCACTGTCATGGAGATCTTCCACAACCATCAACATCGGTCGGAGATAGATCAACACCGGTCAGAGATAGAGAGCGATAGAGAAGAGCGAGAGAGAGAGAGTGAGGTAATTGAAAAAAAATATATTCTATATTTTTATTTTTTATTTTTAAATTAATTTATCTTATATTTTTATATTTAATATTATTTATTTTATTTTTATATTTTAATTAATATTATTTTAATTAGTTTTTTATCGTATTTTCTTTTTTGTCCTTGGAGCCAGACAGTCAACCTAATGGAATCTGTAACCGTCAGATGCATTGTTGTACCTTTACATATCTCCAGGTGTTTATATTAACATCGGAAGGTATTTCTGATAAAAATGATATCATGAATGGTGACAATGAGATTTTTTCAAACACTAAGCAGTTTTTTGGGATTTTCTTTTTTTTTTTATAATATTTTAAACAATGATGTTAAACATATTCTAAAAAGAAATGATGTTAAACATCTCAATTTTTGTATCTAAGTTACATCCTTGATGTTGATAGGTATAATTATTAAATGGACACATATTGATGATAACTTCTCTCACTTATTAATATATATTTGTTTATCAATTATCATATTATCAATTGAAGGATTTAGCTATCTTACTGATTAGATAAAGTTACTCATCAATAACAACCCTTGGATACTCTTCAATAATTATTCTTACAATCAATCCAATGATTATTATTGATGGGTAACTTTAACCAACCAGTAACTTAATAAAACCCTAATTCAAATAAAAGTGAGATAAAGAATGAAAAATGTTTCTATTAAGACTTAACTTTAATTCCAATAACAAGTCCTATTTGCCCTGACTTACCCCACATGATTGGAGAGATAATGAATCAATTAGCCCACAAAATTAGGTAAATTGATCATTTAGAGTGAGATCAATGAATTAACTCAACCTTAGTTGGGGGTAAATACGAATTAATCATCCCAACGAAATGGGCAAATGGACTCTCTAAACTTAAATCAACGAATTGATTTGAATTTTAGTCTAAGTGATCTTAAGTAAGTCTACTCGGGAAAGTCAAAATAACACATATAAATTGTCTCACCAAGAAGTGACATTTTATTAATAAGGAAAAAATCTAAAAAACCTCTTGAAATTAATAATAGTCTCAGTTTACCCCAACTTTTGAAAATATTAGCCAAAAAAAACCCTCTGCGGTCATTCAAAAGTGATTTATATCCAAATTTTAATTGATTTTATGACAAAAACATTAAAAGACCAAAAAAATCTTGTTGGATTGTCCTAACAATTAAAATAATAATAATAATAATTGATATTAATATTAAACAAATAAATATAGTAAATTAAAAATGAAAAAAGAATCAAGTCACTTTTGGGTTCAAACCCAAATTCCAACCTAGATGAACAAGGTTTACCCAGATCTTTAATATATAAACCTTCATTCGAGTTCAACCATCACAATTAGATAACAAAAACAACAAAAATCGCTAATCTAACAACAAATAACTGCCATAACAACCACAAACAGCATCACCACCATATCAATAACAAAAATCATTACAAAAACAAAAAGCCAACCACATTTCTCCTTCTTCAACTCTCACCCAATCCCACCACTAGCATCATGGTTCCAATAACTAAAAATTAAGAGAAAAAATAACTAAATGAAAATTAAAATCTAAAAAAGCTCACGGTTCAAATCACTAGCATCACCCAGTCCCTCCCACCACCAACATCAACGAATCATCCATGAACAACTTTGATTGAGAGCAATTTTCTAGTTCGAATCATCCACAATTTTATGGTTCATTCCAACTGAGAGTGAATCTTCCACAATTTTCAAGTTCTAATTGAAAGCGAAATCTTCGAACTTAAATGACAGTTCCGGGTCTTCGAACCCAGATGACATCTAGGTTTGAAACTGTTCAGCCATGAATGTTTAATGGTGATGTTTTATGGGTTTGGTCAAAGACGGAGCCACCACGGGTTTGGTTAGAGATGGAGCGACGAGTTTCGTCGATTGTACGAGAGTGTAAGAACAAGAGGGAGTTATTGATTGGGAGAGAAGAATAAAGAGGGTGGAGAGTCCATGAAGGCGTTGTTGGGTGGTGGTCAAATCCAAGGGGTAAATTGATAATAACCCCTACTAATAATTCCTCATAAAAAAAAACCATATTCCTTACATTGAGTTCACAACTCCTATTTATAGCCAACAACTTTCTAATTTCCTAAGAAATAAGATGTCCTAAAAGGAAATAATGTCAAAACAACTAAAGGAAATAATATCAAACAATTAAAAGAAATAATATCTAAACCTAAAGGAAATAATATCAAATATTTAAAAGAAAATAATATCTAAACCTCAAAGAAATAATATCAAATCCTAAAAGGAAATGATATCAAATCTTAAAAAATAATAATAATATTTATACCTAAAAGAAAATAAATCCAACTAAGTCTATAATAAAATAATAATAATAATAATATTCTAAATAGAAATAGAAAATTCAAAAACGTAAGTCACGATGGACGGAAACCCTTAAGTTCTCATCAATTTCTCATTATTGATCCTTAAATACTCAAAATTTTTGCGTTCGAGGACCATGGATTTTTTTATTGATGAATCAGTTTTGTACCACCACTATATTATTTCTTTCGCAGGTCAATCAATGATAAATAGCTAAGAAAGAATATGGAGGGACAAACGCTTTGTTTATATCACCTTGTCATTAAATATTACATTACGGTTGCTTTCAATATTTAAATAACTATTAATTCACGGTATAATTACCCCCAATCTGTAAGAATATTTTTGTTATTATATCAGCGTTTTAATAATTAATTCGATCTAATCGATACTTATACTTTATATTGATAAATTATGATGATTAAATTAAATACTGCTTTGGTTAGGTGGATTAGGTTTAGAGATTAATACATGTTCCCATGTTAATTGCATCTACGTTAATTTAGCTGCGTTGCACCTTCTTTTTTTTTTTTCAATTGACTTGGCACGCTAGTGCCGTTTTGGGACTCATTAGACCTATTAGTGTGTACTTTCCACCTTTCCTACATTATTTTCATGTTTTAATCCAATTATAATATATTGAATTGCAGTGTGAACTTATATTCAATACTGATATGATATATATACTGATATTTTAATATGAGAGAATAAAAATAAGTAAATAAATAAAATTATTTAAAAATGGAAGAGAGAAAAGATAAAAATAAGTAAATTTTATTCCTTAATTCATAAAGTTGATCATAGGTCAATAGATCTTCAAAAGATTAACAAAAAAAAAAGGCCAGTACTAGATCCTAATTCTGCCTTGTAATTATGCTTTTTCAGTGCTTGTTACATACAACCATTCAATGTATTGAAGCAGCTCCAATATCATAGCTTACACACTTGATCGCCATCATGATGCTTATCACAACGTGAACAATGAGGTCATCATTAATTAGACATGTTCGTTTAATTTAAAAAACAAAAATAAAAATAATAATAATAATAAAAAAGGGCCTACGAAGTTAATTTAACCACAGTTAAACAACCATGGTTAAGAGTTCCAACTCTGCTCCTTGGTCGGCTTTTAAGAGAACGGCAGTCACGTACAAAGAGAAAACCAAAAGAATCTCCAACGAACCAAAACCGCTCTCATTCCGTGAATTCTTCAGATTCTCAGTTTCGGGTGCCCGACCCTTGACAAAACCTGATGCTGCAGGTGACAAAGGAAGAAGCGAGCGCGAGTCAGCACGCCACCGGCACGGCGACGACTGAGAGAGTGGTGGTCGCCGTGAAAGCAGAGAAAGTGATCTCCAAGACTACGTTAGCATGGGCTCTGACTCACGTCGTCCATCCCGGCGACGGCATTACGTTGCTCGCAGTCTTCCCCGCCGAGAAAACAGGTAATAATTCTGTTGCTTCCAAATTTTGACGCTTCGTGATTTACCGTATAAATGTACGTAAACGTAGCTTGAAAACTTTGAATGTTTGTGTGTTACAAGGTCGGAGGTTCTGGAGGTTTCCGAGGTTGACCGCAGATTGTAAGAGCCGTCACGCCGACAAGTTTCGGGATCGAATCGATGAAATCTCCGAGAGCTGCTCGCAGATGGTTCTTCAGTATCGTAACCAAATCGAGGTCCGTTTCGAATTTTACCACAGTTTCCACGTAATGTCATGTTTAGTTGCCTGCACTTACCTGAACAGTGGACTTTGTAGTTATTTCACTAGTTTCGGTCATTTTGACTTTTAACGTGAAAACGACGTTCGGTTTTTGGATAGTTGAAATGAACTAGTTAGTTACAAGGTTAAAAATACGGTATTATTTAAGATATATAAATTATCAAGATATTTGGTGTAGAGAGGGTATATCAATCTAGTTTAAAGAGCAAAAATAAATATCTTTTAAGAGGAAGAAGTGAATGGTAATGGTTTCTTATGATCCCGAGTTTCTGGCCAATTGATTGAGTTGTCAGATTATGGAAGATTCGTGGATCCCAAACAGTCTTAAAGAGCTGTTTGTGAGATGATAGCAAATTATAAGTTAATGATTTGAAAGCCTTTTCTAGAGGGGACTGCATGTGTCTAGAAGTTACTGTGAAGATCAATTGTAGACCCCATGAAAAGAAAATGTTTGGTCGGTGCCTTTGGAGTTTGGACTTATTGCTCATTATAATAATATTACTAAAATTTTAATCATGCTTAAACATGGTGGCCCACTTCACTACCGTACTTCGTGATTGTCTGCGGATCGTAGGCTATCAACTGCACATCCCATCCTCAGCTACTGGGATGTAAATGTAAATCAATTTTAATATTTTGGCTTTTTTTTTTTTTTCTTTTTGAAGGGTTTATATTTTTAGTATTGTGACATTAGAAAAAAATATTTTTTGTTAATTAGTCTCTGGATCTGATCTTTTTCTCTTTTATGTAAATTTATCTAGTACCTGTATAATGCAATATAAAAGTAACTAATTATTGTTTAGTGAGTGCAGGTTAGAGTGAGGATTAAGGTGGTAACGGGTACATCTGGAAGTGTAGTGGCGACTGAGGCAAGGAGCAATGGAGCCAACTGGGTCGTACTGGACAAGTAATTAAACATTAAAAAGTATTATTTCTTTTTTCTGAGCTATTAATTTAATGGGTCGGTTGGTCGCTAATCATCTATTCTCAAAACTCCCCAATGATTATAAATTTTAATTATAGATGCTTACTTTATTGATGCAATTAATGTGCTGGTTATCTGTTTTTGTTATCTGATTTTAGTTTTTTTTTTTTTTTTAATATGGAACATCCACCGAATTAATTGTGTGATGACAATGAGGATAAGGAATAAGCTATCCGCCCATTGTCCAAGACTACATTTAAAGGGTTGATGGAACTGTGTTCTACGCTGAAAGATACAGACATATCAGCTCTATAGTTATATCTTTCCATTGGTTCAGGGTTTGGTTTCTTAATCCTAGTAACAATGGCCAATGGACAGAAATATTTCGGTTTTGTCCAGCTGAGAACTCTTTATAGGCAAAAACCAATAATAGAACTCGAAAGGACGTGACACTTCTACTATAATTTACATTAACCATAAATATTGCACTTACACTAGAGCTGTAGTAGGTGTCATCCATATGGGACTTTGGTGTCCAACTTCTTCTGTGGTTTTAAATGCACTGACCAGGTGAAAGAAACGTTTTCTGCCAAAAATTTAATCGGTTAATATTACTGTCCTTGTCCTATGCTAAAGATCTAGATCATTCGACATTTTTACTTATCTATTGCCTTTGAAAACAATGAACTAATAAATAATGTGTAGGATCTAGTTCCTGACCTCTAATGTTACTGTGGATCACAAAGTCATATTCCACCAAAGCCTTGTTCCAGATCAGGAAAGTTGAAAATGTACTTAATTGCCATGATTGTTTTGCTGAAACAGAAAGCTAAAGCAAGAGCTGAAGCATTGTTTGGAGGAACTTCAATGCAACATTGTAGTGATGAACAGGTCTCAAGCGAAAGTACTTAGGCTTAATTTACAAAGCTTAAATGAAGACCAAACTCCCTATTACTCTGCTGCTGCTTCACCAGTTATGGATGCTGGAATATTGCAAGGACACAAAATTAAGCATTCCACTCCGGTGAGCAGCCCTGAAGATCCAAGAACTTCTTCAGCATCAACAATCAACCTGCAAGATTCATTATTGGATTCTGACAGCTTGACATCTCTTTTCCTAGTCTGTGAACAGAATCCTCTTTTTGAAGGACTGAACAGAGGATATTACACACCAGTAGGTGGTGAGAAGCACTTTAATAACCCACTTATGACTCTAGACTCTCAAGCAGAAAGGATTATCACTCTGTCAACAAATACAACGCCGCCTGTAGCTAGTAATTGCAAGAGTGTATTGTGGATTCCTGAAAACAACACTGTTGTTGAGAAGCCACCAAAACCGCACAACCTTAGACATACTCAGAGAAGCAGATCACCAACTTCTAAAACCCTTCTTGATAAATTTATTCAGTATGATCAAGATCAAAGAGCCGGGAAACTAGAATTGAACAATATTGATCCAATGAGAAAGAGTATCAAATCAAGTGTCAGGGATGCAGTTCCTCTATGTAGAAGATCCTCTATACCTCCTCCATTATGCTCGCTATGTCAAAACAAGGCACCAGTTTTTGGAAAGCCTCCAAGACGATTCTCTTACAAGGAGCTTGAGGAGGCTACAGATGGATTTTCAGATGTGAATTTCTTGGCAGAAGGTGGTTTTGGAGTTGTTTATAGGGGGATGTTGAGAGATGGCCAGGTGGTGGCAGTGAAGCTATTGAAGTTTGATGGCTCTCAAGCAGATGCTGACTTCTGCAGGGAAGTCCGGGTTTTAAGCTGTGCGCAACATAGAAATGTTGTTCTGCTGATTGGATTTTGTGTTGACAGCAAGAGGAGAGTCTTGGTTTATGAGTACATATGCAATGGTTCCTTAGACTTCCACTTACACGGTATGACAGTTTTCTCTTCTCCTTTTCTTCCAAGAAGCATTGACATCTTGTATTCATTCAATAGTCTTGTGAATACCTTAATTGCATATGTTTCATATCATTTGATTGTAATTAAAATTTGTTTTCCTCAAATATGATCAGTCTAGAATTCGATAATTCTTTTGTGATTGACAGGAAACAAAACGGCCAAACTAGATTGGCAATCACGGCTAAAGATAGCAATTGGGACAGCACGAGGCTTACGATATCTTCACGAAGATTGCAGATTTGGTTGTGTAGTACACAGAGACATGCGGCCTAATAATATCCTCCTTACGCATGATTTTGAGCCTCTGGTATGTCAACTTCTGGACTTCTTAATGGGATTTGTTTCAACTATTTAGGCCGATAGAAGAATGAAATCATCTTCGTCAGATGGGCAATGTTCTTTAAATGAAAATTTCAAGCGTTGTGTACCCTATCACTCTTGCTAGTTAAACAACTTCAAAGGAAAAAAAAAAAAAAAGTAGTACTAATATTTATATCTTGAACAGTTGTAGGAATGAAACCCTCTGCATGACTTAACCTACAAAAAGAGATTGTTTCTAGTTACAAAGCACAATTCTATATTTACACATTGATTTATGATGAAAATAAATGCTTTTGGTCACGCTTTTCTTAACACTAATGGCATCATGTATTTTTTTGTTGATTCTCTAGGTTGCTGATTTTGGACTTGCTAGGTGGCACTCTGAATGGAACATAAGCACTGAGGAGCGAATTGTTGGAACTTCAGGGTACTGTTTATAACAATGCATAAGCTTCTCATATTTGAATATTAAATTTCTAGTTCCATTTCATGGACAATCTATAGGCAAATTAGTTCTTATAAAGCTGATGGTCTTCCTGTAACTTTTATCATCCTCTATTGTTATGCACTCTTGATATGTAAGATTTAATTAGGTTAAAGTTCAATAAAATTGTTGTTAAATCTTGCTAAATATGTAATTAATACAGGTGTCTTGCACCGGAATATGTTGAAGGTGGAAGAATTACAGAGAAAGTTGATGTTTATGCATTTGGAGTGGTATTGTTAGAGCTAGTGACTGGTCAAAGAATCAACGAGTTGCAGTGTTACAAGGGACAACATGTCTTATCCAACTGGTTCCACCCTCTTGCTACATTAGAACCAGGCCGTATGCTTGCAAAAATTTGTTGCATAATTGATCCACACTTGGCCTCTGAACCATCCCAAAACTTCACCTTTCAACTACAGGCTATGGCCCAGGCTGCTTCATTGTGTCTAAGTCGTGATCCAGAATCCAGACCCCCAATGTCAAAGGTTTGCTATTACCCTCCAAATTATGATTTATTTTCTCACTTGTTTGGATCCTTCTGTTTCTTTGGGATTTGTTTAGCTGTTTCCAGCGGCATTGCTTGATGGTTATTTGTCAATTCATAGGTCCTTAGGATACTTGAAGGGGGAGATGCAATCATCCCTCTGGCTCTGGACTTGAATTCTGTTGGTAATAGAAGTGGCCGTTTGCCTGGTCTGAGCTCCCGCACCAATCCCGAAGCAAGGAGGAGGCACTCTCGTAGGCTTTCTCATTGAATATTTCAGTCTAATAGTAAAAGCGTTTTCTAATACTTGTAGAGTTCTAGACTGGTTCTATTGTTCCATTGGAAGTCGCTTCC
The DNA here is from genome assembly GCA_019925255.1 of Litchi chinensis. Lineage (NCBI taxonomy): Eukaryota > Viridiplantae > Streptophyta > Magnoliopsida > Sapindales > Sapindaceae > Litchi > Litchi chinensis. The sequence continues at coordinate 12,863,449 of CM034468.1, forward strand.
CTCTGTTTAGTCATATGAATCAACACAATTATCACATCTTTCTTTTTGTCTGAGACTCTTCCTTTATTCATAATTGTCATCCATATGAACTTCATGGTAGATATTCGTAAGTTCCAATTACATGCTTTGTACAATTTGTTCATTTGTTCACAATTTGTATCACAGGAAAACAATTCTTTACAATATGTAGAAATTATTGAAATTCCTTTCATATTCTTGCATGAATTTACTAGTCCATAATGTTTTAAGTTCCTCATTAGACGTTTCGGTAATTTGTTCCTTTGTTATATTACTCGCAAGTTACCACAAGTATAAATCGGCAAGTACTTGGTGAAATGAGCCGGTGTAGTCAATCAGAACTTCCGAGTGGAGAGCTCATGCTGGTGTTGCACTACTGGTAAGATCTTCTCTCCCTTGTTTCCTTAATGTGATGCCTAATGAATGCGAATTGCTAGTTGACACTATAAGTATGCACGGTTTACCTTGTATATAGCAGCAAGTCAGGGACAGACTCAAATTTTACATTAAATACCAAAATTAATTAAAGTCAACTCTATCCAAACTATCAAATTAATTTGATTGCAAAAAAATTAAACTTATGAAATTAAATTAAAACAATTAACCTTAATAGAATTCAACAGTTGATAATTATCCAGGCATATAATTTTACTTAAGTATTTCATTTAATTTATTCTCCTGAAGTTAAAGATAATTTTTATTTTGTATTTAATTAGATAATTCAAAAATATTTATAAGTCTCTCTCAATAGTCGAGTAAAAATATCCAAATCAATAAACTTGATTATATCTTTATGTAGATTAATTAACTTAAATTCATTAAGAGCAAATACCCTCACACAATTACACAACTCATATAAATATATCTCTATCTCATATAAATTATGCTACTCTATTGATTTCTAAACACATAATACCTTTTCCAAATGTATTACGATCATAATTTCTTATAAATTAATAGACCTAAATTAATTGACAATATTAAGTACCAATAAAATAGAATACTAAAATAAAAATAAATTATAAAAATAATCCTAAATCATTGAATAAATTAAAACAATAATTAAGCTACATTGTAGTCTGGATATGAGAAAATTAGTTCAATATAATTGAAATGAAGAAAAAAAAATTCAACAAAAAGAAATTCCATAATAAATAGAAAAGAAAATAAATTAAATCCCATTAAGAGGACATTGGTTTATAGCACTTAAATTCGACTAATTAATATGAAATTCGTAATCTATTTCATGAGCATTTCATACAGAACTTTGAACTTTTCAAGGAACGGTATGCTAGCCGAGCCTTACTGCCCACTCTTTGGGTCTTACTTCGCTCAAAGTCTGCCTCTTATCCCTTTATTTTTTCGGTTCTATAGACTAGCTCATGAAATACAAAAGCAATTTCATTCTAATTAATGAAATCTAAGTACTACATACAGATATAAATGAATGTTATCTTTGCATGATCAAGGTCAAAAAATATCAAAACAGATTAGTATAAATTCTAGAGACGAAAGAGAACTTTAGCTAAAAAGTTTTTGAAAAAACATGTTTATTATAGAGGAAAACAAAACTTACAGAATACAATCTGATTACATGTCTATTATATAGATCAAAAATTGTAAATACAAACAAATAACATTATATCATTGCTTACATCATATATTAATTATTTGTTATTTTACATCACTGCTTACATTATAATTTCTTTGACAATTTAACACAATAATTTCAACCAATAATTTCATACTTTATTTGACTTTCAACACACTTATTTGGATTGTCAGCGAATCTTTTATTTTGGTTGAATGATTGAATCTTTTCTTTTCGGTTGATTAATTGCTTTGTTGACCAAATGGATGTCAATTCATGGTTATTTGTGAAAAAAGGTGTGATTTGACAAATTCATGTCCGAAAGGGATTCATCTGTTTCACCATTTTCTTTGCGTTGTTGGCGGATTTTACGATCTGGACTATCTCGAGGATTAACTCATCAAAATCATCTAAGTGAAGATACTGAGTAGTGTCAGTAAATGGCCCTTGAGTAGATGGTAAGCTAGCTTGCACATTTTGAATATGACTAGAGGAGTTTTCTCTTGATTGAGATGGACGTTTTGACTTTATCTTCTGTCTTTAATGCAATCTAACTTATACATGTAATAATTCTTGTTTTTGAATAGTATTAGATTGTGAATCCGAATAGTACCAAATTGGTAATTGGATTTTATTGAGCTGTCTTGCAATCATATCAAGATAAGTGGAGTGAGCCTTTTGAAGTTGTGCAGTATACTGAGAGGGGAGGAAATCCCATGGTGCATCATCATGCAGGGCTGGTCAAATGGAGTCTGGAATAGTCTGATTTTTCTTTAAAAGAATCTTTTGAATGAGTCGAATTCTTGCTAGATAATTTTCTAAGGAACTAAAGATTTGAACTGGATGATCTTCTAAGATTCCGAAAGAGGATTGACTAAAACAAAGACCATCTAGATGAACTGTAAAAGGTTTATGGAACATGATTATTGCATAATTATTCTTGGTGGTTTGTACACTAAAGGTGTATAACCATTTGTGCAGAGATTGAAACTAATTGAGAAACTGAAGTAATAGGCACAAAGTTGCTTATGGATTTATTTTGAAGAGTTCAAGGGTTTTGATCATAGGAGTAACATGGAATTCAATGGCTATATGATGTAGATAAAGAATGTGTCAAAAGAACTAAAGTAGTTTTATTAAAAAGTCAAATAACGGGTGAAAGGTATTGGTAGAAATGCTGAAAATCTTTACAAATGGATATTCTGAATGAATAGATAAGACATTTAAAAATACTTACTGTATTTCTCAATGCACTCATTCTAATAGTGAAACATGAGATTTTTGAATTTTAAAGACAAAAACTTGAATTAAACAATTTCATAATATTCTGGAGGAGCAACATCTGGTATTCTGGAGGAAGAGGAAGTTGTCATACTTTGAGGATTTTGAGTGAACATGTAACATTGAATGAGTCTGTCTAGATTGACTGGTGTGATTATAACAATGATTTGGATTGGCAGGGAGAGGTGATCTGCTAGAATATTAGCTTCACCTTTTATATGCTTAACATCAAAAGAGTTGCGACTAAACCATTTTGACCAACGAAGTCATTGCTGAAGTGACACTTTTCCTTTGTGAAATTTGAACATCTGGGAGAAAGATTACATAACTGACTCAACAAGAAAATGATTACCAATGAGATGAAATTTAAATTTTTCAATTGCATTTTTCATAGCTAAGATTTCTTTAAAGGTTGAATGATAGTGCAACTGTGAGTCTTTGAATTTTCCACTGATGAACGCACAAAGATATCTGTGGCCTTTGTCGTCTTATTCGAGAAATATAATATCTCAATAATTTTTCTTGCATCGGTTTGTAAAATCTTCTTTCCACTGGTTGGGATTTTCAAAGGTGAAAGTTTTTGGACTTTCTGCTTGAGGAGCATGACAGCATTGGTATGTTCAGAGGACTAAGGGGGAGATTTTTTTTTAAATGAGCTGGGTCAAGGAGCAAGTATATCGGGTGAGATAAGGGAAGAAGTTGTGAATATAATTTATTATTCCAAAGAACTGTTGAACTTATTCCTTATTGGTAAAAACATCTGGGAATATCATTACCGCTTTAAAGATGTGAGATTGCAGATGGTAGGAACCATTTTGTATTTGCATACCAAGAAAATTGAATTTTGTTTTTGCAATTTCAGCTTTTTTCTAAGAGAGCATAATATCATGAGCTTCAACTATATCCACAAATTGTTAAAAGAGAACATAGTGAGATTTTTCATCTTTAGAATAGAGAAGAATGTCATTTATGTATATCAAAGCGGAATGAAGAATGGGTTGGAAAATTTGAACCATTTTTTGTTGAAAGAGAGAAAGAGCAGTTTTTAATCCGAAAAGTAAAACCGTCTAATGGTAATAGTGATTAGGAATACAAAAAGCGGTTTTGTGTCTGTCATCAAGATGAAAACCTAATTGTCAAAATCCAGCTTTTAAGTCGAATTTAGAGAAAATGCGAGCATTGTGGAGGTGGACAAAAAATGTAGTTCTGGAAGGAAGAGAGAATTTGATGCCTTTGAGGAAATGATTTAAAAGTTGATAATTGATAACTAACCTCATTTATCTTTGTGCGTGTTCTGCTCAATTGTTGACATAAAAAGATTCACAAGACCATTGTGAATTAGTTGCTTTAATAAGCTTTTGGTCAAGTAAAGCTTTGCATTCTTATTCTGTAAGAAGCAGATGTTAAGGGTTCATTCCCAAATAATTTGCTTTGGTTGGGTTAATGTTTTCATTGAGTTTAAAGGGAAGGTTAACAATGCGGTTTTGTTAAAGAGAATGCTTGTATTTAAGCAAAAAGACTTAATGTGAATCAATAAAGGAATCTTACTGTAGGGGCTGAAAAATATAAGAGAAATAAGGCTAAATGATTGGATACAGTTTTGGGTAGGTTGTCCATGTTTGAAAATAGGATCTAATGCCTTCAGGAAGAACTTGCTTTGGTTGGGTTAATGTCTTCATTGAGTTTAAAGGAAAGGTTAACAATGCGGTTTTGCCAAAGAGGATGCTTGCATTTAAGCAAAAAGACTTAATGTGAATCAGTAAAGGAATGTTACTGTAGGGACTGAAAAATATGAGAGAAATAAGGCTAAAGGATTGGATACAGTTTCAGGTAGGTTGTCTATGTTTGAAAATAAGATCTAATGCCTTCAGGAAGAATTCTGAGTTTATTAAGCTTGACATAGATATCAAAACCTAATATCATGTCTTTTTTGAGAAATAGGGACCCTAGAAATTTATGAGTGGTATAACAGTCATGAAAGATTTAAACTATTATAAGATTACTTATAAGGTTTATAGTGAAAACATCGTTACTAATTGTCTGAAAATATTCTTGGTAAGGCTTTCAGAAGAATGAAGGAAGAATGTTTGAGTTAAGAATTGATTTAATAGCACCTGTGTAGAAGAAAGCAATGACTTTGATAGGTTTGGTGAATTTAGTCAAGAAGGGGGAGACTAGGGTTAAAGGAATCTAGAAAATAGAGGAAATGGAAGGAGAAGATTGTTGAAGTTGGTAGCAGACAATATCATCAGAATAATCTAATGATTACTGACTAGCATCAGAAGTATATGCTAAATCAATATGTTCAATAGTGTATTGAAAAACTATTTCAGGATATGGCTCTTCATTTTGTGAAAAGAAACTTTCTAATTCATGATTAGAGAATGTGATACTTGGTATCTGAGAAAGCTATTGAAGAATTTTTTGAGACTTGTGTTTTTGTTTAGGGCATTTTTTTACAAAATGTCATTTTCCATGACAGAGATAACAGAGATCTTTCATTCTCCACTTTATTTTTTTCTTATGTAGAAATCTTCGAAGCTTAGGTTTATACTTCTTGGATTTGAAGGGTCTTGAAAGAAATAACTTGGATTTGTGTTTACGAAAATGATGCTTTTTCTGATAGGGCTTGCACGTACACTTTTTTCCATCTTTGTATTTGATCTTCAAGTCTGGGCACTAACATACCTTTGATAGTTGCCTTGATCTTTGAAGGTAATCATTAAAGAATTTCTTTTGTGCATATAACCTTTCAAGTGCAGTAAGTACAAACTGATAGATTTCACCAAGTGTAATTTGATTAAGTGATCTGTTATGCACTTGCATCATTTTTAGAATTTCTTGAGTCAGGGATTCTAGGCTAGAGGAAAGAAATGTTTGCTTCATGTTGGGGTCGTCCATACCTCGAAGGACATGGTAACTCTTGAGCATTGCTTGATTGTAACACCCTCCCCCTCGATCTCTCGACTTCCGTACGCCAAAGCCAAGGCGAAGGACGTTACGATTTATTACTTACGAAAACCCTTTATTTACTTTATTTGATTTACATAAAATTCGGTAGAGTTTCCCCTATTTTATTAAAAAACCCAAAATTTTAAAACCAGCATATTTAAAATAAACACTTCAAATATACTTTTTCCTTTCTCAACTTCCACCATCGGACACCCCGTCCATCTCAAAATCACTTCAACACACAATCTCAACCTAAAGTAAACATATTCCAACCAACTATATTTCAAAACAAAATAAACACATATACTTTAAAGTACAACATCATATCTTTTCCCAATTCTTTGAGAAAATATTTAAAGACATAATACAAACCATATACATTTGGATTTACGAAACTTTACACATAATTGCATGGAAATATACAAAACATAAGTTCGTAAAACTTTGTTTTTACAAAAATATATACATTTCAAAGATAACTACCAAAAATTTGAGATTTTGCTGTGACTGACGAAGTGTACTGGGGACTCTCTTCTCGTCAAAAGCTCTCTCTCTATCTCTCAGCTTACTTGGCTCACCTCACGACCTGCGCGTGGAAAACCAACGCGCTAAGCATAACAGCTTAGTTGGTATACACATATAACATCAAAATTACAAAAACTTCACACACACACACGTAACAAATATCGTTTCACAAAACGTTTAATGTTTCGCATAACATATATTATTCAAACTTTATACAATATTTTTCAAATACATAATTTCAAAGTACTTTCGTTAACAGTTATTTTGATTATTGCAAGAGCCTTTTGTAAATACTGTCACGATATCATAGATCAGTAACGGATTTCATATTCACCTCCGGCCTCAGACACTCGGTGCCTGCCCGCCGAAGCTCAACTTCATATTCGTTTCACATTCTGGACCGGACACTCGGTGCCTCTCAAGGTCTATTAATCACATCATATATAAGCGTAATGGCGCAGTACTGCTATTAATATCCTATTGGCATGTCAAACACAAATCCTCATCTACCAATGTACAGGTTTACTCAAGCTCTCTATAATTCATTAATTTCGAAAATTATCGTTTGTAATTAAACTTTTATAAATAGCTTAACTATCAAACATTTTCATTTACTTTCGCTTTTCGAAATCTTTCGAAACCTTCCTCTTAGTCATTTCCAAATGACTATTTCGTCCTTGGTTTCACAATAAAAACTTTATTACACAATTATATTCGTTTCACATTTTCACTTGGCTCTAAGATGTGATTTTCGAATTTTTCTCTTCGAAATCATAATTCATCACACATCTCATCACAACACGATGTAAATAGTATATAAATCTAAGTGAAATGACAAAAATGCCCCTTGGTTTCCTTATGTCTTCAATTCGGCTAAGGGGTATATTTTTCGAAAATTGATTTCATCTTCAAAAGTCATGTCACAAATCACTTCAATATCATTCGTTAGACACGTGAATAAGCTTAAAAAGATGAAAATACCCCTCGACCCTTATTTAATTTAAATTCGGTTATAATGGGGTTTTTAAGCGAAAATGTTAGTTCACTTGGTTTTGACCCATAAAATCCCTCTTATCAACATCCAACCAACACATACATATCATAAATAATAATTCAACACGTAAAAATCACACCACCACAAAGTTTCAAAGCAAAATACTAAACTTTTAGCTACTAATAAAATTTAAATTTCGAAAATAAGAATATACCAACCTTTTAAAGCTTATACTCAAACTCCTAACACTCCAAATAGAAACTCAAAGCTTCTTTTTGCCTTTGCTAGACTCTTTATACCATAATTGATCACCTAGGGTTTGAAAATCACACTTTAAAATCATAAAAAGCAAAACAACTCAATTAAATGCAAAACCCACTAACTACCCATGCCAATGGATGCATCTACATGTTTGGTAATCAAATTTTTTTAACATAAAACCAAAAAAAACTGCACATACCTCACTTAACTCCTTTTTAACCGAAAATATATCTTGATTTCTTGGTGATTTTTGTAAGAAATGAGATCATAGATAGATAGAGGACTTAAAAATAAGATGATTGATGTGTTTTGTGGCTTGAAAGAAGAAGAAAAATGGAGAGAAAGAAGAAGAAATGCAGTCAGCTATGGTGGACAAAGGAAGAAGATGGAATTTTTAAAAATTAACCCCCTTTTATACTAAACAATTTCTTAAAATTATACATTGACCCTACACTTTTCTAAAATTATATTTAAACCCAAAAACCTTTATATATGCCCTTCTTCTATTGGACAACAATGACAACTCATCATTCCACTCATTTTTCCACCACACACTTGCCAATTTTCTATTGGATCTCATAAATCTTACTTTTAATTATCAATTGGTCACTGGTTCAAGAAAATTTTCAATGCAATGTATTCTAAATGCACTCTATTAACCCACCAATGATAAATTTTCATCATCAAATCTTTCTTATTAAATTTCTAATTAAATCATTTTACTAAAAAAAAATACTTTCAACATAACAATTTAATAAACTAGTAAAGTTTCTAACAATGCAATATATATTACACTAATTATATTTAAATTAAAATTTAAAAATTAATTTAATACGATTATTCTTTAAATTTAATAACACTACTTATACGGAAGTAAATATCGGGATGTTACACTGATAGCACCTGTCAAGAGTTTTTCTTCATAAGGAACAACACTTCATTTGAAAATATTCTTCACGCATTTGAACTTTAAAAGATAGTGGCATCCCACAAAATTTAGTGTAAAGAATATATATGGTTTGATCAATAGTAGGTAGTCGCACAAATTATAATTATCGGTATTAACCGAGGCTAGTCCACCATTCACGGAGATTTCCAGCGAATCTGGTGGAAAACTATGTAAGAACTGTTTAAACTTGTGCATGTGGTTTAAGCATCTCTACCTGTAACCATGCATGAAACTCGAACATTTGATCTCACCATTTGTCTGGGGGAATATCATCAATTGTGAAGGTGTGGATTTTTTATCCAAGCAGATTATACTGGTTTTTAGGAGGTTGATGATGTCTGTGTCGTAGAGGTCCAACATCTTCAAGGTTTGGAAGAGATGTGGTATGAGTGTATGGGGTATCTAGGTCAAAGATATGCTCTTCCTGAGTATAATCTCTGGGTTGGGTATTCATAAACTGAGGCTGAATGAAAAATGCGGAATTTGAGGTAGAGAAGGAACTTGATGAAGGGCTTGATAGGATTTTTTATAAAAAGGGTGAAAAAGAAAATAATGAATCTTGTTCTGGATCTGAGGTTTGATTTGATTCAGAATCAAAATCTTCAGACTGTGGGATTGTAGGAATCTGATGAGAGACTATATCTGTAAGATAATTGATCAAAGGATTGGTTTGACTTGTTGAGGCTGAGACCATCATTTGGGAAGACCTAATTGGTGAAGGTTCTTGCTTTTTTGAGTCAGAGACAGGTTGTTTACATTTTCTCTTAACTGCTCATTTTTTGTCTTCTTTGCTCTTCAAATTGCTGCTTCATGTAATCACAAAATTGACTTGTTGAACCAAAAGCTGGCTTCAGCTGTAGATGGTTGGTGCAGTGTAGGAAGTGGTTGACTCAGCTTTGGAAAAACTAACAGTGAAAGTGTCCATTGGGTTGCTTCAAAAGGATTGTAAGGTTATGGCACCTGATGAAGCGACTAAGGGGATTGTGCTTGTCGAAGATAGTCTTTTTGGAGAGATGCTAATTGAGTCTACAAATTTCGCATTACTGCTTCCTTTTGAAGGAAAGCTTGAGAGAAATCTTATATAGTTTGCATAATAGTCATCAGCTCATTATGCACTTGTTGCATTTGCTTTTAAAGATGTGCTATGATTTTTGCAATACTCTAAGCATGATAAATTATCCAATCAACTTTTCTAGAGATGTTAAACATAGCTTGATTTTGCTGTTTTGCATTCTAAATTTGGTAATTGAGAACTGCTTCAGTAGGAGAGATGGGTTTTAAAGTACCATCAGATTGAATAACATGAGGTAATATGATTTTTTATCCCTGATTAACAGATTCAGGAATTGGTGGAAATTCTTGATCATAATCTGCTTGACCAAAAAAGGGTGATGACTGTTGCATCATTACGATTGGAATGGGTTGAGAAACAGAAGGCTAAGATGGAGTGTTTTTAACAATTCACTTCAAACTCTTTTTGTAACACGGAAGAGGTTCTTTAGATCTGTATGTTAAAAGTACTGGTGATGGTTTAGGGGTTGATTTTGGTGGAGGATCTGGTAAATTTGATAAATCCCAAGAAGGGTTTGTTAATATGAAGTCTGGCTCCATCATAACAACTTTCTATTATCAAATGGTATGGAGACTCCAAGATCATGCTATAAATCTTGTCTTACCGATATCCACAAACACATTGGTGCTTACATGGATTCACAACATGTACCTCACAGTATAGTGGTTCCAAAGCAAATCAGTAGGAAAAACTTCTTGAGCTCCTTCCTATGAGTTAGATTACAAGCTATGAGCATATTTTCGAAGTCTCTGAACTAGTCATTACCTCAGAAGCCTACATGAAAAGCAACAAGGACAGAACAACAATTGTCTTCTTTGGTAAACCTGGTATTCCCACAGCATCATCAACTAATTTGCAGTTTATGATATCACCAGTCACACCAGCAGAACGTTTTCACAAGGATGATCCACTAGTAGCTGCCTTTTCAGACACTGGTATGCCTATCTTTCAGTACAAACTTCCTTCTGATCATTGTCCTTTTGACATTGATTGTTCTTGTACTCAATGTCAAGATGATCATATTAGAGTTATTGAACTTCCCCAAGGATATTATCCTCATAAAAGGAAAAAGAAATCTTTTAAAGATCCTCTTTATTAGGCTTATCTTGATGGAGATCTCTCTGTTGGATTATTAGGAGAACCTTCTGGAAAATTTGACTTTGTTATCAAATACTTGGACCCCCCAAAACATCCACCAGTAAAAAACCCCTCTTGGGATTCATCAGATTACCCAGATCGTCCACCAAAATCAATTCCTAAACCATCACCAGTACTTTTAACATACAGATCCAAAGAATCTCTTCTATGTTACAAAAAAAGTTTGAAGTCGATTGCTAAAAACACTCCACCTCAGCCTTCTATTTCTCAACCTATTCCAGTTATGATGATGCAACAATCATCACCCTCTTTCAGTCAAACATATTATGATCAAGAATTTTCACCAATTCTTGAATCTGCTAATGAGAGACCAAAAATCATACCACCTCATGTGATTCAATCTAATGGTACTCCAAAACCCATCTTTCATGTTGAAACAGTTCTCAACTGGCAAACTGAGAATGCAAAACACCAAAATCAAGCTCTGTTTAACATCTCCAAAAAAGCCGATCGGATAACTTATCATGCTCAAAGTACTGTAAAAATCATAGCACAGCTTTAGAAGCAAATGCAATAAATGCACAATGAGCTGATGACTATTATACAAACTATACAAGGTTTCTCTCAAGCTTTCCTTCAAAAGGAAATAGAGATGCGAAATTTGTAGACTCAATTAGCCTCTTTCCAAAGAGACTATCTCCGACAAACACAATCCCCTCAGTCGCTTCATCAGGTGCCATAACCTTACAACCCCTTTAAAGCAACCCAATGGACATTTTCGCTGTCAGCTTTTCCAAAGCTAAGTCAACCACTTCCTACATTGCATTAACCATCTGCAGCTGAAATAATTTTTTATTCAACAATTCAGTTTTATGATTACATGAGGCAACAATTTGAAGAGCAAAGAAAACAAGAACAAGTAACTGATCGGGCTAAAATTATGCACGATTTTATATCCTTAGATATGCTTTTGTGATGAAAACTCGAGTAAATAGGGGTGTACTAATGTTTTCTGAGTGTTTTGTGCAGAATTTGAAAGGAGGGTTTGAAATGTAATTTTTTGGGGCAAAAGTGTAATTTGCAAAAGTTGAGTGTCTTTTTGTAATTTTTCTGCAAGCCAATTTTGGAAGCTCATTAGGAGAGATTCTTGCACCAAAATTAATGGGAGCATATCAAGTAATTTGGGCAGTAATTGATGCAGGTTTTAAAAGCTCGTAATCCCATTTTGGAAGAAATTTAATTGCATAGAAGAAGATATTTTATTTAAGGAAATTGAAGTCAAAGCTTTAATGATTTTTAAAGGAAAATCATGACATTTAATGCAGAAGATTCAAGAGGATTATTTATGGTACTTTAAAGAGAGTATCATGGAATTGAATTGGGAAAGTATCTTGGAATTAAATGGAAAGAAAATCAAGGAAATCAATTTTATGCTCAAAAAAATCTCTCTCTCTCCTCCTATAAATTCATTCTTTTCATGTTTAGAGGGGAGTCTTTTGGCTTAGTTTTGGTTTTTAGGTTTTTCTACTTTTCTTCTAACGGCAGCAGAAAGGGTTCGAGAGGAGTGGAGTTGTAGACAATCTCAACGTTGCTAGAATTCAACCTGCTCCAATTTATTCAAGTTCAAGAAACATCTCAGAGAACAACACAGTAATTATTTCATCTTTTTGTTGATTATTTCAATGTCGAATATTTTTATTTCAATTTTGTGCATTGTGTTATTCTATCTTATGTCGAACTAATTTTAATTTCTAAGGCTACAATATGGTCAATTTATTTCATCGTCTATTCAATGATTTTTTTATGTTAATTAATTATTATTTCTTTTATATTTGTATTTTATTCTATTTGAACTTAATGCTATCAATTAAATAAAGCCTGTTAATTGATAAATCTTATGGCTATGATGCGCTTGATAATGTGTTAGGTCAATCATGGCATAATCCATATAGGATAGACATATACCTGTAGGGATTGTGTAATCATATGTGGGTAATTGAAACTTAATAAATTCAGGATTATTTAATTTGCATAGAAATATAGTAGATTAATTATCCTGGGTATTATTACTTAACCGTTCGAAAAAGGCTGGTAATTAATCTAGAGTTACCCGATTAAATACAATATAAAAGTGATTATTTTTGTGTAAATAAAATGAGAATAAGTTGATGAAATAAAAAGGTGAAACTGTGTCTTAGATCTACTCATCTGCTGTTGGTTCCATCAAATAATTTGTTTGTTTATTTGATTTTCTTTCTTTATTTTTATTAATTATTATTTTTTATTTAATTGAATTCAATTTACTTTTAATTTTGGTAGTTTGAATAAAATTGCTGTTAATCAATTTTGGTAATTGGTACGTAAAGTTAGCAATTGTCCCTGTGGGAACGACCTTGATTTGCCACTATATTACATTGTGACCGTATATACTTGGACGCGATCTATTATAATTAGTGCATTAGGAATTTACCCATCGGTAACTAAGAGAAAAGGTAAACAACCTATCTCTAGCTCAAAAAAGCAAAAACCTTTACCACCTAAGTCTTCCCAAATGATGGTCTTAGCCTCAACAAGCCAAATCAATCCTTTTACCAATTATTTTACAGATATAACCCCTCACCAGATTCATGCAATCCCACTGTCTGGAGATATTGATTCTGAATCAAATCAAACCTTAGATCCAGAACAAGATTTATTACTTTTTCCTTCACCCTCTTTACAAAAAATCTCATTGAGCTCATCATCGAGTTCATCCTCTATCTCAAATTCCGTATTTTCTATTCAGCCTCAATTTACAAATATCCAACTCAAAGATCATACTCCAAAAGAGCATATCTCTTACCCAAATACCCACACACTCATACCATATCTCTTCCAGACCTTGAAGATGCTGGACCTCTACAACACAGACATCATCAACCTCCTAAAAACCAATATAATACTCCTTGATCAAAAATCCACACCTTCACAGTCGATGATATTTCCCCAAACAAATGGCAAGATCGAATGTTCGAGTTTCATGCATGGTTACAAGCAAAGATGCTTAAACCGAATGCATAAGTTCAAACAGTTCTTACATAGTTTTCCACCAGATTCGATGGAAATCTCCGTGAATGGTGGACTAACCTCGATCAATATCGACAATTACAATTTTTGCAACTACCTACTATTGATCAAGTCATGTATATTCTTTACACTGAATTTTGTGGATGCCACAATCCTATGAAGTTCAAATGCATGAAGAATATTTTCAAATGAAGTGTTATTCCTTACGAAGAAAAGATCTTGATGGGCACTATCAGGCAATGCTCAAGTGATACCATGTCCTTTGAGATATGGACGACCCCAACATAAAGCAAGCATTTCTTTCCTCTATCCCAGAATACCTAGCTCAATAAACAGCAAAAATGATGTAAGTGCATAACAGATCACTTGATTAAATTACACTTGATGAAATCTATCAGTTTATAATTGCTACACTTGAAAAGTTATATGCATAAAAGAAATTATTTGATGACTACCTTTAAAGATCAAAGCAACTATCAAAAGTATGTCAACACCTAGACTTGAAGATCAAATGCAAAGATGAAAAAAAGTGTACGTGTAAGCTCTATCGAAAAAAGCATAATTTTCACAAGCACAAATCCAAGTTATTTCTTTCAAGACCCTTCAAATCCAAAAAGTATAAGCCTAAGCTTTGAAGATTTCTATGTAAGAGGAAAACAAAGTGGAGAACGACAGATCGTCGTTATCTCTGTCATGAAAAAGGACAATTCGCAAAACAATGCCTCAAGCAAAAACACAAGTCTCAAAAAATTCTTCAACAACTTTCTCGGATACTAGGTATCACTTTCTCTGATGATGAATTAGAAAGTCTCTTTTCACAAGATGAAGAGCCACACATTGAAACAGTTCTTCCATGCACTATTAAAGATATTGATTCAGTATACACTTCTGATACTAGTCAGTAATCATTAAATCATCCTGATGATATTGCCTACTACCACTCTTAACAATCTTCTCCATCCATTTCCTCAATTTTCCAGATTCCTTTAGCCTCAGTCTACCTCTTCCCAACTAAATTCATCAGACTCATTAAAGTCATTGCTTTCTTCGACACATGTGCTATTAAATCAATTGTTAACCCAAAGATTCTTCCCTCATCCTTCTAGAAGCCTCACCAAGGACATTTTCAGACAACCACTAACGATGTTTTCACCACAAATTATATAAGTCATCATTTGACAGTTCAAATCTTTCTTGCCTATTATACCACTCATAAATTTCTAGGTCCTCACTTCTTAGAAAAGATATGATATTAGGTTTTGATATCTATACCAAACTTAATAAACTCATAATTCTTCTTAAAGGTATTAGATATAAATCCTATTTTCAGACATGGACAACTTGCTCGAAACTGTATCCAATCCTTCAGCCTAATTTCTCTCATATTCTTCAAGTCCTACAACAATATTTCTTTGTTGATTCACACTCAGTCTTTTCGCTAAAATGTAAACATCCTCTTTGGCAAAACCTCAATTACTTTGTTAACCTTCCCTTCAAACCCAACCAAGCAAGTCATTTGAGAATGAACCATGAACATCTGCTCCTTGCAAAACAAAAATGCAAAGCTCTACTTGACCAAAAACTTATTAAAATAACTAATTCACAGTGGTCTTATGAAGGTTTTATGTCAACAATTGAGTAGAACAAGCACGGAAAAATGAGGTTAGTTGTCAATTACCAACCTTTAAACCATTTCCTCAAAGACATCAAATTCCCCTTCCCTTTCAGAATTACCTTTTTTGCATAATTCCACAATACTCACATTTTCTCTAAATTCGACTTAAAGGTCGGATTTTGATAATTAGGTCTTCACTCTGATGATAGACACAAAACCGTTTTTTGTATTCCTAATCACCATTACTAGTTGACAGTTTTACCCTTCGAATTAAAAACTACTCCTCTCTTTCAACAAAAGATGACTCAAATTTTCCAACCCATTCTTCATTTGATATACATAGATGATATTCTTCTTTATTCCAAAACTGAAGAATCTCACTATACTATCCTTCAACAGTTTGTGAACATAGTTGAAACTCATGAGATTATGCTCTTAAAGAAAAAAGCTGAAATTGCAAAAGCACAAATCAATTTTTTTGGCATGCAAATATAAAATGGTTCTTATCATCCGCAATCTCACATCTCTGAAGCGGTAATGATATTCCCAGACGTTCTTACCAGTAAGAAACAAGTTCAATAGTTCTTCGGAATAATCATTTATGTTCCCAACTCCATCCCTCACCTCACCCGATATACTTACTTTTTGACCCAGCTCCTTAAAAAAAAATCTCCCCCTTAGTCCTCTGAACATACCAACACCATCATGCTCCTCAAGCAGTAAGTCCAAAAACTTTCACCCATCAACATCCCAATCAATGGAAATAAGATTTTGTAAATTGTTACAAGTGAAAATTATTGGGGTGCTATACTTCTCGAACAAGACGATAAAGGTCACAGTTATCTTTGTGCGTTCACCAGTAGAAAATTCAAAGACTCACAGCTACACTATCACTCAACCTTTAAAGAAATCTTAGCTTTGAAGAATGTAATTAAAATTTTTGAATTTCATCTCATTGGTAATCATTTGCTTGTTAAGTTAGATATGCAATCTTTCTCTCAGATGTTCAAATTTCACAAAGGAAAAGTGACGCATTAGCAATTACTTTATTGGTCAAAATGATTCAGTCGCTACTCTTTTAATATTAAGCATATAAAAGGAGAAACCAATATTTTAGCAAATTACCTCTTCCTACCAATCTAAATCATCATTCCAATCATATCAATCAATCTTGACAGACTCATTCAATGTTAGATGTTCACTTAAAATCCTCAAAGCTCAGGTATGACAACTTCCTTTTCCTCCAGAATACCAAATGATGCTCCTCCAGAATATTATGAAGTTGTTTAATCTAAGTTTTTGTCTTCAAAAGTCAAAAATCTCATGTTTCACTATCAAAATGAGTGCATTGAGAAATACGACCAAGTATTTTTAAATGTCTTATCTGTTTATCCAGAATACCCATTTGTAAAAGTTTTCACCATCTCTGCCAATACCTTTCACCAGTTATTTGACTTTCCAATAGAACTATTTTGGTTCTTTTGGTACTTTCTTCATCTATACATATAGCCATTGAATTCCTTGTTACTCCCATGATCAAAACTTTCGAACTCTTCAAATAGAATACAGAAACAACTTTGTTCCCATTACTTCAATTTCTCAATTGGTTTCAACCCTTACACAAATGATTGTACACTTTTAGAGTACAAGTCACCAAGAATAATTATGTAATCATTGTGTTCCATAAACCTTTTACAATTCATCCAGATAGTCTTTATTTTAGTCAGTCCTCTTTCGAAATCTTAGAAGGTCATCCAGTTCAAATCTTTGGCTCCTCAGAAAATTATCCAGCAAGAGTTCAACTCATTCAAAAGATTTTCTTTGAGAAAAATTAGACTATTCCAAACTCCATTTGGCCAGCCCTGCATGATGATACGCCATGGGATTTCCTCGCCTCTCAATATACTGCATAAAACATAAAGACTCACTCTACTTATCTTGATATGATTACAAGACAGCTCAGTAAAATCCAATTACCAGATTGGTACTATCCGGATTCACAGCCTAATACTATTCAAGAACAAGAATTATTACAGGCACAAGGTTGATTACATAAAAGATAGAAGATGAAGTCAAAATGTTCATCTTAATCAAGAGAAAAATCATCTAGTCATGCTCAAAATGTGCAAGCCAGCTCACCATCTATTTAAGAGCCATTTACTGACACTGTTCAGTATCCTCACTTAGATGATTTTGATGAGTCAATCCTCAAGATGCTCTAGATCCGCAAAATCCACCAACAATGCAAAGAAAATGGTGAAATAGATAAATCCCTTTCGGACATAAATTTGTCATATCACACATTTTTTCACAAATCACCATAAATTGGCATCTATTTGGTCAACAACGCAATCAATCAACTGAAAAGAAAAGTTCTAATCATTCAGCCAAAAGTAAAAGTTTCCTTAACAATCCAAATAAGTGTTTTAAAAGTCAAATAAAGTATGAAATTATCGGTTGAAATTATTGTGTTAAATTGTCAAAAAAATTATAATGTAAGCAATGATGTAAAATAACAAATAATTAATGTGTGATGTAAGCACTAGTGTAATATTATTTGTTTGTATTCCGAGTCTCTGATCTATATAAGAGATATGTAGTCAGATTGTTGTTGTGTGTATTTTTCGGACTCATTAAATGGGTTGGTAAAAGCCCAGTTTAGGCCCAATAGAAGGCCCGATAAAGTCAACCCAATCAAGGCTCATATTTCAACCTTAAACCCAGCGAGCTCCACAGCTCGCCCAGTAAATCTTCTCAGCTCGCAGTAACAAGCTCGCCTCACAATCAGATCATAGCTCGTTCTACAAACCGCCTTATGCGTAGCTCGCCATGCAAGCTCCAGCTTGCAAACCGCCATAAACAACAACTCGCTCAAGAGCGCAATAAATACAGTATCTTCCAGAATAGACAGTTGCCTAATCCGATCATGATTCTCTCTCTCCAAATACGACAATTACCCAATCAAACCGTGATTCCCTCATCAGATATGGAGGTTTATTCAAATTCAAATTCAAATCAACCTTATCTCGAGATAATTACAGTAGTTTCCTGATATTATTCCAACCGAATAGGACTTGTAATTAATTTATGATTCATTTTCTAGTTTTTCTGATTTTATTTAAATCATTTGGAAAGTGTAATTAATTCGGGATTCTTTTCCTATTTAATCACAACCAGAATTGTAACGTCTCTTTCCCTATAAATAGGAGGCTAAAATCATTGTAACATCATCAGAGAATAATCAATAATATACTGTTACTCTGCAGAATTTAAGAGATAGACAGTCGTGGACGTAGGCCTATTATTGCTGAACCACGTAAAAGCTTTGTGTTCCTCGTTTGATTCTCGGTTTTTGTCTGTGTTCTTTCTTGGTATTTGTGCTTTCTCACATTGATTGCAGGTATTGGGCATTGATTACTCGTCGACTGAAATCCAACGTCGATATTTTGGCGCTAGAGGAAGGGCCCAAACTGCAATCTTTTTCATCCGAATTCATTGATTTCCAATATGGCAAAGACCAGATCAAACAGGTACCATGTTGATGATGACCAGGCGGAGAGCCACATGAACCAATCTCAACAGAATATGCAGCCTATGCAGGATGCACTCATACATGCAGCAGGCACGTCCCATGGACAGGCACTCGGTGCCGCGATAGGCATCCCTCCTTTGTCTCCCGCCAGACAGTTCCAATTGCCCCATTAGCCGAAGGGCAAAATATGCTGATTCAGAGGCAATAGACGCTGGAGGATACGGTCAGGCAATTCACAGAGACCGTCAATATGTTGGTGCAGACTCAGGTACAGAACGTATCCAGAGTTGAAGTTCAGGCACCAAGGCATGTGCCTCAGCAGCATGAAGCGATGCAAGTACCTGAAAGGCTAGCAAGGGAAGTCCCACGACCTGCAGGCTTAGCTCGCTCCTCCAATGCGCGCTCTAGGGCTAGAGGACACCCTATTCGTGAAGAAAGGGAGGTCGCACGCCCCGTTAGCCTGGTGGTAAGGTTGAGCCAGGATGGAAATCGACGGGTAGAAGTGGGGCAAGATATGGCCAGAGTTGCAGCTCGGCGATTTGATTATGAACAGAGACAGGGAAGATCCCATCAACCTAAGGGTATGTTTGAAGAGGACGAAAGGTATGACCCAGAGCATCCTGCTC
Source organism: Litchi chinensis (assembly GCA_019925255.1). Classification (NCBI taxonomy): domain Eukaryota; kingdom Viridiplantae; phylum Streptophyta; class Magnoliopsida; order Sapindales; family Sapindaceae; genus Litchi; species Litchi chinensis. The sequence goes on from CM034468.1 coordinate 12,883,029, forward strand.
ATAATCATGATCACAGAAGGAGATACGAGCTCCGAGATCCACAAGTAGAAGAGCTCCTTCAGAGGGTCTAGCAGTTGGAGGCACAACCTGGAGCCCCGGAGCAACGTGGGCTCTACGGAGAGAGGACCCCATTCACAAGGAAAATAGAGACGCAACCTCTCCCTCCGAGGTTCAAGATGCCGAACATTCAGCAATACAACGGGGACAGTGACCCTTATGACCATCTTGACTCCTTTAATGTTCAGATGGACCTGCAAACAGGTAATCCCATGGTGAAGTGTCGTGTATTCCCGGCTACTTTGGGGGATATACCAAGGACATGGTTCAAAAATCTCTCAGCTCGCAGCATAGGCAGTTGGGCAGAGTGTCAACAGAAGTTCGTTGGTCAGTACAGGGCCTTGAGAAGGCAGCTCGCTCCATCCTGTCACCTAGCTACCATATTTCAGCGTCAAGGTGAGTCTTTGAAGGAATATATCACCAGGTTCAGATGCGAGATCGCGAATGTCGAGCATCCATCAGATGAGAGTATACTGACAGCGATCTCAACTGGGCTGCGTAAGGATGGAAAATTGTACGAAAGCATTTACAAGTCCTCGGTGAAGGACTTGGGAGAGTTCTATGAGCGAGCCGCAAAGGAGATTAGGTGGGAAGAGACCTTCGGCCCGAAGAAGCAGAATCAGAAGAATGAAGCAGACAGTTCCAGCCAACCAAAGAGAAGAAGCAATAGCAGGAACGAAGAAGGTAGAAACAGTGGCTCAAGCAACCAGATCGCTAAAAAGGCAATGAGAGAGCTAAGGAATGAGTGACCTCAGCGTCAAGGTCGCTATGAGCATTACAGCATCCTGTCAGACTCACAAGACAGGATCTTTGCAGCAGAAAAGAATAAGGAGGACTTTGGGAAGCCATATCCTTTGAGAGCCCATGTTCATCAAAGAGATAGAAGCAAGTTTTGTGTCTATCATAATGAGGTCGGGCACAATACTTCGGATTGTTGGGCGTTGAAGAACGCCATTGAAAAGTTAATCAAAAGAGGTCGCTTGAGAGATTATGTGGAACGACCTGCAGGACCGCGACCTCATCAGGAACGACCTCATCAACAACAGCCAACACATCAACAACAGCCCCAACGAACTTCCGAGCCTAATCATGAGCCTGCGGTAAGAACCATTTTTACCATTCATGGTGGCCCCCATATCGCAGGTGATTCCAACAGATTGCATGAGAGGTACATCCGAGAAGCGAATTATTCTTTTCAGCTCGATAGGTCGGAGGGACCTGCAAAAAGGGCGAAGCCGACCTCGGACGAAATTGTATTTACTGATGAAAATGCTAGAGGAGTGATCTGGCCTCACAATAACGCGCTGGTAATACGAGCTAAAATCAGCAATATGGAAGTTAGGCGCATCATGATCGATACTGGGAGCTCGGTGAACGTGATGTATAGAAGCTGTTTTGATCAGATGGGGCTGCGAGCAGAACAAATGAGACCGTCCCCAGAACCTTTATATGGTTTCACTGGAGATGCTGTAGTACCAGTGGGGCAGATTAAGTTGCCATTGACTCTTGGGGAGGCAGGTCGTCAGGCAACAACCCTGACAGATTTTTTTATAATTGATTGCCCATCAGCATATAATGTAGTCCTCGGGAGACCTGCCATGAACGAGTTGGACGTGGTTACTTCGACCAGAACTCTTATCTTCAAGTTCTCAACTCCTAATGGCATTGGATGTGTTCGAGGAGAACAGCATTTAGCAAGACACTGCTATGAAGATGCTGTAAAGATGGGCGTAAGAGGAAAGAAAATAAACGTGGTCTCGGGGGGCGAGCCACGAACTGTGACTGAGAAAGGAGTCAGCCACGACCTGGACCCTCGCGAGGTAGATGCAGACCGAGCTACTGATCCGGTTGAAGAGTTGGAAGATGTACAAGTCAGCGAGACAGATCCAGAAAGGTGCCTAAACTGGGGAAAGGATTAGCACTAGGACTGAGAACCCAGCTCGCTGACTTCCTGAAGGCGAACTTGGATGTGTTTACATAGAATCATGAGGATATGGTAGGGATAGATCCAAAGGTGATATCTCACAGGTTGAACATTGACCCTCACCATAAGCCAGTTCGTCAGAAGAGAATGGCAATGACAGGGGAACGATACTTAGCATTGAAAGAAGAAATAAACAAGCTGCTGGCTAACAAATTCATTCGAGTAGCTTACTATCCGACCTGGGTCGCCAATCCGGTTCCAATAAAGAAGAAAAATGGGAAGTGGAGGACTTGCATCGATTTCACTGACCTGAACAAGGCGTGCCCTAAAGACAGTTTTCCCCTGCCAAGGATAGACCAGCTCGTGTACGCTACTGCTGGCCACGAGCTCCTGAGCTTCATGGACGCATATTCGGACTATAATCAAATTCCCATGAATTCAGAAGACGAAGAGCACACCTCGTTCATGACTGATCGTGGCCTATACTGCTACAAGGTGATGCCCTTTAGGTTGAAAAACGCTGGAGTGACCTATCAACGTTTGGTGAACATGATGTTCGAGGAGCAAATTGGAAAGACCATGGAGGTCTATGTTGACGATATGCTGGTGAAATCCAAGCAAATAGGTGACCATATACGCGACCTGGGAGAAATGTTTCAGATTCTGATGAGCTACCAGATGAAGTTAAATCCGCTCAAGTGTGCATTTGGAGTAGCTTCCGGGAAGTTTCTGGGCTTCATGGTCAACAGTAGAGGAATTGAAGCAAACCTTGAGAAGATCAAAGCATTGATCGACATGAGATTACCAACCAGGGTGAAAGATGTACAGAGCCTCAATAGCCAGGTCGCAACACTAAACAGGTTCATTTCGAAAGCTACAGACAAGTGCATCCCTTTCTTTGATATTTTGAAGAAGGCCAAAAGCTTCGAGTGGACAGAGTAGTGTGAAGTTGCCTTCCAGCAGTTGAAGGAATACATGGGGCAAGCTCCACTCCTTTCCAAGCCCAAAGAAGGAGAAAGATTGATTCTGTACTTGAGGGTGTCTCAGCAAGCTTTGAGTGCTGCATTGGTGAGGGAAGAGGAAAAACACAGCTTCCGGTGTACTACGTAAGTAAAAGGCTGCAAGATGCTGAAACCAAGTACTTACAAATGGAGAAGCTCGCTTATTGCCTGGTTATCGCATCAAGGAAGCTGCGGCCTTATTTTCAAGCTCATACCATCGAAGTCCTCACCCAATATCCGTTGAAGCAAGTTTTGCAGAAAGTGGACACCTCAGGTCGTTTGCTAAAATGGGCAGTGGAGCTCGTGCAGTTCGACGTCCAATTTAAGCCGAGGATGGTCATCAAAGCTCAAGCCCTTGCAGATTTCATTGCAGAGTTTACAGGACCTGTGGATGATGAAGCTGAGTCTTCTGAAGATCCAACATGGGAGCTTTATGTTGATGGATCATCCAGCGAGTAGAGGGCTGGAACTGGAATTCTATTGATAAGTCTTGAAGGCCACAAAATCCTTTGTGCTTTGAGGTTTGGCTTCCAGGCAACAAACAATGAGGCTGAGTATGAAGCTCTGCTCGTAGGTCTGCGTTTGGCTAAAGAGATGCGAGCTGAACGATTGAAAGTCTTCAGCGATTCACAGCTCGTTGTCTGCCACGTATTGGGGGAATATCAAGCCAAGGGACCAAAAATGGCCATCTACCTCCAGAAAGTTCACGAGCTGTTAGGCGCATTTCAGAGGTACGAAGTGAAGCAGATTCCACGAGCTCAGAACGCGCATGCAGATACTTTAGCTCGCTTGGCAACCACCCGAGACGCAGACTTTCTTGGGGCGATCCCAGTTGAATTTTTACCAGCTCCAAGTACAGAGGAGAAGAATGTGATGATGGCAATATCAGTGCAGCCCGATTCCTGGATGAGCCCCATTCTCACTTATTTGTAGGACGGAAAGCCGCCAGGTGACAAGCTGGAAGCCCGGCGTCTGCGAGCTAGAGCAGCCAGATATCGCATCTATGATGATGCGCTGTACAAGAAGAGGTTCTCAGCTCCACTATTAAGATGCCTTGATGGCCCTGTGTGCGAAATAGTACTGAGGTAGATACACGAAGGCCATTGTGGGAACCACGCTGAGGGGCTGTCTCTGGCTCAAAAGGCACTTCGTCAAGGCTTCTACTGGCCCACCATGAGGCAGGACACCATTAACTTAATGAAGAAATGCGACAAGTGTCAGAGATTTGCCCAAGTTCCACGAGCTCCACCAGCATATCTCCAACAAATGGTGAGCCCATGGCCATTTGCAATTTGGGGGATGGATCTAATTGGTCCTCTGCCAATGGCTCGTGGAAGATGCAAACATGCAATGATCGCAGTAGATTACTTCACCAAGTGGGCAGAAGCGAAGGAGTTGGCAGAAATCTCCACCATAAAGATTGAAAAGTTTGTGTGGAGTAATATCGTTTGCAGATTTGGGGTTCCACAGCAGATCGTAACAGACAATGGGACTCAGTTCAGCAGCGAGCAGTTTCTCAGGTTCTGCAACGACCTCAAGATCGTTAAAAGCTTCTCAGCAGTGGACCATCCACAAGCCAATGGCCAAGTTGAAGCTGTGAACAAAATCATAAAACAGACCCTGAAAATGAAGCTGGAAGCAAAGAAAGAAGCGTGGGTAGATGAACTCCCAAAAGTGTTGTGGTCGTACAGAACCACAGCTCGCAGCTCCACTGGCGAGACCCCATTCTCAATGGTGTATGGATCTGAGGCCATGATCCCAGCTGAATTTGAAGTCACCTCGTAAAGAAGAGCAACCTTCAATCCAAATGACAACGATCAACTACTTGTAACAAACTTGGACCTGCTTGAAGAACACAGGGAAACGGCCAGGTTAAGGGTAGCTGTCTATCAACAGAGAATAGCGAGGTACTATAACAAATATGCTCGGATTCGCAGATTCAATGTGGGAGACCTAGTATTACGTCTCATTTTGCCTGGAGCCCGTAAGCCAAGTGATGGATCCTTAGGCCCAAACTGGGAAGGACCCTATGTTGTCAAAGCAAACTTGGGGAATGGAGCTTATCATTTAACTAATGAAAATGGAGCTAAAGTCCCTCGAGCATGGTATGCCGAGCATCTACGTCCTTATTATCAATAAATTCTCTTTGTAATATGTAATTCAAAATCATTCTAGTTAATGAAAGCTCCATTTTCCCAACTTGTAACTCAACTCATTTCACTAAGGCTAACGGGCTCCGAGCTTAATAGCTTGCTATTAAAGAGCCTCAAAAGCAGATGGCTAAGTGCCTCTGCATAGCTCACTAAAAAGAGCCTAAAAAGCAGATGGCTAAGTGTCTCTGCATAGCTCACTAAAAAGAGCCTAAAAAGCAGATGGCTAAGTGCCTCTGCATAGCTCACTATTAAAGAGCCTAAAAAGCAGATGACTAAGTGTCTCTGCATAGCTCGCTAAAAAAAAACCTAAAAAGCATATGACTAAGTGTCACTGCATAGCTCGCTAAAAAGAGCCTAAAAAGTAGTCAAGGTGACGACCTACTGCATAGCTCGCTTAAAATAAAAAGAGCCTAAAAAGCAGATGACTAAGTGTCACTGCATAGCTCGCTAAAAAGAGCCTAAAAAGCAGTCGAGGTGACGACCTACTGCATAGCTCGCTTAAAAATAAAAAGAGCCTAAAGAGCGGATTACTAAGTGTATCTGCACAGCCCGTCAACATACTAACAGACCAATTTCTTATACTTACAAGATTTTATTAATTGATGAATTAAGCGATTGCTTTAATCATTATCAGATTTTGAATTCATTAACTATCAGCTCGCAAGAAGTTTGATAATTTTAAAGTTAAAAATCATAAAATATGTTATAACATATGTGATAGCTTAAATACATTTAACACGGAAGAAATAATGAAAGAAATTTCATTAAGTGTAAAAGTTGTTTACAAATTGAAAAGCTGAAAAAATACAAGTAAAAAAAAAAGAAAACAAGTTCTTAATCCTGAGCTGGGAGACCTGGACCTACTAAAGATTCTTCATGTGAAGAAAGTACGCCAGGGGGATCGAGGTCAATAACGGGCTCAACCTGGGAGGTCGTACCATGAGCCTCCTCTACTGAAGGAATTGGATCAGCTAAGGGCAAGGTAACTCTTGCTTTAAAATCCTCAACGATTTCAAGTCATATGTCCCCAAAGATAGAAAAATTCATCTCTGGATGGGACATCCACAGTGTGTAGAGAAAGTCGCGGCCTGTTCTTTCCTCACCTCGTCCCTTGCATCTGCAACCTGCACTTCCAACTCTTGAGCAGCCTGCGCTTTGAAAACCGTTAGCTCTTCGAAGGCATTATCAACATGACGGTTGACGACCTCAGCTTCTTTCTTCATGGCTTCAACGCGCTGCTCCGCAACCTCAGCCCGCTGAATAGCCTCCCCCACCTGTTGCCTAAGCACCTCAGTTCGATGCACAGCCTCCTCGACACGTTTAGCAGTGGTTTCAACCTCTTCAGCTCGTTTGGTTGCAGCCTCCTCAGCACGTTTAGCTACAACTTCCATTTCATCAGCTCGCTTTTTAGCTTCCTCGGCCTGTTTCTCAGCAGTTTCAGCTCGCGCCAAAACAGCATCAACTTGGCGATGAAGCACTTCGATCTTATCCTCTGCGGTTGAAGCCCGCTGCTCGGCCAGCTCGGCCCGCTGCTCAGACTGCCTCAGTTCTTCTTTCGCTTTGTGAAGCTCATCTTTTAGCATGACATGCTCATTTTTCATTTTCTTTAGAGCTTCCTCGAATGTCTGCCTCGCAGCATTCGCCTCAGCAATCTGTGCTTCCTGACCCTGTACTCTACCTTTAGCCAAATGAGCTAAGTCATCATCGGCCGCCTCCAGCTCGTATTACAGCTTCCTTATTTCATCATTGGTAGCCCTTGTCTCCCTCCTCCGCTTCATTGCAGCGAGGGCCCCCTGAAAATGCTATGAGTTAATATTTGTTGAAATAAAAAAGTCAGTAGATAAGGAAAGATGACTTACCAACATGCAATGACGAGCTGCGAACTCGTCGAGGTCCTCACCCTTAAGGCATCTGTTCTCCAAGACATTCATGTGAGTAAGCATAATTGTTGTCCAGTTGTCAAGGAAGGAAGTTAAGTATCTTCCCCCAGGACAAAGCTCGATGACTGGTCTGGTTGGTGAAAGGGTTCTCTCACGCTCTGGGATATCACGCTCATCATCCCGGGAAGCACCACGTCGCGAAACGACGGTACGCCTAGTTGCATGCTTGCTGGGGCCAGCTTGGGTTGCCTTGGAAGCAACCATAGGAGGAACTCCCCCTTTTCCAGGCAGCAAGCTGGAAGCTGGAGTCAGCTGAAGATCGGAAGGAGCAGTAGCCTCAGCGGGCACCTCGCTGGGAATAGTGACTAAGGGAGCAATGGCCTCAACAGGCACCTCGCTGAAAGCAGCAACCGCAGGAGCCTGGTCCTTAGCAGATGGCTTTAAGCGTTTTGAGGGAGCGGCTGGGGTGACTAAGGCCTTAGCAGGCCGTTTCGCTGAAAGAGTTGAGAAGGCTGGAGATGTAGTAGGTCGTTCAGGGGGGGGGATTTCAAAAGAACAAGTTTCCTCCTGTTGGCTGGAATTCGCCCAGAGGAAGGAACAGGGGCTGGAGTACGAGCTGGAAATGGCAGTGAAGCCCCTAGGATAGATGTGTGATATGGGGAAGAGGATGAGTCAACTTGTACAGTAGGGGCTGTGTGAGCTGGATCTGATCCTGTCCGAGCTGGGGCAGGAGCTGGAGAAGTTGTTTGAGATGCACCCTTTGATAAGGATTGAGATGAAGTCAATTTTACCCGAGCTGAGGCGCGAGCAGGAGTACTCTTAGTAGAAGTTTTCCGAGCTGGAGAAGGTGCGTGAGTTGTTCCCTCTGCCCGTGGAGTAATAGGTTTTGGAGGTCGAGAAGTAGATGTATCCCCCACCTTGACTGGGACATCAAGGACAGAAGGAAGTCTATGGTTGTCACCCATGTTGCCTATGTCCTCATCAGATCGCAGAATGTGAGACTCTTTAGGTGGGGCAAGACCATAAGCTCTGAGAACAACATCATCGAACTTGCTACTGATGCCCGCTTCCTCCGAGCTTGCGAGCTTACCAAGAGCTCGTTTCTCCTCGTTACTGAAAGGAGACTCGTCCGTTTTCAGCGTTGCACAACAAAGGTTAAAAATAATAATAAATTAAAAATTAAAAATTAGCTCGCTATATTTTTTCTACCTGGTTTCAGGACGAAACTGAAATTTTGGAGATCCGCAAAAGAGGGGCAAGAGACGTAAAACTAGCTCGTTTTGTAAGTCCAACGTTGGACTTGCCCTTCACATCTCCTTGGGGCAGGAGATCTTTATATTTTGACGGACGAGCTGTAAGGTAATAGATGTCGTCAGGTTTCTCTCCCTCTGTTGCACTTACAGCCTTGAAGCTGTAAAACTGCTGAATGATTTTTGGAGTGGGAGGAATAAGGCCATTCCTGAGGAAGGCTATAGCCAGCGAGGTCAGCTGCGCATAGGAGTTCGGTGTTAACTGGGACGGCGCGAGCTCGACTGCGTTAAGGAACGAGATCAGGTATGGGGGTATTGGGAACCTTAGTCCTTATTCGAGATGTTGGACACTGACAGCAACATACCCCTTGGGTGGATAACATGCATGGTTTTTAGAAGTCGGTATCAGTACGCGACAACCTAGAGGGATGAGAAATTGCAAAGTATACCCGGCCACATCGAAAGGCTCCAAGGAAGAAGGATGGCGGGCAAATGTATCCCGAGCTTCTCTTCCCTGCTTGACATGCTCTCGAGCTGCATCTCGCTCGTGAGCCTTCCTGCTTTGAGAAGTTCATTTGCTAGCTCCACTTGAAGACATCTATACCAAAGAGGTATTTTCAAGTCGAAGCAAGTTATTAAAATGTCAAATATTCTAAGTCTCCTACTTTGCAAGTCATTCATAAAATGGGGGGCTCGACCTGTGAATAAGCGACCTGCGAGCTAATGGTTTACAGGAACCTAGTGCTACAGTTTGCATGTATGACAACCCACAAACAACCAAACAGCTCACAAACAGACATGCAACAAGATCAAATCAACGGAAGTTGAAAAGGTGCAGAGGCGGTTATTCAAATTAGCGTGCCAAGGAAGCCAGCTTTTACCAGCAGGTTCGAGCTCCCAGCTCGCAGAGCGAACTGAGAGTTGGGGGGCTAATGTTGTGTGTATTTTTCGGACTCATTAAATGGCTGGTAAAAGCCCAGTTTAGGCCCAATAGAAGGCCCGATAAAGTCAACCGAATCAAAGGCCCATCAGACAAGGCTCATATTTCAACCTTAAACCCAGCGAGCTCCACAGCTTGTCCAGTAAATCTTCTCAGCTCGCAGCAACAAGCTCGTCTCACAGTCAGATCATAGCTCGTTCTACAAACCGCCTTATGCGTAGCTCGTCATGCGAGCTCCAGCTCGCAAACCACCATAGACAGCAGCTCGTTCAAGAGCACAATAAATGCAGTATCTTCCAGAATAGGCAGTTGCCTAATCCGATCATGATTCTCTCTCTCCAAATACGGCAGTTACCCAATCAAATCGTGATTCCCTCATCAGATATGGAGGTTTATTCAAATTCAAATTCAAATCAACCTTATCTCGAGATAATTACAGTAGTTTCCTGATATTATTCCAACCGAATAGGACTTATAATTAATTTATGATTCCTTTCCTGGTTTTTCTGATTTTATTTAAATCATTTGGAAAGTGTAATTAATTCGGGATTCTTTTCCTCTTTAATCACAACCAGAATTGTAACGCCTCTTTCCATATAAATAGGAGGCTAAAATCATTGTAACATCATCAGAGAATAATCAATAATATACTGTCACTCTGCAAAATTTAAGAAATAGACAGTCGTGGACGTAGGCCTATTATTGCTGAACCACGTAAAAGCTTTGTGTTCCTCGTTTGATTCTCGATTTTTGTCTGTGTTCTTTCTTGGTATTTGTGCTTTCTCACATTGATTGCAGGTATTGAGCATTGATTACTCGTCGACTGAAATCCAACGTCGACAATTGTATTCTGTAAATTTTGTTTTGCTCTATAATAATCATGTTTTTTAAAAAACTTTCTACCTAAAGTTCTCTTTCATTTTTAGAATTTACACTAGTCTATGTTGATATTTTCTAATCCTGACTATGTGAAGGTAACATTCATTTACATCTGTATGCAGTACTTAGATTTGATTAATTAGAATGAAATTCTTTTTGTACTACATGAACTAGTCTCTAGAACCGAAAAAAATAAATGGATAAGAGGCAGACCTTGAGCGAAGTAAGAATGGTCCTATTTATATTTGAGATTTTATACGGACACAAAACGTAACTTTCATGCATGATAAATATGAAATTCGACATTATCTCTCCGTATTTATTACAGATCGGAATCTCGTACATGGGACAACCATCTTGTGTCAACAACAAGCGCTAGGCTTGGAACGTGGCATGACATCACGCTTACACACGTACAACAGTAGGACTCGAACCCATATGTTAGCACTCGTCCTCCCCACGCTTGCAGCTCCACTCTGTACGGCATATATGCACGGCTTTACTCCAAGTAGCTTCTTCTTCCAACGCCAACAGCATGCATAACGTACCTAACTATAGCTCGCTTCTTCTCTAATTGGCTCGACTTACATGGCTCTATTGCACTTGGCATGCTCTCTCTCTCTCAGGCATGATGGCGCAGCTCTCTTTTCTTTCTTCCCAATTATTTATTTTCATTTTATTATTTCCGTTATTTTCTTAACTCTTCTTTTTCATCTCAAATTAATTTTTAATTCTCTGAATTAACTGCTACTTCAAGAACTTATCCTCCCAGTTCTATCTGTATCCTTCCAATTTCATATTTATTCTCCTCAAACTTGATCCTTTAACTCATCCGTAAGGTTTCAAAAACTCTTCCAAAAAGTCTCTACAATCAATCAACTAACAGTTAAAGGAGATAAAAAGTTTAGGCAAGAAGAGTATCTTTTACACTTCACAAAAAAGAATTGAGATGTCGACACTTGTATGGCAAGATTAAAATGAAATAAATATATAAATTAATTCAAATAAAATTTTAAAAATAAGAAATTAATTAATTAAAAAAGAACTAATTAATTATTTAAAATTAAAAAAATGAAGGAGCTCGACTATCCATCTTAGATGCAAATTAAATTTATCTAAGAATTAAAAAAAAAAAAAAACCAATCTTCAACATCTAGATAACACCCTCAATGTACAACATGCACTTCACATACAATTCTGGTCTTCTTTTCTTTGTAATAAAATCAATTCCCAACAAAATATTGTTTAGATAAGTACACTATTGCAAAAGCTAAATCAATTTTACTTTCATAGCTAATAACAATAAGTAATCAGTTCTAATTCACACAAAAATGGGAAATTTATTGTTTTTATCCAAATAAAAATGAAAATTTTGTTTTTACGTAGCCTTTTAAAAAAATTTGTTTTTGACTCTCAAATAAATTATTTTTATTCCATATCTAAGATTACTAAACTACCATTAAATTAAAATCATCCAATTACCCCAACCCGAAATTACCAAAATAGTTTTCTTCTTCCTAACAACATCTTAATCTCTTTTCTCTTCTCCATTCGTGGTTTTTATTTTTCCATTCATGATTGTAGCTGAAAAAACAATCTAGTAAGGAATTCTTCATTAAAGTTTCTTCATCCATTGAAGATTTTTTATCCATTCAAGTTTCATTCATTAAAGGTTTTGAAGTTTCTTCTTCCATTTAAAGTAATTTGAGTTTTGAAGCTAATATATGTGTTTTTATTGGTTGGTTTTTAAGTTGTTTTGTTTAGATTGCAAGCTCAAGACTTTAAAAATGATTTGGTTATGATATATATGGTATCCATAAGGCAGACTAGTCATTGCTGTAAAATCTGTAACAAAATCGGTTTTTTATTTTACTAAAAAACTGAAATCGATTTTTCATTCGATTGAAAAACCAATATCAACTTTTTCACACTATTAAAAATCGATTTAAGAATTGATCAATTTTTCATTAGCATTGAAAAACCGATTCTATCTAAAGAAAACCTAAATAATCAATTTTTTCATTTTTTTATAGTTGTTGTGTTTTAAATGTTGTGTATTGAATTTTAGTGTTACATGTGGTTAGATATGATTGTATTTTATTCTATTTGGTTATATTTGGCTGAAGAGTGTTGTGAGTGCACAATAAATCTATCTAACTCGATTTTTAAGTGGACAAAAAAATAGGTACCGATTTTTTGGTCCACTTAAAAACCGAGTTAGACGGTGTTAACATAATTTTGATTTTCTTGTGTTTTTTATGTTAGGTATTAATTTGTAGTGTTAGATTTGATTTGATATGATTATATTTTATCATGTTGACCCATTCGAGTGAAACTAATTTATTAATACTATTCTTTGAATTTTACAGGAATGGCTCAAGAGATTATTGTAATAAACTTCGATGGAGAGTGAAATAGATATAACTACGTTGAGGGTGAGTCGATCGAGTGTGGGGTTCACAAAGATAATAACTTTTCATCGTTGTTGAACGTTGTGTGCAGAGAGGCTAGTATTGATACAAGATGATGGGATATCCGTATTTATTATTTAGTACAAAGTATGATAAATGGTCAAGTTAAAAAAATACGTATCATGTCCAATCTTGGTGTGGTTGGTTTGACGGTGATTAAAAATATTGATGTTAAAGATATTTAAATCGATAAGATTGCAAGAGATTTTGTAACTAGAGTTAATAGGCGTATCATTCGTCCAAATGTTACCGACTTAATACCAGACATAAGACATGATGAGACAGATACAATTAGACTTGTAAATCCATATATGATTGAAAGTCAATTTTATCTTACTTCAGGTATTTGGAGCAATCAGGTTGATGCTTCTATCACCCCATTTACATCTATGTAAAATCCCATTTGCGACATTAATGATGATATATGAATGATGGTACTGATGATGAAGATTGGGACACAGATGATTATAGTAATGGGACACAAGATAGTGATGATGAGCAAACTCGAAATAGTGATAAAGAGACAACTCGATTTGATGATGTTTTTGAGGAAGAAGAGTTTCCAGAAATAAGATTTTAAGGTTTACAATTTTAGAACAATTCTTTACAACCATACTAAATTGTTTCTAGTGTAAAACTATGTGACATTGAGGCTACTTTAAGCGCTTTGTCAACAGTCTACTAACATCATACATTGTATAAAGGTGCATTCTTTAACAGTAAAAAAGAAATGAGTACAGTCATTGGAGAATATGCTCTAAAAGCTAAGTTTGAATATCGAGTTAGACGTTCAAACATAAAGTGATTTGAGGCTGGTTGCAAGGATAAGAGTTGTAACTTTATAGTTCGTGCAAGATGCAAAAAAAGTTGTTTGGTGTGGTTTGTGTTGAAGTATGTGGCACAACACAAATGTCCTCAGACAGCTATAAAATCACATATAAAGAGTGTGAAGGCTATTATCATCGAAAAATTGTGCGCAAAAAAATGGGAGAGATATTTATACACCTAATCGTTTGATTAGAGAAATGCTAGAGCAGTATAAAGTATAGATTTTGTATAGTAAAACTTGAAAGATTTTACAATATGCAAAGAAATTAATATATGGACAAGCAGATGAGTCATATCAACAGTTTTCATCCTACTTTGAAATATTAAAACTGTCAAACCTTAGTATAATGATGGCAATTGAGAGAGATAAAAACAATTGGATCTTGTATTCATTCATTGCACTTGAAGCTTCTATTGAGGGTTTTCGATCTTATATGAGACCAATTGTTGCTATTGATGCCACTTCTTTGAAATATGAATATAAAGGGGTGATTGTTTTTTGTTGCATGCAAAAATGGATCGGAAATGATTTATCTCATCGCTTTTGGATTTTCTAATAGAGAGTCCGACTGTTCATGAACTTGGTTTCTAAAAAAATTGCGAGATGCGATTAGTGAGTCAGACGATTTACTTATCGTATCAAATCATCATAAAAACATATCAAATGGAGTGAAAATAGCTTTTTCTCAAATCTCATACATGTTGTGTTTTTTCCATCTATGGTAAAACCTTAAACAACATTGTAAAAGCGTTTAGATATGGAAAATACATTTTATAATGCAACATATAATTATGTGCCTGATGACAGTAACAGAATATTGGAAGAAATTCGGATGTTACATCCGAAAACACATGAAACTTTGGTTAAGACTAGAGTGAGCAGATGGTCACAGGCTCATTATCCACCAACATTGCAGAGTCGCTTAACAATTGCATGATGCAAACACGTCATTTGCCAATAACAATTACACATGAATATATGAGAAATGTGTTGCAAGATAGTTTAATAATAGACGTGTTGTTGTTGAGAAACTCACAACTTATGTTACCATTGCCACATACGATCATATCATATTGGCAAAAAATTTATTAACGGAAGGTAGCAAACATAATCGATCACGTACAGCGTCATATATCCTAGTAAAGGCAATGCGGTGGTTAATGTTCAAGCAAACACATGTATTTGTAAGTAATGAGATCTAGATCAACTAACATATGTTCATGTATGTGTTGTAACCAAGTATCATAATTATACGTTGCTGCTTTTGGTATTTAATGTCATATCATGACCTCAAACTTGTGATACATATCAGCTTCAAGGGCGTTTGTTGTAACACACTTTGTAGTCAGTATTATAGCATGGAGTGGTTAAAACCTGCTTATGCACGTTCGATCAATCTTGTCCCTAAATTTGCTAGCTGGAATGTTCTTGTGGAAATTAGAAGCATGGTTGTACAACCACCCATAAGAAAAAAACAAGTAGGTAGTCAGAAAAAGGTTTGGATTTTTCAGTTGGGGAAGTTCGTCGTATAAAAAAGTATGAAAAATGTAGTCAAAATGGACACAATCGTCTTCATTACCTTAACCCCCTACTTTCACCAACGAATGGACGAGCGTAGCCGTGGGTGTGGAAGCTGGGACGAGCACAAATGCTCATGAAAATGTCATACCATCCCAAAGATGTCGCCTCTACCATGAGACTGGACACAACCAACGTCGATGTCCTCAACGATTTCCTATTCTCAATCCAGTGATAGGTAATGATGAAAACAATTATTAGACATTAATTTAAATCTTTGTTTCATGTATGTTATTTTATTTGTTTAAATAAAATTTTACTCCATTTATTTAATACCTCAATACTATTATACTCAGAACGGTTTTTAAGTTACTAATTTTAATTTCATCAATTTTAATGAATGAATACAAATTTAATCAATGAAGTAAAGTAACTAACATTAAATTTAATAAATAAAGCACTTAAAAAACCAATCTGTGGCTTCAACTTTAGATCATTTTCAATTTAATCAATTAAGATGAAATTATGTAAATAACTTACATAATGAATTTTTGGAACTAAGAATCTTCAAATATGATGGAAAGGGGGGTTAAAATGGGAGGAAACATAGGATCGGTTTTTCAATGGAGTTAAGAAACCGATTTTAGTTTTCAACCTATAGGTTTTTTTTTTTTTTTTCAATTTTCTCATCTGATCGATTTTTCAAGCAGGTTGAAAAACTGATTTCAGTTTTTAAACCCTTTTAAAAAATCGATCACGATTTTTCTTAATTTTCAACCCTTCAGGTGGCTTTCAATGACTAACAAATGGCCCCAAAATTACTTCAATTTAATCCATTAACATACAATTGTGTAAAAAACTTAGATAATGACTGCACTTGGTGACATTGAAGTAAGACATTATATTTAGGTGATAAGATATCGCCTTGTGCAAATCTCAATGTTAATTCATCCAATTATGTTTGTTTGTAATGTTAATCCGTTGTTGGATATAATATGAGTTATATGGTTTTTAACTTTTTATGTCTTTTTGGTCATTGGAAATCTCCATATATTGTGAAAAAGAGGGTAAAAATGGAAGAAAGTATAGGATCGATTTTTCAGTAGAGTTAAGGAACCGATTTCGATTTTTCAATATATTATTTTTGTAAATTAATAATTAACAAAATGAATAATTAATATATAAATTAATACATTTACTTATATACAACCTTTCTATCAGAGCGTAATGTCAATTTCCCAATTTTATTTACTTTATACAATGGTGTCGAAAACATATATTAATCCCTAGCAATCTCTTCCCTCAATGCAATGGCATTTACAACTTGATCGGGTCGTTTTAATTTCCATATACTGTCTTTCAACTGTAAAAGATCAAATATGTACATTACCATGTACGCTCTATAACTCATCCTGTATCATTAATAGATTAATTAAAAGATATTAACATAGCATTTACAATATATAACCTTGTTAAGTTATAAATTTACTCACCCATTAGGTTATTGGGGCACAACCGATCTATCAAGAAGCTTAAGTTTTTATTGCTCATCCACGGGTGGCATATTAATGTGGGTTTGCTTATAAAATCCCATGAACCACAATAAGATGGACATGAAAGACACCAACGGTTTAAGTGGCTTGATCTGTTCGGCTAAGTCAATATGTGCAAAAGAATCATCTATTAATATTTTCTGCTCTTTGAGGTACACTTGACAGAGGATCTAGTGATTTTAATTCAGACTATATGATAGTAACACCTACAGTTTAAAAACATCAATGGTATAGGACTAATTCGAATGATCAAATAATAAATCTTAATCTCCAAACAACATTTACATTTTCAACACGCCACCACGAGATTGATGCGTTTATCGGACCACAACCAAATGCAAGCCATTTTAAGGGTACATCAGCTGTAATCGGATCAAATTTTATTCCTTTATAGACACAATGCTCTTTATAGTACAGTATTATAAATGTCTACAAGATAAAAATTAAACATGCTATTTAACTTCAATGACACATGACAAGAAATTGTAAATACATAACTTATTGAAATATAAACACTTACAAACAAGGAACTCTCATGAACTGTGTATCTACTGTCTTCAACTTCATTCCACCACTTATTTCTTACACATATCAAATAAAAATCAATGTGCTCGATATTACACACCACCCATAATTGACAGGCCCCTCTCCTTACTAGGTCTGCCGGCCGCCTTACGGTAGCCCTCCAGCGGATATCTGATCCAACTGGAAGGTTTTCGTAAAGCTACGCCGTTTACTTTTTGAAACTTTCTGTTAATACGGAAACGTGAGAAAATTTTTCTTTTTATTTTGAATATTTATAAAACGGATTTATAAAAATTTGGGCAGCATAACGACTGTTTTTCAAACACGTCACCCTATAAATTTCAAAATTTAACACTTCTATAACAAACATTTCTCTACTACTGGGCCTCAAACCCTCAAATATATTTTCTCAATCCAACCACAAACATTTCAATGTGAGATCCATAAATATATTTCCATTTTATTCAAGACAAATAGATAATTTAATTTATCAAAAACTTAATTTTATAAATACAAAATACTATATACAACTCAAAATATAATTTACGAATACTCATCAAAAGTGCGTGGAATGCATGACATATACTTTTAAATTAAACCTATGCAGTGATGCTGTTGCGTCAAGCCACTTACGCGTCTGATGGAGCCTCTTCCGGTTGACGGCTCGTCCCTGCACCTGGGGAGGATTTTCATAAAATATGAAATAGGGTGGTGAGTATAAAACTCAGTGAGTGGATAGCTTCTCAACTAAAATATCTTTTTCTAAAAGCTAAACTTTCTTTCAAGATACGTTGTAAACTAATATTCTTTCTATAAGTTTATTAAAATTACAAAACTGGATACTTTTTTAAAATCTTTCTTTATTTATGGAAACTGGAAATAATTTCTACTTTAATCAATTTCACGTCTACGGATGTGCTTTCCTCTTTTATCTTGCCAAGGGCAACCCAGGGAAACTACTCCTGTCGTGGCAGCATAAACTCTCTCGCTTGCCACTAGGAATTAAGGAATCTGTCATATGTAGCTGTCGATGCGTAAACTCTGGGCGTGCAATATTCTCTCGCAATCGGTCCAATATACACTACCCTTATGCGTGCAGAGGGTGACTCGATTGACTCTCTCTCTTAGGAGTTGTCCAGACTCCACTCTCGGTTAGTGACCCTCACACATCTACCGTACACGCATAGGGTACTCATCTGGGCACTTAACTGGGGCTAGGGTAAACCCAAGGCATCAAAAATCTTTTTATAATAAAAATCTTACTTTTATTTTCTTTAATCTCTTAAAGTAAAACTTTACTTTCTCTAAGGCCGAAGCCTAGAATCTATAAATAACTTTAGCTTGTAAAATTCTCGAGTATAATTACTCAACATACTAACTTGCTTTAATACTCAAATAATCATAATTGCAATGAAATAAAAATATTCATGCGATTCATATAAAAATATGTAACAGGCTAAAATAACTTTAAAATCACATAATAAACTCTTTTGCTAAACAATAATTAAATAACTTAATTCTCATGAAATAAATTCATAAATGCTTTAAAAATAAAACCACTAACAAGTCACTTCTAATTTCTTCACCACCTCTCCAACACTCCTTTTTGCTTCTTGAGACTCTCCTACAATATAATCCAACCAACAATCTTGGTTTAGGATTCAAAAGATATTACAATTTCACTTCATTACAATCTCATACATCAATACATAATCATATTATATCCTTGAAAATCTTCCACTCACTTTCTAACCCAAACTCTTTATATCTAAACTCATTCAACTATCCACAATATATTCACTTTAGATTCAACACATGCTTTACCAATAGATCATTTAGTCTAACTCAATATATATATAGATATATATTCTCAAGAAATTCATAATTCCATCAACTATCCAATCAATATTCTCACATCCATTTCTATTTATTTCTTTGACATTAAAGTATTCAAACACTTTATAACCATCATCAAATTACATGCAATCTATTTGATGACAAATTCACCTCCACACTTAACTTTAACTAACTTAATTATTTATCTTTCCAATTTTCATCTCTCTTGCATCCTTTGATACCAACCTACTCACTTACATCCCATAACCTTATACAACTCATTTAATTATTTAAAGCAATCTCAACATATATGAAAACAACAATTGCTCAAGCACTAATATAATTATTCACTAACTTAATTCTTTGTTTTTCTTTTCAAGATTTCCTTTCAATCAACATAGTTTCACATATAATTTCATTTAATCATCCAAATACTCTCATTATCTATTCTTTTATGATTCATTCACATACTAACATATAACAACTTTATTCATCCTTTTCATCTCAACAAATAATCACACATAAACACTTCAACAATCATCCATCAACTCAATTACCACCTTAAACTAAAGAAATCAATTAAATCTCATCAACCTTTACTTATCAAACTCTAACCCTTACCTCTCAACAACCTTGATCCAAGCTTCTTGATTCTTTTCCTTCACTTCCAAGCTTATATTGATGATGATTAACCTTGATTTAGTTCATGAAATTCATTAAAACCTCATATAAATCCATAACTAAAAATATCCATCAACCAACTACAAAAATCACTTCACTTACCCTCACTCTTTCTTGATGAAGGTGGATGGGTTTGAGAGATCACAAAGCTTGGATCATCTCTTCTTCTTCTTCTTCTCCTCCTCCTCTTTCACGGGCTGCAGAATTTCTGTTTCTTCCTCACGGTTCCAGCTCACTCACGGTCAGCTCTCTCTCTCGGTTTCTGTTTTGTCTCACGAGTTCCAGCTTTGCTTCACGATTTCTTCTCCTTCTTCTGGTTTCAGCTTTGCTCACGGTCTCTCTCTTTCTTTCGGCTTCTGCTTCAACTCACGCACGTCTGCAGCTTTCTCTACCTCTCGGTTCTGTTTCAGCTTGCTCTTTCACGATTTCTTTAGCTCTCAGCAGACTTATCTCTCTCTCAACCGACATAACATCTGATTCAGCTCTCAATCCTCTCTACTTTATATACTCATGCCTTGACAATGTCCAAAATGCCTCTAAACTAATTCTATAATCACACATGTGCCACTAGTCACTACTCTCTTTTCTTTTTCTCTTTCGGTTTCTGCTCTGGCACTGATTTCAGCTTGCTTGCACGGTTTCAACTCCTCTCAACCGACTTATTCCTCTCTCATTCGGCTATCACACACTCACTTATATGCTAGTACTCTTTTAATGCCAAACTTGCCATTAAATTAACTCCAAAATCACCTAAATGCCACTAGTTGAAATGAATACCTTTGATTGGTTAATTTATTTCATCCAACTCAATACTAACAACTCATGCTATTTATTAATTTGATCTCAACTAATCAATTACTTTTTGGCTTAAATATGTCTTAACCTCATTGGTCTTCATCCAAGCACATGGATTGTGCTTCTTTAATACATATCATCTCTTACACATTTAATGCTATATTTAACTTAAATTTTAATCCTCACTTAACACCAATAAATTTCAAAAATATTCCATGATCATCTTATCTTCAAATTGACCATGCAATACTCTAATTGGGCATCTTAACTTCCAATTCCATACTTTGAAAAAAGTTCAATCGGCTATAAACTCATTAAAATTCACAACGTTCTTAACGAGGGTATTTTTATCAATAAATATTCGGAACCTTTAAAATCCACTCAAACAAACTCATCTTTACTCCACTTCAGCTTCTAATAACTCTAATTCATATTCTGGAGCTTTTGATATCTGGGATCCATTTTCCGAAAATCACTATTCACGTAAACACTATTCACCGAAAAATTTTTATTTCATGAAACTTAAGGAAATCTTCCTTTTCCCGAAATCACTATTCACTCAAAAATACTATTCATACGAAATCACTATTCATCTGGAAACACTATTCCGTCCGAAAATACTCTTTATCCGGGAAACACTATTTCTTCCAGGAAAATGAAATTCCGGGTCTTACAATAATGATCAAGCGCACACCTAAAATAGATAATAATAATAATAATTGAATGTAAATTTTATTATATTAACAATCAGGATGAAAAGATAATAATGTTTTTTATTAATACCTGAGGTCCAAAAACGTGGAAGCTTTGTATTCATTATAGACAATCTCTATGGGATCTAGAGACTCTGTTACCTCTTTTACCTATAGTTGGGGCTCTTTCTTTTTCTTTTTCGGTGGTCCAAGATCCATGTATGGTGTCCATAGAGATGTTTGGCTTCATCTTTCATTTGTTTCGTTCTTGGATAACTTCATCCTGCAACTGCAAGCAAATCAAAAACATCAATTACATATTTAGAATTATATGTCCAACTGTAACACAATAGATCTACTATATGTACCTGGTCATCATAACGCTCAACCTCTACATCTAATAGACCTTCTAAGACCTTTTGAGAGTGGTAAATCGCTTGTCCTCCTATTGGAGGGGTGATTGGTGGACACCCTAAGACTAATAGACTTCCTGATCCTCTTGATAGATAGCTGACTGGTCCTCATGGACAGTTGACTGATGAAACACCTGGTCCCTATAAAGACATAACTGATGGACCCTTTCGACTTGATTTAGTGGTGGTAGTGGTGGTGGTGGTGGTACGCAGCTATAGATATGCTCATCCCGGACAAAGCTCCCACTACCATCATTATCATTGTCGTCATCGTTGTCATCCGAATTATGCCCACCAGTTAAAGACTTAAGAATTTTTAAATGATCTTCCACCCATCTCAGCCTCCTATCCATCTCACATACCAACTTGTAGGTTGTCTTCTGCCTCTTATCCATTCTACTTACTTTTTTATAGGTTACCTTCTATAAATCTATAAGATACTCAAACAATCGCTTCACTTGCAGAATTTATATATCCTTTTACAAAACAATTGTAAAAAACTTTTGATAAAGTCTCCCTATTTTTTAAGTATCCAAGGAAATATAACCTACATATTTAAATCATTACATTTCGTCTATCATATCCACAACTTTTGCATTTATTAAAATGGATATTTAGTTAACAATAAAATAAATAAATAAATCCGTACCTCAAGATGTATGTTTCGTACATCGTACAACTTTTTTATACGAAACTCTGAAAATGTATCCTCTTATTCAGATTGTATGCTTGGTGAGTCTTCATTTCGTTTATTATCCTTCCTTGTAAACTCATCAAACGCATTATCATTATCACCCTTCACCTCATCATCACTCCCTCCATCCTCCACCAAATAATCATCATCATCTCGTGCACAATCGTCGTCATCATCATCCTCACTCCCTCCACCGCACTACAACAAATTTCACATCTTATAGCATTACTTAATAACATTCATTTTAAAATGCTAAAAAATTTTCATATACAACTGCTTTTTAATATAAAATGCTATCATGGATGAATGGTTAGTAACACTTATTTTTTGTTATTTTTTAATAGAAATAATATAGCATCCCATGAATGTTGTACAATAACCAATGAATTTACTGGTTTAATTTGAATATTATAGCATTTTAGATATGCTATTTAGCTAGCTCTCATAAACCAAAAGACGGGAAAAAAAAAAAAAGAAATGAGAAACCTGCTTAAACTTTCCCTAATTTTTCAATTTTCCCAAGTCTCTTATTTTTCAATTTCTTAAAACCAGAAAACCATAAGGTTGGAGGTGGAGTCCTCCAACACCATCGACCACCTCAAGGCCAATATCTAGGACAAGCATTCTGTCGGACTTGCAGCGCTTCATCTTCGTCGGCAAAAAGAGGACAGTAGAACCTCATCGACTACAACATCCAGAAGGAGTCGACGCTCCACCTCATACTCCGCCTTCGCTGGTGCGCCAAGAAGAGGAAGAAGAGGACCTACAGTCCTACTCCAAGCCTAAGAAGATCAAGCACAAGAAACAAGATCACAAGTTGCTCTGTTAGACCACCACACCACATTCGCTTTCAACTTGTGAGAAGCTTAAGAAAAAATATTTATATGAACTTACAAGAAGGCCAGTGGTGATTTTCATATCCTTCATCTGTCTATTTCTATAGTTGTCATTGTTAGTGTTAACAACTTGTATGTTGATTTCATTGTTTGATTGTTACTGGTTGAATATATTTTGAGTGTTGTGGTTTGTTAAGATGAAGAAAATATTTGACAACTTGAACATTAATTTGATTTGAGGATTGTTTTTGAATATATAACTGATGAATAATCTTTGTTATTGTTCAAGTTACTATCTTTGTTATAGAAGGTGTGTTATTAGCTCCTGTGAACATTATGTGTATGGATATTATGGTGAAAGTAATGGCGTTTCCAGTTTATAAATATATGATTACCTGTGAGTAGCATTTCCGTTACTCTTTTGACAAATAGGTACTAGAATAATTTGGTTTTTTGGTAAATTCAAAGGAATTTTTGAGATCTTATGGGTAGATTTGTTAGAAATTGATATAATAAATTTTAATTTATAATGAGTCTTCAAACATGGCAATGAATCAGCTCATCCTAAGGTATATATATTTGGTAAATTGGTACTCAAGTGGCACATCCCTCTAGAAGTTTACATGCATGGGTAGCTCCTTAACTCAACTCTACCTCCAGAAGCGTACCTCCTCAACACAACTTCGGTTGGTTTGTAATGCTCAGTGTTCTTATTTTGCTCAACTCAATTGTTTTTTGTAATGTCGCTGTTGTCTGCTTGTATAGATATTATGATGATGGTAGATGGATTATCCCACAGACTCTAGGTTCTGTCTGCACTATAAGAAGATGGATTATCTTCTAATGCTACCGGTAATATTATTGCAAAATTTTCATATAACCCGATAATACCTCTCATTCTTTCCTATTATGTGAATTTAACATTTTATTTCTATATTATTTTTTTTTTGAGCCAGATGATAGGACCCTAAAGCCATATGGAACGCAAAAGAGAGGTCACTTTCCCATTAGGTTTTAGCTATTGAAGTAGAACCAGGTTCTGTATTTTGGTGTAATTTTATCACTCACTTTTCCATGTTCCAGTCCAAGGATTTCGAAAGCATTCTTGAGGTTGCATTGGTTTGTTTCCTGATGAGCTAGTTCATTTTTTTTTTTTTTTTTTGATGTATTAATTAGCTGGTTCTAAGATGCTTACATTTGATGAGCTGGTTCTAAAATGCTTACATTTGACATTTCCATCAATGGTGCATAGTTCTTTATGTTTGCCTAGATTTGTTTTAGTTTGGTGGCATTATGACTCCATTAAGGTTTAAATCAATTTATTACTTTCTTATATTTAGTAAATCTATAACATATAGATATTAAGAAACTTGTTGCCTTTTACCATAGGCGGTAAAAGCTAGCCTTGCCATTGACAGAGACAAGAACCTAGAAGATAACCAAAATTGAAAAGCAACGAAGTTTGCTGGTATTGTTTAAGTTTGTGATTAGCTTAATTTATGACCTTGAATAGCCCTTATTAGGTTGTATTATCTTACTTTTGGTTTTAATATGTCATGCCACGTCATTATCTTGTTTTAGTCTTCTTTATTCTGGGGTTAGTTAATTTGCTTAGCTTTAGGTTTTGCAATGAATTAAAATAATAACACAATTTCACTAGGAAAACTATAATACCCTACAAAGATCAGTTTCTTGTTGGTGTAAATACATGATGGAGTTATCAATGAAGATAAATTTTACTGAATATGTGGAAGCTTTTTCCAAGAGTTTTGTTATCTACTTACAATGTTGGTTCTTTGCATGTGGTCCTAGATAGTGGTGGATGGGAAACGAACCGCATTCAGACTAATTTTTCAGATTTTTTGGATTATAAGGATTCAAATCGGAAATACTTTTCCTTTTAGAAAATTAGTTTCCAATCTGAAATTTTGTATTTTGTCTTTAAACATTGTGTAGCCATGTAAATTTGTCATATCTTAACCTTTCGTGTACTATTTAGAGTAGGATTATGTATGTAATGCATTATGATGTTTGACATGTTTCCTAATTATCAAACCGAATGGCAAGAACACTGAAAATCAGATGGGAACTTGAATACTAAAGAGAATTGAAAATAACTCTTACTGCTACTATCATTCAACATTTATTTTGTATCGAATTTTCCTTAAATGAACTGATTCTTGATTAGAAATTGACTTCCAATTTCTTGAATGTAGCAAGGTTGGAAGTTGTGCAGTGAAGGTGTACCAAGATTGAGAAGCTCTTGTTCATTCGAAAACTTTCGTGAGTTAATGCTAGATTGGATACAAGTTCAGTCAAAATTCTTGTTCAAATGCTAGGATACAAATTTCTCAATTGCACTGAACAAATGTTGAAGATAAATGGTGGCCGATTCTTCACTTTTGTAGATTTGGGGATAGCCTTTTTAGTTTAGACTTATACTTTTGTGTATGAAGAACCTATATTTGGTTACTTTAATTATAATTTATATGTAGCTATCAATCTCCATATATTGATATGATAGACAATGCAATAATTTTAGTATTTTAATGGAACGACTTAAACCCTTTTATTCCTATATTTATATTTATGTATTAAGAAGAATTCCATTGTTCATAATTAAAATATAATGAAATCTAAAATTTTTTTTATATAAAAAATAATAGTATTAGGAAAATTATTCATAGCTTTTATGAATTATAATCCAATTGTTCTCATAGCATATGGGAAAGGCTATAACATAGAAAAACTACTAACTTAATTAAATATTTATAGCAATTCAAAAATGCAATAGAAACATGATTATAGCATTTACAAAAGGTTGTGATTGCACCTATAATAGCTTTTTAGAACATCATGCATAGCATTTATAAATTGCTATTAATGGGAGGAGACTTTTGATAGCATGAGCTGTGATAGCATTAGGTGAAATGCTATCTACTGCCTATTATAGCATTTATCTCATGCTATATTATGCCAATTTTGTTGTAGTGCCGCCAACTTTATATACCTCTTCGCTAACCAAATGCTTCGAATTGAAAGATTTCCAATAATCCGTGTCTTTTTCGACATTAGTGGCTCAAGGGTTTGTACCATGCCAACTATCTGCAATATATACATATATATAGTTATAATATTATTATATACTTAATATAAATAAGGATAGTTAAAACATACAAAAAACAGAAACCAATTTAGGTTAGGTTTACCGCTTATAAGAGGAAACTCATTAAGGTTTTTATGTGATGTAAACCCCGTATATAACGATACGATACCCATAGTCAAATTGAAACACAACCCCAAGAAAGATTAAAACAAGTTTATAAAAAAGAAATTTTGCTTTTTTTTTTTTTTTGTTTCTGGATTTTTTTTTTTTTATCATTATTAGAATTCACACACAATATAAAATACTAATAACTTGCAAATCAAGATGACGTGAACAGTATCTTGCAAATCAAAATGACGTGAACAGTAACAAAAGAAAAAAAAAAAGCAAAATTTCTTTTTTGTAAACTTATTTTAATCTTTCTTAGAGTTGTGTTTCAATTTGACTGTGGGTGTCGTATCGTTATATACGGGGTTCACATCAGTTGGTATCAGAGCACGGTTTAGTCTCAAGTTTGCCTATCTTCTTTATTTTATTCTAGAAAAAAAAAGTACCAGAGAAAAAAAAACGAAAAAAAAAAAAAAAGAAGAAAAAAAAGTGTGATATTGAGGTTTAATTCTTGTAATCTTGTTTCAATTTTACATCTTTATTTGCCTTTATTGAGTCTCAAACCGAATTTCTTGTCCCCATTAAACCCGTAACATTCCGTCACACAACCTTATATTTTTCTAATTTCCTAGTCTTTGAATCTGAATCTTCTTGGTGAGTTTGTGGTGAACTGTTGCTGGAAATTATGATATTTGTTTGATTAGTTCGATAAGAACCTATAGAAGATTACTACGAGTGGAAAAAGACAAGAGTGGTGAGTGCATTAAAGGGTAAAAGCCAAAATAATTTTGTGAGAAAACACGAGTAAAAGTTGATGATTAATAATATTAGTGAGAGTATTCTCTTTGGTTCTTCGTAGAACTTTTCGAACTTATCAGGATTTTCCTGTGGCGTTCATCATAGACTTATCAATCAATTCTTCCATCATTGATTGTGGTGTCTTCATCATACCAAGGTTCTTGCTTCCATATAAGCAACGGGTCGAGGTTTTTCATACAAATCTGATTCTAAACGATCTTGGATCCTTACTTGATTCACAGGTTTCGTCAGTTCTTGGCGTGATTCGTATCATTATG
Organism: Litchi chinensis; assembly: GCA_019925255.1. Taxonomy (NCBI): domain Eukaryota; kingdom Viridiplantae; phylum Streptophyta; class Magnoliopsida; order Sapindales; family Sapindaceae; genus Litchi; species Litchi chinensis. Next base: position 12,910,246 of record CM034468.1, read on the forward strand.
TCTTTCCACGTCCTCTTAAGTGTCCATCTCTTACATCTTGGTAAGTCATTTTCCAAAGACTGGTTACTTTTCCTTTTCTTTCCTCTCAACACCGGGAACATTTTAACTAACCACCACTAAAATGCAAAAATGATTGGACAAAAAACAAACATATAGTTAGTATATATATATATATATAACCCTATATATTAACCACATTAAGAGGAAGCTATAAATATTAACCGTATTAGGTATACTTGAAACGTCGGGACATAGCCATAAAGATTAATGGTCTTAAATGGGTTTTTAATCCGCTCTTCATTAATCGTCATATGGAGACAGTTGATCAATATACTATAACTTAATATACTCTAAGGGAATGACCTCCATACCTTTGCATTCTTTATCATTACCCACATAAAATGACCAATGTTAGCCCTATTATTCTACTCCATGATTAGATGGTAAATAAGCCCTACATCAGCTAACTTTAATATATTTTCATCATTTATTACGCCATCCACTACACGACCTTGGCGCATTGTATAGCTCCTTACCTCCAAAAAGGTGGTTAGACTGGGCGCACTCAACGATACTCCATTAAACAATTACCATAAGATACTATTCTTGTCAGTTTCCAATGTATTGAAGATTTCTCGATCAATACCCCTAAAAGCAAGTCCTGTCACCAATAAGAACTTCTGTTTCCTAAACCTATATGTTCTCCCCCAATTTCAAACCACATTTCATCACGGCACCCATCGGGATCTCCATTTTCTAGCGAGAGACCATAATATCACAAGCAAGCAGTCGTATTGTTGTTATTTATCTCCAAAATATGTCCGAACAAGCACTCTCCTATAAATCGATTGTACAAACCTCGTCTAGTAATAACAATAATTATTTTACCAACCAATTTCTAACCAATCTATGTATTCCCACTCGAATTTTTGTCAATTGTTTATGAACTATATTTATACTTGAAATTCATCTGTAGGAAAGAAAAACAACAAACAATTAGTATTTTGGATGTGAAAAACCGAATCGATTTTTAACTATGTGTGAAAAACCGATCAATGTTATAGATTGGTTTTTCACACATCATCGATTTTTCACTTTGGTTTTTTTATATCTTAGTGAAAAATCATTGTGTAAAGTCGAAGTGAAAATTTGAGAATATAAAATCGAAGTGAATAACTGATCATCTATGAAAAATCGAACCAATGGCTATGTTATTGTTACCATTGGAATTGATCATTTTCAATCTAAATCCAAGCAAATCTAACATATTCTAAACCTAATCTTCATAACTCAACATCCATAACACCAAAAAAAAAAAAAAAAATCTCAAAATCACAAAACAAAATCAATAAATACAAACTTTTAAATGGAAATCAAAGTTCATGTGCCTTGACAACTGCAAGAGAATGGTCGGAAAAGGTCGAATGGACTCATCAGATCTCGATTAGATACGGGTCGCCGAAAACAGGACGAGTTTCCTCTTTTGATCGATGATGATAATGACTTTGAATCTATTTCTTACATTTTATATATACAAGGGCTTTTTCGTAATTACACATTCCTATTTTTTATAAAATTTCAAAAATTAAGAGTTTATAGATAAAAATATGCATGGGCATTATCAGTAATTTGGGTATATAATGAAATTAATTTGTTTTAGGAGTTATAAATAATTTTTTTCAATAATGGGTAAAAATAAAAATGATCATTTTAAAACCGATATTTATGGTAATTTCCACCACAAAAATTTCCAAACAAATAAGTGAAAACCTAATTGAAAGACCTGGTGGATCACCACCACCATCTACACCACAATCACAAAGGCAACAACCCCTAGCAACCTAACACCACCCACAACCTTTCCGACCACAAACACAAACACAACCACTGCCAACAACCCAACACCAATACAAACACAATCGTCAGACCCACACCTCAAACACCAACCCAACAACCCTTAGCAAGAAGCAACAATGAGCAAAAAGAGCACTGATAAAAGACAGAGGAAGAAGAGGGGGACAAAAAGATGGAGCAGGATTTCTGTCAAATTTTTTACCTAGTTCGAAACCGTTGGCACTACTATCAAGCCAAGCTTCATTTTTCATCAAACCAGAGATGGAGCCCTCAAGTAGGTGATGCTCTTTCAAGTTGGTGATGAAGCCATAGCCAAGCTTGCCGGAGATGGTCTTCTCGTAGTAAACCAAGTAATCGAACTGGATTCCACTAATGTCTGATAAAGTGATGATTAGGGAGTGAGATACAGAGGAGGAATTGTGATATAGGGATTTGTGGCTTCAATTTTGGGGAATTGAAGAAAAAGTAGCAGTACAAAAAGGAGGAATTGTGATATAGGGATTTGTGGCTTTAATTTTGACAATTAGGGAGATGTACAAAAAGGAGCAACGATGGAGATTTGGGTTCATTTGGTTTTTTTTTTTTTTTTTTTTAAATTCTGTAGAAGAAGGACAAAAGCTCTGTTTTATTATTTTCTATATCTTTCTTTTTAAAATTTATCATTTTTTTAAATAGGATATTTCATCCAATCATCAAATTAAAAAAAAATGATTTTTTTAATATTATCTATTTTTAAAAAATAATCATATTATTCTATATATGTCAATTTTTTATTGACAGAACGTTATTGTAATATTTTAATTTTATTAGGGGCAAAACAGTCATTTTAAGTGGTAAAGGGCAATTTTGTCTTTTTAATCTTTTGTTTGGTTTGATCGATAGTCAATAACGAATAGGACCGTTTTGAAAAGTTTTCGAAACCTTAAGGTTGAAATAAGTTGTTTTGAAAATACGTTTAAAATCTTGATAATTTTCGATACCTCATAAACTAAAATAAAGTTTCTCATTTTTTAACTCTTCTTTTTCATCTCAAATTAATTTTTAATTCTCCTAATTAATTACAACTTCACTTTCAAAACTTATCCTCCCAATTCGATCTTTATTCTTCCAATTTCATATTTATGCTCCTCTAAATTCGATTCTTATCACCGTTAAATTCTATCTTTATCCATTTCAAAATTTAATCTTATCTCTAACTCTTTCAAATATACTTTTAAATTTGACCAACTCTTCTAAATAATCTTCTAATTTGAATCGAACTCTTCTACAACTAAAAGAATCAAACTCGAACTGAAACTCTCAAAAATCTCAGTTAAATTCAAATTTTCATCCAAAATACAAACTTACTCATATTTTTCTCAATCTGCATAAAATCCTCAGAATTCATCAGAAATACTAGAAATTACCTAAATTTTCATCACAAAATCTCAATTTAGGAATACTAAATAACGATATATTTTTCCATTATCGTTGGTAGCAAAAAATGTCTATAAAATTTTTAAAAGCCAGAGTGTTAATACATGATTAAAACTACGTATAAGCCATTGATTATGACAATCGGATACATTAACTTTAAGTATACAAGTTTGGTAGAACACTAGAAGAATTCTCTTCAGATTGATTACACCCAAATGAATACTCACCATATGGGTTGTAGCCAAACTACTTTGTAATCTGTTGATGCAATATCTTGGTGTGTTCTTGTACTTAAAACCATGTTAATTTTTGTTTGGCTTACACTGCATTTTCAACTGTGACCAAAATATTGCAACTAACCCCTCAAATCTGGTTACACGATATAGGCTATAGCAATCGTCATGCTCTTTGATTAAAAGTTTATTTCTTTTTTTTTTTTAAGGAATTAACAGTTTATTTCACTTATATAAATTTCACTTGAGATGAGTAAAATGAAAGTAGTATCAGTACAGTCACCTAAAATCGAGAAAGGTGACACATTTGAAGTGGAAATAGAGATGTCTTCCATTATAATTAACAAAAGGGAGAAATTTTTATTTCGTAAATAAATTAATCCTCATTCACACTGTCACACAATAGCCAATCATCCATTGCAGTCCAAACCATTATCACAAACATTAAAAATGAATATAAATATTCAAAGAGTCCTTTTTTACCACTTTGTTAGGCAAACCCCAACCATAACTACCTCCTAGCCCCATCACACGCAAAATCTCCCCCATTATCAAAATACTAATCCGTCCCACGTGTCTCCACCCCATATTTAATCACTTTTTTACCCGAAAAAATAATAAAATCATTAGGACACGTGGCATTACCAGACCCTGGGAGCTGATAAGTGATAATCCAGTAGTCCGTCAATCAGCATATCTCAAAGCTCATGGTTGTTAGAATCCAGTGCCGCCTAATGTCGTTAGGACAGTCCGCAGAGGATTAGCTCCCAGCAGATAGTAATGAATATTGATAATGAGATCTGAGACTATAGTGGCATCATAGCCGTTGGATTGATGTCAGGAGCAAGCTCGGAGACACTCCAGACCTTAACAGACTTATCAAGGCTCCCACTATAAACGACCCACCGCTGATCACGGCTTGTTGACTCACGATCCTCCTCGACAGCCAAGCATTTGACTGGGCCCGTGTGGCCTGTCAGCACAGAGAGACACGTGTGAATCGCTCCCTCTCTCTTCCACACGCATATGGTTTTATCCGCTGATCCGCTGAACACCAGATTGCCTGCAGCCGCAAGGCACAGGACTGCAAGCTTGTGACCTTTAAGTACCCCACCATGAGATAACTGCTTCTCACGTTCCCAAAAGTTGACCAGACCGTCACTGGACCCACAGTACACGATCGAACCGGAGCCATTCACCGCAAGAGCTGTAACCGCACATTCTTGTTTCAACAACGTTTGGACCAGCGTGTGCTTTGTCGATTTAGCTTGCTGGTCTCTTTTCCACGCTTTCACGGTGCCGTCAGCCGACCCGGTGAATATCATACCTTCAGGCCTCGTTATGACGGAGTTAACGGCGTCCTCGTGAGCGTTGATTGACTCCAGGCATTTGGAGTCCGAAATTCTCCAGACTTTAACGGTTCTGTCCCAGGACGCCGTGTACAAGAGACCATTGTCCTGATCCAAGCTCATGCACGAGACGGCGTCGGAGTGTTTGATCCAGAGAGCCGTACGGTGGCGTCTCACTTCAACGTAATTGCTCGGTTTGATAGAACTTTTGAAAATGTCCTTCAGAGTGGGTAACGTACCGGACCTTTTGTGGACGCTTGGGTTCTTGGAAGAGACTTTCCATACACGTATCTTGCCATCCTGGTGGCCCGTAAAAATCTTGTCACCTGAGATAACTATGGCTTTGACCAGACCACTGTTGGCTTTGAAACCAGTGAATTCTTTAAGATTTTTCCACACACGAATGTTCTTGCTATCGGAGCCAGTGTACAAGAGGTCCTTGGTGGCAGCCAGAGAGTAAATATGACCTTCTTCACGAACGAGAGAGCCGATGAGGCCATTTGGTGCAACGCCCTCGTCAAATTGTGCCCACGGAGCTTTACTCCCAGCGGTTTGGTTCCATGGTGACATCATCATAGGTGAACCGTCGCAGCTCATCCGGTTCGGGTCGTAAAAAGCCGGACTCATAGCCGAAGCACTACTATGACGCACAGCAAAACCCTCATCATTTGTTGTTGAAGAAAGATTTGGATCCGAATGCACCATGTTGCTAAACTTGGATCTTGGGATTGTATTTTTGTGTGATTCACCAAACATCGTGCCACCTCCTCCTTCTTCTCTCATTCCAATCCAAGAACCTTATCTAAAACACTACATGCAAAAAAAAAAAAAGAAAGAAAGAAAGAAAAAAAAATGATAAAAAGAAAAAACAGGTTAACTGATTCAAATGGTTGTGGAGGAATGGAGAAGGGGAGAGAGAGAGGGAGAGAACGAGGAGAAAGTTGTTTTAATTAAGGAGCTAAAGGCGGGAGAGGAGGGAAGGAGATGTATAAATATAACATACGAGGAACGGCTTACCAAATAGCAACCGTAGGATGGTGACAACTAGGCGACATCCAACGTAGAGGTTTCATATAAGAGATGCATCATACGGGGTCTAGGGAATCGGGGTCCGATTTCTAATAATAACGTGCGTGTTAGTTTTATCAGGTACAGTACATGTCACGTATGGTTGCTTTTATTCAGTGGTTGTCTATTTTTTATTTTCTATTTTTGGATCTTTCTCGTTTTTAATCTCAAGTCTGTGTAATATTGGAGGAGGATAAATCCTATGAATTAAAGATGGTAATTTATAAAGGGATATTAAGAAAAATCCTCCTAAAATGTAAAATAATTCGAATCTACATGCGGTTTTCTTTTACTAGGTGAACCATCCATTACTACTAATTTTCTATCTAAAACATTAACATTTTTCATTCAAAATTGTGAAATGATCAAAAATCCTCATATGATTCTATAAAATTTCTTTTATATCCTTTAAACTTATGAAATGACTAAAATATCTTTTAAATTATTAATTAATGATAATATTAAATAAAAAATAACATAAAATTCTTTTTTTTAAAAAAACTAATTAAAACAAAAATTAGGAACCTAATTAATATAAAAACCATCCATCTCTCTCATCTCTCTTCTTCTTCTTCTTCTTCTAGAACCCATTCTAACCCAGATCTAGGTTTCAATCGAACTCATATCCGAGTTCATTCGAACCCAAAACTGGGTTATTTTGAACCCAGTTTTTGGGTTTGAATGAACCCCTTTTTGTAGTTTCAATTAGGTTAGATTGATTGTGGTTTTTTTTTTTTCGGTTGATATTTTTGCTAGTGGTTTTGATCTAGGGTTTGTTGGATTAATTTGGTGTTTTGGTTCCTAATGAATTTTTAATTGATTGTTTTGGTTCAGGAAAATGTTCAATTTTTGTAAGTTCATGTTCGTTGTTTTAGTTTCAAAGTTTAAATAGATCTTCAATGTTTTGTTTTAATTCAACTTTAATTTTTTTCTTTAAATTCGATTTTTTTTTATTTTGTTCAATCCAGATTTTTCTATTTTTCTTTTTCAATTTATTTTTATTTGAAGATGAAGATATTCATCTTCAACCTTTTATGTTTAGATATATATATTGTTTTGGTTTCTAAAATTTTTTCTCATATTAAAACAAATAAAATTACTTATCTAATTACCATTATACCTTTCAAATTTAACAACAATCGGTTTTTTTAACCGGTAGGGGTAGTTCACTTAATAAAAAAATAATTGAGGGTAGTTTCCAATTATTTTATTTTGCAGGGGCTTTTCAAAACACTCCACGAGTAAATTGGGTGGCCCAGATCGTCTAATCATGTACTTCCAGATTTGCACTGAAGTGGACCCCAGTAGGATTTTCCATTTTAAGAGCTGTAATTAAGATAGATTATTGCTGGCTGGATAGAATTTGCTAAATTAGGTAGTGCACATCCTCTGCTCTTATTCTTCTTCGTTTTTTTTTTTTTTTCTTTTCTTTTCTTGTTCTGTGCCGACGTGAGGTCGCGTATTGTTTTCACCTACATAGCAGACTATATTAACTGAAAATTTCTGAATAGGTTTAGTTGCATATGCTAATTTAATAAGATTATACTAATGATATTAAAATTAAGTGATAATATATAAATACGGTATGATATGATCATTTTCATGGTCGTACTTGTATGTATCTTACGTATTATAGCATAATCCATCGTATATAGCATAATTTTAATAATCAAATATTTATACATGTGTGTACAAAGAAGCTCTCATATTTGTTTAACGCATACACATTATGAACACATTTGATCACTTTTTTTTTTTTAATGTAAGGAATAAGGAGTATACAATCGGTGATGGAAACAGGTTCAAAAATTTGTATGGCTAAACCCCAATTATGGGAATTAAATTGATAAGTTATAAAGTAGTTCAAAAAGCAAGTTTGATCCATTATGACTTAAAATTCAAACCGAAGCTGCCATTAACATGGAGGTCTATATTTTTCTGGGGAAAGAAAAAGCTCTGCTGCATTTATTTGTAGTAGAGCTTTCGCTTTTTACATGGAATTGAATTAATTATTGAACTTGGAATGAGAAAGTACTCTACAAATTAACTAAATTTAACGTGGAGTGCGAGTAGTGGGGGAAAATATGCTCCGATTTAAAATGATTCCTTTTTGCCCTTTTGTTTTTTTAAGAACATCAAATGACAGGCTTTTAAAAGCTTGGCCTCAATGCCTTCGGCCATTGTAGCAAAAGGCAGACACAATAGTGCAAATAATTATTACAATACATTATACATATATAAATCAGCTATACCCTTTATTTTCTTCTCGAAGGTGCGCCACTATTTTCTACTTCATTTTCCCTCAATATTAATTAGATATTTAGATCCCACCATGGATTTAATATGATTAATTTAGAATCAACTCTAGTCTAAATTTTATCTAAAATTTACTGACAAATTCCAGCATTGTTTTATTTAAATTCTATATAACATCAAAAAAAGCTGAATCATGGCTACTATATTGAAATTGTAAAGTTATCAGGTTGTTATGAGACATAAATGTAGTCTTTCTAATTGTATTTTTTATTAAATTATTAAATTTTTTATTTTTATAGCTCTTTGAATTGTAATGTAATAGTCATTAATCAACTGTATATCGATACTAAACTAATATAGCAGCATGATATTTATGACTGTAGTGTGAATAGTACTACTGTCTATCATGGGTGTGTAGTATCAATAGTACTGGCTATCGGTAATAGTTATGTCTTGGATCATCCTTTAAAGTTCACATTGTCTCATAATTTTCTTGTCTTTGCAATATATAGTTATATTAGTTTCTTGAAAAACACGCATGTATATACCAGTAAAATTTCAACTTTTTAGTTGAATTACTTCAACATGTCAAATCTATCAAAACCTCTGAAAAAATCTGCTTGTTAAACTATGTGAAACAAGTTGGAAATGAATGTGAGGATCAGCGAACTCGGAGAGTGATGGATATCCAGCTTTCTGTTTGGGCGGTGTTATCTTGCACATAATCCAGTCTCTAAAATTGTCTTCGCTTTGTGCTAAAGAACAAGCTACTTGCACTGCTTCACTAAATACTTGGATCAGAATCCTTTGTTGCTGATTCCAAACGGCACTTATTCTACATTGAAATCATCAAAGCCATTAGATGCCTTTAACGTCGCAACCTTCTTGCCCAATTTGTAAGGGTTCTCTTTCTCACCGTATAACTTTGATGTTAAAGGATACTACAATTAGAGGCCCTTGTAAGTCAAAACGACAAATTTCCTATTTTTACCCAAATAACTAAACTTGTGAAAAGAAAATTAGTAAAATCTTTTCTTCTTTACTAAACTCCAAACGCTTGGACAATGCTTAAATTGAATCTTCCACCTAAAAAAAAATCTCTTATCGATTTTCGACGTCTATAATAACTCACCTCATAACAATATCATTTTTTTTTCAGGTAATTAATATTACAGTACTATGTTCATCAAATTAATTTTCATATACATTGTTTTTAACTTTCTATGGATATTATGTACCTATGAAACTATCTTTGTACTAACAAAATCTATAATTTTTATGAATATCTTTCGAGATATGTAGTAATAAAATATAATATCAAATGATAAGGGGGGTTTTTTTTTTTTTTTTTTAATGTCATAAATATTAAAATGAACACCATATATACGTTACAAAAACATGTTATGATGTTAATGACAGTTGGCACTGTTGATTATCATGGGTGGGCCAGCTGCCCCATGCTCTCAAATGCGTTGGTCGACATTTCATGATATTAAGTAATAAATATTTTTTCACCTTTTATGAGTTGTTCTTGAATCTTTGTATAGATTTCTTTCTCATCTTTATGTGAATAAATTTTTTTTATTTATGAATAATTTTTTGCATCATGCCACCAATATTTCTATTCCCGTAGATTTTGGGTGTCCCCTAAACTAGTCTCGTTAGGGGAAAAAAAAAATGGTTATCATGGAGATTTTGCTTGCTCTAAAATTCAATGAACCACTAGACGCATGGAGGATTAAAATGGAAACCAGAAACAGACCCGACCAGGATGGCCAAAATTTGTTGTAGGTGTTTTGTCGTAATTGACCAAGATCGCACTCAGATTATGACAGGTGTCACGCCAAGTCCCTAGACGAACCAGACAGCCGCCACGCGTCGGTTTTGGACTGGTTGTTTTTCTGTCCCTTTGCATCAAAGTTCGCATCCCCAGATTACTGACACCTGGAATTTACGTAGAGAAAGGAAACGTACAACAGGCCACCGTTTGCATGACACGTGGCATGACTACGTAAAAGCGTGCGAGCATGACGATGCAGAGCATAACTGCTGGTGAACAGCAGTGATTCCATGGGTTTCAAAATTTGGGCAAGAACAAGGACATCGTACCTAAATTTAGGTTGCTTCGAACTAGAAAATGTCACTGGCCACGACAACTTTGTTGCCTTCACTAATTAGCTCCACACTGCACATGGGAAAGAAGTGTTGTAGTGTTTGTCCAAATTTCAAAATATAACTGATAATTTATGGTCATGTTATCTTGTTATATAATATTAGAATTAAATTAATTTATTTTATTAATTTTTTTAGCATATTTTATCAAATTTTATAATATGCATATATATGAAATAAAACAACTTATAAGCAATTAATTATAACTAATTACTTTTTCAATTTAAAAGTTCATGACTATCACATGACAACTATGAATTAAATGACTACTATAATAAAATTCCATTAATAGTATTGTAAATTAATATTATCCAATATAATTAACAAATGACAATTTTAATGGTTATATATATATATATATATATATTATCGAACTTTAATGGTGAGAGCTGAAGATAATGTCAGTTTAGTTGTCTTAAAATACAATAAAATTCGGTGAATAATATTTTTTTATATTATGTTGATTATAATAATAAATTAAAATCTTTTCTAATGCATGTATATATAGTTTTAGTAGGATGCAAATACAGTCAGCCTTTCTTTCATTTTTAAATTATTTTGATTCTTCGAACCTCGTGATGACAATGTAGAAGGCCTAGGCCTCGTGTCTGTTAACACATGGACACCATCAATTTGGGCTGCCATCAGTGTGGCCCAAGCCACGGTTATCAACATAATTTGACAACTTCGATTTGTTCTTTTGTTTAAGGTTTTACATTTTTAAAAATAAATTAATGACCGACTTAGCTCCATTATTATATGTTTCCTTTTGATAATTATTGTTATTGATTTTCAAATGCAATACGTTGAAAACAAATTAAATTAAAAATTTAAAATTAAAATAAAGTTTAACAAAAAAATGAACATTGAAAAAGTAATTAAAAACGATGAATTGCACTGCACCATCTTTAGTCATTCGATAATTTCGAAAGAATTTGTTAATTATTAGAACAAGGGCACCTAGGCTTGTTGTAATTTACTTCTTCCTGTTTTTTTTTTTTTTTCCCAACAAAATGTGTTTGGTAATGTAGTTAAATTTTGATTTACTTTATACGTTGTTTCTCCTATATAATCAACTTTTAAGAAATAAATTTGAAAATTGATTATTGAAGCAACTGACTCATTGTTTTGGATATATCTATGTTTTCTTAGGTGGTGTTTGTTTTTTAATCTTAAATCCTATAAGAACTTATTTTAAGTGATAAATTAATAAGACTTTATAATTAAGATATTGGTTTTTGTTTGTTTTTCCATTTAGACATCCTAAACTCAAATATTAAGTGATGAGATTATTACCATTATACCCTTATTAAATCTTTTTTATTTTTTAAATAGATTAATTTTTATTATTAATTTAAGATATATTAATTTTTATTTGTAGTATTTTATATTTTAATTATTTTTTATTATATAAATGAAATAATATTTTAACTTAAAAATTTAAAAAAAAAAATTTGGAGCCTTTGTCAGTTACAATTTTGATGGTAGAGGTCGGTGGCCTCAGCCATAGAGGTCACCAACCTCTAGCACATGTATTGGAGGAGGCCAACAGCCTTCTCCAATTTGAATGGGAGGAGACCGCGGCCACCTCCTTTATTTGGGTAGAAGTCGACCATCATCCTCCATCAAATGTAAAGAGTAGATTAGCTAGCCTCCTTTAATTAGGTTTTGATGACTAGTCGTTGTTACTGTTTGTCCTAGGTAGGGGTGGCAAAATGGATTAGCATGTTGGGTTGAACTGAATTCGATTCGATTCGATTCGTTTATGAATTCGATCGATTCGACACGAATTCATTTAAGAAACGAGTCGATATTTTTTATTCGACATGAATTTGTTTATACACAACTGACACGACACGAATTTATTTAACTCGTTTAATCATTTAAACTGTTTAATTCGTTTAACCCGTTTAATTCGTTTAACCCATTTAACATGTTTAATTCGTTTAAGCCGTTTAACATATTTAATTCATTTAACCGTCTAATTCATTTAACCCAAATACAATAAATAATATTTCAACTAAATATTAAATCAACTATAAAACCTACACATTAAACAATTATAAAATTCCATATCATCCACATTTAAAAACCACAACAAAATCAAACTCAATTTAGACACAAATATAATAAATAATTTACAATCAAACATTTAAACATCTAATTCAACCAACACATAAAACCTACACATTAAATCAACTACATAAAATTCTACATCATCCATATTTAAAAAACACAACAAAATCAAACTCAATGCAAACACAAATATAATAAATAATTCACAATCAAACATTTAAACACATAAAAACCTACACATTAAATCAACTACATAAAATTTCACATTATCCACATTTAACTTCAAGCTCATCTTCCAGATCAATGGTATCGTCTTCGAAGTCAACACTCAGATTCATATCCGAGAACTAATTAACCATGAAATCATATTACATTACACTAGAGATATATATAAAAACTGAAAAAAAAATTGAAAACTAGAATCGAAATACAGAATACATAAAAGAAAATGAAACAAAAGGACACCTGAAGTTGGTCAAGGTGGTGATCGGACCGGACGACTACCAAAAGGGAGAGGGAGATGATTGCGACCATGAGAGAGAAGTTGGTGACCGAACAGTGATCGAGAATGAGAAGGTGGTGACTGTGAGGGAGAAGGTAGTAACCGCTAGTGACCATGAGGAACAAGGTGGTGACTATCATCGTGATGAAGAAAATGGTGATTTGGTGGGGGATGGTATTGTCGTTGGTGTCATCGTGTCGTCGAGTCATCGTCAGTGTTGTTGCGTCGTCGAGTCGTCATTAGTGTCGTCGGGTCATCGTGTCTTCGCCAGTATTGGTGTCATCATGTCGTCATTTTCTGAGGAAGAAGGAGGAAGATGGTGGCGATCGACTGGTCATGTCGTGTGTGTATGGAGGGAGGGAGGCTGCTGACACTTCAAAATTGAAAGCAAATATGTTAGGTTTAGGGATTTGTTAAGTGTGTGTATATATATAAATGTATAATTACACTCTAACCATTCTAATATGTTAAATTATAATTTAACTGCAATTTTAATCGTGTCAACCCGCGATTCATTTAATTAAACTCGATTCGATTCGTTTAATAAACGAGTTAGACAGGTTGATAAAATTACGATACGACTTTGTTTAACTCCAACTCATATCCATTTATTTTTCGTGAATTCGTGTCGACCCATCGTGTTGTAACCCATATTGTCACCCCTAGTCCTAAGGTGGGTTAGGGTTAGGGCTTGATAGATTTAGGATTTTTTTTTTTTTTTTTCTATTAGAGTCATTTTAATAATAATTTAATAATGTAAGGTTAACTTAGGAAGTCAATGTAAATTTATTCCTAAAAGACTTTCTTATTAAGAAACAAGTAAGAAAAGTTGACTTTTTAATATATATATATTTTTTTTTTCACTTAAACTAAGGTATAAGTAAAAACTAATAATAATAATAATAAAATAAAATTACTTGAATTAAAATTTTAGTGATAATAAATTTATTATGAAAAAAAAAAAAAGCCCCTTAATATTTTCGTAAAAAGATAATAACGGTCACATTTTTAAAGATTATAATTTAAAAAATTCATAAGCAAGTACTTGAGATGGTATGATGCCCAACCCCCTAATGGAGGTCAATGGAGAGCCACTATTCCCTCGTGATGTTTAAGTACAGTTTAGTTTGCCAAACAAATATAAAATCATTAGTATTTTTTTAATAATTTTGACATAATTGAATACAAAACTCTAATATTGTAAAAGCATATTATTCTAATTTATTCATTTAAAATTGATGCCAAACAATTTATTAAGACCCGTTGAAGTAATCCTTGGATAGTATTTGCATAATGTAAGCAAAATTTGGAGAGAAGATATCATTTGCTCAAAATTTCCTCAAAATTCAATTAACATTAAGGAGGGAAAGGAATCCTTTCATAACTAACTCACCACTTGTAACTCTTTGTTTCACAAAAAAGAGCTCGTAAGTTTGATAATCAGTTTTGTGCTTATTTAACTCCATATTGCTATGCTGTGGGCTTTGCTATGCACGTAAGCCGCTAGGTATGAATGTGGTTAGGTTGTAGGGTCTCAACAATTAGTGAAATAGTAGAGCGAAGGTCTGTCTCTATTTCATCTGGCAGTAGGACTCACAGCAGTTTCAACTGGCAGCAGACATTTATCCATTTTCCCATTTTCCATTATATTTGCGTTTTTCCTTAATTGTAGCTTGCTGTTATTAGATTTCCATTTGCAGTTATCAGATTTGCATTCTAATGTCAGACCTATAAAATGGTCTAGGTTTGGTGAAAAGAATAGTTAAGAATTATGTTCCCAAACGTCTACTCCAATCTCTCTTTCTATTCTCTTCTTTTAATTTCTAAATTGCACTTATTATGCTAATACGGTTGGGGAAAAAAAAAACATAACTCTAATTTCAGTCAAGGAAATTGAAAATTTTTGTGGTTAAAGAAAAAAATCGAAAACTTTTGTTGAAAAAACTCTATAAAATCTGTGAGATAGTTAGACAGTTCTCATGTCTGATCTGAGATGTACAGAAAAAAAAAAAAAAAGATTGTTCTGTTGTCGGGTTAAGAGTTAATATCGTACTTCTAACTTGTATGCAATTTTAAGACGGAGCTAGACAATAGAGCTAGCTAAAGATATTTTGTTAAGATGAAAATTAAAACCACAGTTAACTAGATATGATTGATGGGCGCCGCTGCAGTGTTGTCACGTGCAATTGAAAAAGCCGCGTATAGGTAATAAAAAAAGCCGGGAACACCGAAGTTCTCAAAAAACGTAAGCATGGAATCTGCTACTTTGATGACACCACTTTCAAGGCCACCTCTAACGCACCAAACCGACCAGAGATGCCCACTTTTTTTACTCTATAAATAACCCCCTCATGCTCCTGTTTTTCTGCTTAATAGGTTACTAATATCTGTCTTTCTGCTTACTTACTAGTCTCCAGCTACATTAACAAAATGGCCTCCGTGGTTCCCGAAAACCAATCAGCCACCTCTGATGTCACCGAACCAAACACTGAAGAGCAAGAAGAGCAACAAGAAAGCTTGAACACTGTTTCAAGCCATCTACACCTCAGGCCCACTCACACCTCTAAAACGCTGGAAAAGGATGTGGTTTTGCAGCGTATTCGACATCGCAAGCGTTTGAATGGGGTCAGGAATGCTCTCCATGGTTTTCTTGGCTGGTCTGTCCCTTCTAAGACCGATAAGGTCTCCGTCGTCTACGATAAGAAGTGGGTCGATGATGCTTTTGCTGCTCCTTAAAATTAAGAACCGTTTCAGTTGATAAACATATGTATTCATGCACATGTAGTGACTACCTATTGGTCAGCTACAAATTAATTGGATTTGTATTATATAAATGTATAATCAGTTGTGTGCTTTTGTGTCTCCATAACTAGTCATTTTCCCTTCTTAATTTGCTTGTTGATTATTATTATTATTACTACTTTGGTTGATTGAACAATGGAATTAACACCTTCTAAAGTTTACAGGAATCATGTGGAGCTTGAATTCCATTATGTAGTTTAATGTGTTTATAAAAATTGTTCAAACAAAATTTCCATTAGATGTTATCTTACTGGGTTTGGCCCTCCTAAATGCTAAATGAGATTTACGCATCAAAAGGAGGCTCTGACATCTCTGTAGCTAAACTACACAGCGTTTTACACAAACAGTTCAAATTTGGCTTATAATTACATTGAAGCTTTGTTCTTATCAAAACTGCCAAAGTCTGACGTCTCTCCGATCTGCCTATTGGACACATACTATTGTTAAATGTCAATCTGTCGTCCTTTTCTTCAAAAAAGAGAAAAAAAAAAAAAAAAATCATTCTGTCAATAACTACCAGCCAAAAGATTTCACTCATATATCCTACCAATTGGTATTTAATACATCTAGGCTATAGGTAAGGGTGGGCACGGGTCGAGTTGGGTCAATTTTGGCCAAAACCGACCCAAGACCAATTATTTTCGGTTTTTCAAATCAAAGACCGACCCGGTCCAATTTAAGATGAAAAACCGACCTTAACTGCCTAGTGTCGAGTCGATTTGGTTCGGTCGGTTTTCATCAGTTTTACATTACTGACTCATCACTAAAATCCAAATTACACCATACTCTCAAACAAGTCAAATAATCCAATCCCTACAAACAAACTAAAATTTCGACCAAAAAAGTCAAACTAACCAAACAAACAACAACAACAAAATTACTTATATGTTCCAAATAGATCCTCACAATCCAATGCAATAAAACATAAAAACAACTAAAAACCTAGAAGCCACATCAATATACACCAAACCTAGAAACCACATCCATACCAATACACAGCTTTCAACCCACCAAATTAAGAAACCACATCATATAGATCTCAAATTACCTCCATATTTATGATCTATCGTATTGTCGTCTCTGCTTCCATTTCCACCCTCATCTCTCTCCCTCGATGGATGCATGAACAGCGGAGAGGCAGGGCATAAGTGAGAGAGGTGGTAAAGCATGGAGGAAAAGAGGAGGAATTTCCACCCTCATCTCTCTCCCTCGATGCATGAACGAACAACAGAGTGGCAAAGCATGAGTGAAAGAGGCAGTGGAGCATGGAGGAAAAGTGGAAAAGAGGAGACGACTCAAACGGAGGAGGAAAAAAAGAGAAGGAGAATCAAACGGAGGAAGAGAAGGAAAAAAGGAGGAAAAACACTAATAGAGTGAAAAAGGTGAGAAGTTAAGAGATCAGTAGTGGAGAGTGGGAGTGACAGTTGGGGGGAGTTAGGGACAGGGCTGTCTTGTTTGTTTACTTTAGACCAAAATATATATAGCTTCTTTTTTTAAAAAAAAAAAAATTATTCATTCGATTTCGGGTTGATTCAATTTTTCTGACCCAAAACCGAACCAAGACTAAAAATAATCGGTTTCCCTCCTTTAGAACCGAACCGACCGGAAGTCATATTGAAACTCAATATTTTCATGTCAGTTCGTTTTGGGTAAGACCGGGCTAGATCGAGTTAATCCCTTTTTTTTGCCCACACCTATCTATAGGTTTATTATGTGGATTATGCAGTCACATAAATTAATACATAGGTCGTCAATTGCCTTATGATACCATGGAAGCATGTAGATAGCCTTGGCTCATAACCAAGATTCGACACTCCACATTATTCAATAAAGATAAAATTTTCTCTTATATATATAGGTTATCTCACACCTTGGTGTGGGTGGCTCCCCGTAGTGTGGAAACCATTGATCCAGACCATACCATTAGAGTCTTATCAGTTTGGTATCAGTTATCTCTTAGGTTCGTTCTAGTACCTCAAAATAATAATAATAATACATAGGCTTATATTGGTCAACTATTTTGTAATAATTATTTATTTAGTTTTTATGTTAGATTTTCAGATCAATTTTTCCTTTGAACTAGATTAAATATGCTCTAATAATTAGTAACAACTAATTAAACTTAAAAATTTAAACAATTAAAAAAAAAATCAATGGTATTAAGCACATTAACACAATCACATATTAAATGAGGGAGACCAAGAATACTTCCCTGAAAAAAAATGGTTGTGTAGACAACGAAAGAATCTATTGGAAGGATCTGCTTTAATGACACTATTTATGAATACGATGGAATTTAATTTTGGCCTAATTACGGTATCTAACCGTAGAATCATTTGACTTTTGTAGCAAAAGATGCAAAGCGGCTTTGTTAAACAATGAGAATCCTCCTTTTATATGTGATGCTTTGTATCCAAACAAAACGCACTTATCCCTGATTTCAACCATGTCATATCATGGAAATTTACGATGACATAATTTAGATAGTGTTGACGATCGGAATCGGTCAACACCCGGTCGGGGGTCGGAACCTCGTCGAAGGAACAATTTGTACGGGGCCAGTGGTGAAGACCATTGAACCCCTTTCGGCCTCTTGGGATCGCTTCCGGAGTTGAACTCATAACCTCTTATAAGGTTTTTGAATGCACAACTCCTACCACCAAGCTGACTCAGCTTGGTGGTAGGAGTTGTGCACTCAAAAACCTTATAAAAGGTTACGAGTTCAACTCCGGACGCGACCCCAAGAGGCCAAAAGGGGTTCAACGGTCTTCACTGCCGGCCCCGTACAAATCGTTCCGTCGGCGAGATTCCGACCCCCGACCGGGTGTTGACCGATTCCGATCGTCAATATTAAAACGCGCGTTTTAATGTTAACGATAGGAATCGGTCAACACCCGGTTAGGGGTCAGAACCTCGCCGATGGAACGATTTATGTGGGGCCGGCCCGTAGACCGTTGAACCCCTTTTAGCCTCTTGGGGTCGCGTCCGGAGTTGAACCCTCAACCTTATAGGTGTTATTGGTGTACAACTCCTACCACCAAGCTATGTCGACGTTGGATTTCAGTCGACGAGTAATCAATACCCAATACCTGCAATCAATGTGAGAAAACACAAATACCAAGAAAGAATAGAGGCAAATACCGAGAATCAAACAAGGAACACGGATCTTTTACGTGGTTCGGCAATAATAGGCCTACGTCCACGACTGTCTGCCTCTTAAATTCTGCAGAGTGACAGTGTATTATTGATTATTTTCTCTCTCTCCCTCCCTCTTGTTACAATGATTTTAATCCCTATTTATAGGAAAAGAGATGTTACAATTCTGGTTGTAGCAAATCAGGAAAAGAATCCTGAGTTAATTACACTTCCCAAATAATTAGGAAAAATAAGGAAAAAAATTATAAATTAATTACACTTCCTAATATGGTTGAATAATATCAGGAAACTGCTTCCATAAAATCAGGGATGATGTTGATTTGATTTGAATTCGAATAGACTTCCATATCTAATGAGGAAATCACGGTTTGATTGAGCAACTACCATATTAGGAGAGAGAATCATGGTTGAAATAGATAACTGCCTGTTCTGGAAGATACTGTACTAATTACGCCTCTGAGCGAGCTGATTACTATGGCGGTCTGTGAGCTTGAGCTCGCATAGCGAGCTACGTATGAAGCGAGCTGCAGTCTGACTGTGTTCACAGGTTTGTTGATGTCAGCTGAGGGATTTACCTGAGCGAGCTGCAGAGTTTGCTGGCCTTAGAATCGATACTGGGCCTCGTCTGATGGGCTTTGACTGGGTTGACTTTTATTGGGCCTTCTTATTGGGCCTAAATTGGGCTTTTACCTGCCCATTCAATAAGTCTGAAAAATACATATAACATATAGAAAAGCTATTCGTTTCAAGATAAGGCCAATTGTAGGTCTATCTCTCATATACATATATATATATATATATATATTTTTGAAAAGTCCTTTAATATTCAATTGTTGAAGTGTGTAGTAGAAAATTAAACAGACATCTAACTTCTACCCACATTAGAATATTTGGACAAATTTGAAAGTGCATCCATTATAGTGGTGTAAGATGATTGCTTGATGCATTCCGATTTCAACCCATTTCTAAGTACAACCATATTAGCCAATTTAAAGAATTAAGGATTATCCACTGCAGCCGGAAATTGGTGGAGTGTATTTAGTAAAGTACCCAATAAACAGTGCGGAACTTTGTATATAGATCGGCCTCTCTTTGGGCTTCGTGATGACGTAATTGTACCCAATTGGGTCCAGGGTCCTTACCTAAAAATTGCATGTTTTAGGCGTTGACAATGAAATTTTAATTTTGCAGTGCTGGTTGAAGAACCTCCAAAGAGAAGAGGCTCAATCTTCATTTTCTTTTTCTCCGGCCCCCAAGAAAGTGCAAATAACGTAAACCAAAAGCATACGTTACCTCTTAATGATTGGTTCGAAAATTCCTTTGTTCCCACCCAAATTTCCAAGCCCCACTCGAAACAGATTAGATGTTCACACCTCAAACTTAGTGTGGTCTCTTTCAAACATGGAAAATGACCACTAATGTACATTATTTGATGCGATTACCAATACAATGAATACAAACTTTCCATTAGAATTTATCAAGTTTTTGTTTGTTTAGAATTGTTATATTGTTAACAACTTGTTAGATTTTGTAATATTTATGTATGATGTATACGTTACTACTAGTCTTCTTGTACTCTTTAACTAATCAGCTAATGTCTTTTTTTTTTTTTTTTTGGTTGAAGTAATCAGCTGATGTCTTCTTTTTTGCATGACCACTGAAATTTAATTGTATTGCTTGTCAATTTCCGGTCCAGCATAGTTTTTTATTTGGACCTTTACAAGTACAGAAAATCAGTGACGTCCCATTTGGATTGTTGACTTGATTTCGATTAGTATCATATTGAATTTGAATATATGACAGGGAATATAACATATAAATTTTCTTCTCGGCCTGTTGGCCAGCTTATAAGCTTTCACATTTAAGAAAACGAGAAGATCATTGAATACTAGCTAGTGAGATCATTGCACCGTTGATTGCCGTTTTGTGGACTAAATGGTAGGGTTCTATCCAGACGATGTGATTAAAATCTTGGGAGAATTATAGACGTTGTGACTTCAACATTAGCAGCTTGTAGAGTTTTTGCCACCGTGCATGGTTTGGTGGCAACCAAGGATGATTCAGTTTGATAATAAATTAATTTTAAATTATCCCTATATCAAATCGTATTTAAAACTATGTATATAAATTTGTAAATTACTGTGTTAAATCGTATAATTATTTGGGATGAATAGTGATATAACTCATTTTTCATGTACAAAAAATAAATTTGGAGTACAAATATACGACAAACTATGTGAATAATTAAAAATTCCATATCATAACCCCGAGTCCATGTATTCTCACTTTTCTCATATGAAGAGCTACTTCCCCAATTTAAGGCTTTAGAGGCATAAGCATCACGAGTCATAACGATGTTTGGAATATATTGGCCTAGTGTTTGAAAATACTGTTAATTAATCAAATCTATAACAACCTGATTATGACAAATTTGAGGATTAAGATAAAGGCAAGAGGTTGAAAGCAATGAATACTTATTCAGCATCTATAATGATATTCATCATTATCCATAATAAACAAAGAGCTAGATGAGCAAAACACGGCTTAAATTACATTCAAGTTGTCCATAAATGGGCGCTTTTTAAGGAAAAAAAAAATTTGTGTGTATGACTTTACTATTGTGAGCCGTCCGTAAATGACACTATTCAATTTAATAAACTCATATATGATATGGTTCATTAATTGATAATTTATCTGAAAAATTATGTAAATTGTTTGATTCATTCTTTGAGAACATTTTTAAAATTTAGAGGTTGACTTACTAAAAATTAATTGAATCAAATCGAAGTAGGGTAATGATAGATTGCTGTGTATGGTATTGCAATTTGATAGTAGAGTAGCGATCACAAGAAAGTTAATTATATTGTTCAGACTTCAAATTAATTGACCGCACATTCACATTATAAGCCGCACATTCATACCGGCCCCCTTAAACGTTAATTAACGTTGATAGTGATAAGCTGAGTCAATGTTTTGACATATTATATACCAGAAGTATGACGGATGCAATTTTGATTGTTTGATTTTTCCCTTTTTTTTCAAGTAACAAAGAAGCAATTTTGTTTGCTTGTATCGAGTAATTAAAAGAAAATTTAAATTGTTGGACTATTTATCAAAGAACTTTTTGTAATTTCTTCATAGTGATTTAGTTCTACTTTGACAATGATTTAGGGACGGATTCAATTTAAGATTTTATTAAAATTTAAAGAATTTTAAAAGTTTAAACTATTCAATCCAAATTTAAATGAATTTAATTGAAATTTAGGTATATTTAATCCGAATTTCACGGATTTCATTTAAACGATGAATTTAGATGAAGTTTAAAATGATTTTTATGAAAAAAAAAAATTATAACAAATCTTACCATTTTACTCAAAATTTCATTGGATTAAAGAATTCTAATAAAATTAATATGAAGTTTACAAAATATGTGAATTCCACTTAAATTTATGATTTAAAAAAAAAAAAACTATCAAACTCCAGTAACTCTACATTGAATACACCTCCCTTACTCAATTTTGACTTACTGAAAAATGAGTAAGACTAAATTATAGAAGGTATTTTGTTTCAAGTTTTAAGCATTTGTTTTTCCAAACATTAGTATATATATATATATAAATTATAAAGGAAACATAATAAATATTAAATGCAGAAGATTTTCTTTATACGTCATTAATTTGATTTATAATTTAAGCGATAAATCATATAAAATAATTTTGTCACATAACATAACATTATTCATATATCCCTATGAACATAATATATATATATATATATATATATATATAAAAGTTCATGGAAGGAAATAACATGGAATTCAAATCAAATTCTGAAAATATCCCTGGTTATATGTAGAAGTATAGAAACCCTTGTAATGAATCTCGTATCAAAAAACACATAATTAAACCAGGTTAAATTTCAAAGGAGACTGTCTATTTGTTTTAGTTGAGATGATTTAGAAAAAGAAGACAACAGTGGTTTGAAAACAGAAAAAAGAACGTCCTCTCTCTCTTCCGCGGTCCTTTATTCTCCCAAATTCATATCAATCAATATCAAAACAAAGCTATATTCAAAGCAAGTTAGAAGTTACTTGCTTCTCTTTCTTTTTCCTGGATCATGGTCATTGTCCTTGTGACCTCCAGAGGGATAATCACAAGCAAAAATTTTCAAACCCTCCTAGCTACACACTTGTATCATATGGCCAGTTCACTAAACAACAACAAAAAAGTCCTCATCACCTTCTCAAATATTCAACTTCTTCAACTTCTAACCTTCCTTCTTCATTCCCTCTAAACACTCTTTAGTGCCTCCTTTAGCCCCAGTTTGATCTTAAACACATGAGTCTACTACCAATCTTGTTCTTGTTAGCTATCTTAATTTGCCCGTTAATCACAGCCCATGCATCTGCTAGCTGCAACAAAACATGTGGCAGCAACCGCGTCCAATATCCATTTGGTTTCTCTGCCGGTTGCCATATTCATCTAAACTGTAGCTCACATGGTGAGATGCTCATCGGCGAGTTTCCAGTCGACACCATAAACAAGGACAACATGAAAACCATCATTGCGCCCAAATGCAACCGCTCGTTAGACACCCTTCACCAACTATACAGCAAAAACTATGCCCCAACTGCAAGAAACGCCATATTGTTATACGACTGCGACTCCACCCCTACTATGTGCAAAATACCTTCGACCGAGGTCCAGACTCAGTTCCAGTCTCTCAAATGCGACGCAAACAGTAGCAAAGTCAGCAATATAAGTTGCTACTCGCAGGGAGAGAATCCAGTTGGCTTTCTAGCGTATAAAAACCTTACGGGCCAGAAGTGCAAGTATCTTATGTCGTCCATATCGGCTGAGGCGTTTGAACACCCTGGAGCTTCGTTAGATGTTCAGGTGGTTGAGTTGGGTTGGTGGATCGAAGGACCTTGTCACTGTTCTGATAATGCTGATTGTACTACAGTTGAATCCCCTGATGGACTGTCAGGATTCCGGTGCCAGTGTAAAGATGGATTTGATGGAGATGGCTATACTGCCGGCAGAGGCTGCTATAAAGGTTGGCTCTAATTGTCGCGATTCTATTTATTCATTGGTTGATTGATCATGTTGATTAAATTGCAATTTTGAGATAATCAAGTAATTAATTAGATAATGTATACTAATTAATTTAACAAGTGAAAAATCTTATGTTTATATAAAAGATCTTAATATCTAATCTCACTTAACGTTCACTTGAATTTTCGTTAATTTCTTGTAGAATTAGTTAGGCTAGTCTCAACGTTCATGAAATTTCACATGAACTGTTCTTGAGGCTTGACTTACATTTCCCTTACAACTATATGAGAAAGTGGCACACTTAATATCAAAAGAGCATGCTTGCTTACTCCAATCACATAGTTGCAACAATACCTTTATTTTGGAGGAAAAAGTACAGTTAGTGGCCTTAATAGGACCCCAGAAATGATCAGTTTGTGGACCTGTTAACTTCCATGCTGCCCTCGAGTTGAAGGCAGTTCATTGTCAAAGCATTCTAATCAATGAGTTCCAAAGTGGTACGCTATCATCATGTGGTTGATCTTGATCGGGCAGCCTTTCGTTTACTGTCCCTCTTTTGTGTAGGCCAATGATTAGTGTCAGTCCGGTCTATTTAATTTGCCTTAAGAAAGGGTAGTCTCACCTAATTCATCAGAGCGAGGGAGACCCTTCTGCCATTATTTGACGTGAAGTTTGATCAATTGATTGCGTTAAGCAAAATTTAAGTACAATATTCAAATTAGACTATTGATCTGACTAACTATAATATTGCATACACGTACAAATCACAGGTGGCTCTTGTTAGTGAGAGAGTGAGGATAAGAGGATTTGAATTTGCTAGAGAGGATTTTTTACTTTTTATTTTTTGAAACCATTAGAGAAGATTTATGGTCACGGAATCAAAGATAAATTCACATGTTTATTAAGAGACAGAAGACGACAAATATGGGGATAAAGTTGTTGATTAAGTAGGCATATTTTCATACAAAGATCCAGTGGTCCGAAGTTAGGTGGGTTTTGTCTGCTTCTTCTCTTGAAAGCATGCTTTAGTTTCTGCATTATTTGTTGCTTGAATCTATTATGTGTCATGATTATTTTAAGTGAACAATTAACCGCACTAGCAAATTTATTAATGAGTGCATGATTAGATTGTATTGACCACTGACCAACTCTCAACTGTTTCCTGTCAATAAGCAACCCCATGAAATGATGAATTTTATTCTCCTAGTCTTTAGTATTTATCTTTTACAAATTAAATTATTTGTTTTTGAATATTATGGAAACAGCCTCCTCAGGTTGTGACCTCGTGAAGTACATCTCTGGTCAATGTGGAGGAAAATCTAGAATAGCTGTCTTAATTGGAGGTATATTTTTTTTTCTATTTTATTTAATGTAATTAACATCTGATTGATTTTCAAGTTTGTGATTAATATTTTGAAACTGACTTTTCACGTGGTGCGATTTTTCACAGGCAGCATTGCGCTGGTTTCTTTGGTGGTAAGTCTGGGTCTAATATGCTGTTGTATTAGGAGGCATAAGCATTCCTCTTCAAACTCCACAAAAAACACAAAACGCCGCCTATCTCAAGCTACAGGGATCAGCATTCCCATCTATCCATACAAAGAAATCGAGAGAGCAACAAATAGCTTCTCGGACAAACAAAGGCTTGGAACAGGAGCCTATGGTACAGTTTATGCAGGAAAGCTCCACAATGACATTTGGGTTGCTATTAAAAGGATCAAAAGCAGAGACAATGAGAGTATTGAGCAAGTCATTAATGAGATCAAGCTCCTATCAACTGTGAGCCACCCCAATTTAGTCCGCCTCTTGGGCTGCTCAATTGAAAATGGTGAACAAATTCTTGTCTATGAGTTCATGCCTAATGGAACGTTGTGTCAGCATTTACATGGTGAAATGGGTGATGGACTTACTTGGTCGGTCCGTCTCACTATTGCCACACAAACTGCACAAGCCATAGCCCACCTTCACTCTGCCATTGACCCTCCAATATATCACAGAGATGTCAAGTCTAGCAACATACTCCTGGATTTCGGATTCAGGTCCAAAGTTGCAGATTTTGGTCTCTCTAGACTTGGAAAAACTGAGATATCCCACATTTCGACTGCCCCACAAGGGACTCCAGGATATCTTGATCCGCAATACCATCAGAATTTTCATCTTTCAGACAAGAGTGATGTGTATAGTTTTGGAGTAGTTCTTGCTGAGATCATAACAGCAATGAAAGTGGTGGACTTTTCTAGACCCAGTAATGAAGTGAACTTGGCGGCTCTTGTCGCCGACAGGATTAGCAAGGGCCGTTTGGAAGAGATTATAGATCCATTTCTAGAGCCTGATAGAGATGCTTGGACACTTTCTTCAATCCATAGAGTGGCCGAATTGGCATTTAGATGCCTTGCATTCCATAGTGACATGAGGCCATCAATGATGGAAGTGGCAACTGAATTGGAGCAAATCAGCGCAAGTAAATTTGCATCTTGTGAAGATATCAATTGTACAGCTGCATCTGCGGTATCTTCTTGCTCATCTTCGTCTAATAGAAGTGAAACGCCACTAAATCTCTCTGTCAAGAAGGCAGGAATGGAGGGCAGTGATCTATTTATGCTGCAGACTGGAACTAGGAGTCTGGATTCAATGGAAAGAATGAAGTATAATTCTCCAATGTCTGTTCAAGATCCATGGTTAAGTGAACAAAGCTCACCTTCATCAAATAGTTTGCTAAGTAATGCAATTCAATGACCTCAGGAAAATCTCATCTTGTTTGTTCCTAGTGTTTTCAATGTCAATATTTCAGTGTAACAGTTTTGTGCCTTCCCAATTTCTCCCTACAACCCTCCAAGTAGATGCTTGGATTTATTATTATTATTATTATTATTTTTTGGCTTGGTTATGTTATTGAGTTTTTTTTTACTTGTCCAAGGTATCATGGAGTGACATCTAGGGTAAAACTCCTAGAACTTTCTTAAAGTTTGAAGCTTTCAAAGCTCCTAATTGATTTTCGAAAATGGTCTTTCGAATCTTATCAGGACATGATTTTAAAGAATGCTTTATAAAATTTTTTCCTTTCCGAAAAATGTCTTTTGTCTCATTATAGGGAAAAAGGAAATCGGAATTTTTTAAGAAAAAACTTAAAAACCAGTTTTACTTAACTATTATATTTCAAAAATATTAAACTTGAGAAAATCTTTCAAATGTTTTGGAAAAGTTTTTGCAGTGAAACTTTAAGATCGGAACATTGGTTTATATTTTTATTAACCTGATGAGACTTCTTTATCCCTTAAAAGCTTAATTAAATAGAAAAATAGGAGTACTTACTTGAGATTGAAACTTTTTAGATACTTAAGAGATTATTTGTTATTTGGTAAAGGCTTTTTTGTCTTAGAAAGAGGGGAATTTTGTGGATTGGGATGTGTGTAGTTGTATTAGAAATTGCTTGTTGAAAACTTGCTTTTATTGATTTCATATAAACATATATATGCACAACTCAGATAGCTCAGATATGTTTGAGTTAAAGAGATAAGTACAAAGATTATTGAGAGACAAAATAATTACAATGTTTGATGGAAAGAATTTTTGCCAGGGAATCTTTGTCTTTCATTGCCGATTTTTCTTTGTCAGCTAATGTTGGTACCTTTTTTTTTTTTGCCTACATTTTATTTCCTTCTGTCGACGTTTCTGTACACTACTATATACTTTTATCTTCTCATGCCAACACACTGTAACATTTTCATGTATTTAGATTATGAATAGCTTCATTATCGAATCTTTCATCAATTTTGCCCATAACATTATCTTCAATAAGAAAATAATACTCTTTTTCTGTTCTTTCTTGAATCTTTTGTAGATATCTATCTATCTGTTTCAGTACTAAAAAATATCCAAGGCACTAGATATAGCATTCTTGGCTCATTTGACTATCCTTTGAGAAATATAGACATATGAGGAGTTTGTTCAAATAAACGAGATCTATACATATTTATACAATTCTAATATTTATGTGTTCTATACTTTTGAAGATATTTTATAGTGAATTCTTTGGATTTTGATGGGCTTCTTTCATTAACATAGTGGACAAGATTTTCATAAGGAAAAATTACAATATAGTGATAAGGGGATAAAAAACAATTTGCTCTCTCAAGTTTTTCTTCCCATACATAAGGGATCGAGTATATTTATAGGCTAAATCCATATCTTCTACCATAGATATATATACACAGTTTTTAATTTTATCTGGCAAAAAGGAAGTATTCAATGTATTGAAGGCAAATATTCCATCTATAATTCCAAAATCAAATAATTCTCTTACATCTATTTGTCCAGTAATTCTTGGAATTTTTAAAAACCCTTCAAATACATCTAGATTTATTTGTACATTTGAAAATTTTGTAAACAACTTTTGAACTTTTTTTTAGAATTAAAGTCCAGGAGGTCAATCTAGGAGGATATTCTCTTAAATTCATCAAATATTCTTGAATTTGAATAAATCATTTTATAGTCTTTTCTTCTACTAAATAAAAAATTTTCTCCTGAATATCTAAAGACAAAGAGCTTTATAATATGGCTTTATACAACTTTCTATTGTATTCTTGCGTAAGGAAAACATTAGTAGAATTATTATTGATTATTTCTGTAGAGCTTTCGTCTTTTAACACTATTGCTTTACCTTTTTCTAATTTTCTTTGAAAATTTTTTGCTTTGATTTGAAGATTTCTTAAATCCTGTTCTAGCTTTGATATAACTTCATTTTGCTTTTCTATTTGTTTTGTAAGATGAAATCTTAACTCATTACTTTGCCTAAATTGTTGTACTATAGTAAAAACTTGGCTTTTAGTGTATATTATATTTTGAAAATTTATAATTGGTTCTTCATTTATCTGATTGTCTAAAAACAACTTTAAATCTTTTTCAGCGCCTTGATAATTATAATATCATTTAAAAATAGGCTTTCTAAAATTTTCGATATATTGTAAAGTTTCGTACCAACTTGAATAAATTCATATTTTTCTTTCTTTAAAAATAGTATAGTGCGAAAACCTATTATTATTCGTCCAACGACAACATAAAGTGCTTAATGTATCTGTAAAACTTTTATCATTTCTAGAAAACCATATATTATCATGGATTAAAACTTGTTCTTCAGTAAGCTTTCCTTGGTATTAGGCTAAGAGGTTAAAAGGAATTTTTATTTTTTTTAAAAACTTATAGGGTCCATAATTTATTTTTTCGAATTCACTAGAGATAAAGCTTGAGGATGTCATACCTGCAAAATTAATAATAAATTAGTCTTGATAGAATATCTGCTAATTCATTATTTTTTCCAGTCATATATTCAAAACAGGTTTTATAACCTCTAACAATTAATATTTCTAAAAAATATAACCACCTTTTACTTGCAAAAGAAATTTTCTTTTCAAAGTTTTTCTTAAAATCTTATAATATTATTATAATAAGTTCTTACTGTAAAGGAGTCATTCTATATATAAATGAAAAGAATTTAATGAATTTATTATTCCTAGTATTTCTAGCTCTGTACCTGATTTTTGTCCTTCTACTTCAGAATTTTCAACTTGTATACATGGCTATTTCTTCATCTTTATTAGAACTCTCTTTAGTAGGTTTTTGTAACAGAATTCCTACCCAACCTTTACTGGTAGCGTCAATCTGAACTATTTTATAATATTTGTCTATTGGTAAAGCTATGTTTTAGATTTTTTACAATATATTTTATTTTCTTGATTAATTTTACATCTTCTGAGTTAAAATATTTTTGTCCATTCTTACTTAGTTTATTATAAAAAGGTCTTACTAATGTACTTAGATTAGGAATAAATTTTCTACTATAATTTAGTAATCTTAAGGATTTTTGTAATTCTTTAATTTCTTCTATTTTGTCAGAAAAATCTAATATTCTGGTTCCTTTATGTATTATTAATCCTAAAAATTCTATTCTTTTTTAAATAATTCTATTTTCTTTTTAGAAATTATTATATTATTTCTTTTAAAAATTTCTAAAACTTTATATATATGAGATATATGGTTAAATTTATTTTAGTTAAATACTAATATATCATCTATATATACTATACAAAATTTTGAACAAGGCCTTATAACTTTATCCATTCTTTCTTGAAATACTTGAGGTGCATTTTTTAATCCAAAAGGCATTAGTAGCAATTCAAAATGTCTTTCAGAACAGCTAAAAGTAGTCCAAGGAATAGATTCTTTACTTAATTTTATTTGCCAAAATCCACTCTTACAATCAAACTTGGAAAAATAAGAGGCTTCTTGTATACAATTTATTAATTCATCTTTGTTAGGTATTTTATAACTATTATCTACTGTATTATCATTTAATCTTTTATAATTAATTACCATTCTGCTTTTTTCTCTTTTTGGTTCACTATGATTATTTACTATATATGTTGGGCTTCTGTGTCTGCTCATACTTTTTCTTATAACTTTTAATTCTAATAGTTCTTTGATATGTTGTTGAAATTCTTTCCTATCTTCTAGGCTATGGGCTAAATCTTGAGTTTTTATAGTTATATCTGGATTAATGATTTCTACGTTATAATAGTCTGTACTGCCTTTTTTTATTGGATTATTACCAATTATTTCTAGGTTTTCTAGTTCTATTTTCTTCTTTATTTCTTCTGGCCAGTTTTGGCATTCTGTACAATCTATGTTTACTTCAAATATTTTTTTTAAATATTCATTTATTTCTTCTTCTTGTAGATTTAAATTATCTTTAAATTTCTCGTTTTCATCTAATGTATCTTCTAGTAATGAATCAAAGTATTCTAAATCTAAATTCTTTTCTAGTCTTTGTATTTGTTTTTCAAAAGGAACATTAAAAGTTTCATAACTTGGCTAAACAAATGTTGATTTTTTAAAGAAATTTACACCATTAGGGGTTATCATTATACTTTCATTATTTTCTAGTATAAAGTTTAATCCTAATATAAATTTATAATTACTAATCTGATTGGTTATGAAAGTTTGTGGTAAATTATGTACTTCCCCATTTATCTTAATAGGCATATTAATTAGATAGTCAATTATTTTTATAAGAGTTCTGTTAAATTGTCTTAATAATATAGGCAGTTTTAATTTTGTCTTATAGCTTTCTAGGACTAAACTTTCATGTATCACACTTTTATTAGCTCCAGTATCTATCATACCTTTAGTATTTACCTTATTATTTTTATGTAGTATTTCTACATCTATAATTGTAAGTTCGCTTCCAGCTTTATTTATTTCTTCTTGGTTTTTATAATTAATATAGTTTTTACTATAAATTTTTCATTTTCTTTAAAACCTTTATTAAAGTTTTTTCTGCAAACTTTACAAGTTTTCCCAAATAAAGATATATATATTCTTCTATAATATTTATTTTGTTGTCTTTTGTATCAGTGAATTTTTCTTCATTAATTATTTCGTCTAATTCACTATCATTATTGCTATCACCATTATTACTATTATCATCATCACTATCACTATGTATATATATATTTATTTATTTATTTATTCATCTTCTGATAGATCTTCTATTTTAAGTACTTCTTGTAATT